>OZ024789.1:4962017-5244553 GCA_964017065.1 Haliclona indistincta
CTGTGACTGCTGATGACACACAGTGCCACACAACTATGTCCTGATATCGTATAAACAATAATTTCGAAGGGTCATAATTTTGGCGAATGACCCAGACTTTGCGTTTTGGTGGCGCTCAATGCTCACTTCACATGTTACTGTGATCAGGAGCGTATAAGGGGAAGGAGCATTCAACTGTGGATAACGAAATCTAAGGTCTGCCGCTTGCGCTGCCCGCATAAGATGGTGATCATGGGTCTGGCAGAACGCTCGCTTGTTTTAGCTGGAAACAGGCAGGACGAAGTGTTGATGAGCGTATAGGTAGGAAATAGTGAGCCACAATGCGCAAAGACAGGCCCAAGCTCCAAGTAGCAACAACAAATGGCGGCGGATTTTAGACTTCGATATTACTATAGCGAATACAGCAGTTGAATGCTTCTTCCCCTTATACACTCCTGCTGTGATAGAAAAATCATTTTAGTGAAAGCTTGTCGATTCGTCAATATTTCCATCTCTCCAAAATTACCCGCTATAATGGGGAATAATGGTATACACTCCTGGTTATAATCGAGGGCTTTTTGAGCTTTTTCAGATAGTTTGATGCAACCCAAACTTAAAGTTTACTTTATCAGTACTACATCTGTGCTTATGTCAGGTGTATACATACCTCATCAGGTCTTAGCTCTAGATCAGCTATTCTGTCCCTCTGCTCCTCTACTGGTGGCTTGTTCTGCATCAGTAGTGGTACCACTGGGCCATCACCATCACCATCAAGATCAGCATGAGCTTGAGCCTCCTCAACATCTGAGAACAAGTAAGCATACTTATCCCTTTCTTTCTTCACTTGCTCACTCGCTCACTCACTCACTCACTCACTCACTCACTCACACACACACACACTTAAACTTGCAAATAATCGTGAAATGACAATGCATTCTAGATCAGACAGCAGTGCACAGCTGTGGGGTCTAGCTATAGAGCAGCACTGAGATATGTTATCATGGATCCTTTGGTCACTGGTAATGTATCTAACACTAACGCAAGCTCACAAACTATTTCAATGCACAAACATACTATTTGCAATTTCAAAGCTAGTTAGTCAAATCATGCAATGGTCAAGCACCAAGAGACTGCTTTGTGAGAAAAAGCTCACCATACATACAACTTGAAATATCTCACTTTGCCTCACTCGTAATTACTGTGTGACACTATAGTCCTCCTCACCTCTCAAGATGGCTGCCGCTGCCTCTCTCTCTAGTTCACTATCCTCAGTTGTCCCCTGGTTCTTCTCCACCCCACCACCACCCTCCTCTGTCCTCTTCCTCCAGACATTCCTTTTGATAAGTGGTACTATGAATTCTTTAGGTGGTGGCTTAGGAACAGCGCTACAATGATACAATAATGAACTGATTTGATACTGGATAGCACACGAGTAGAAGTCTGTCAGGTCGAGCACAGTGACACAGTGACTAGGCTATAGACTCACAAACCTGTGTAGTTCATTAGCCTCCACCGCAACAAGAAAGTCTCTTTCTTCATTTTTCTCATGAGCTTGAGAGGACGAGCTGGCTATCGTCTTTTGCAGTTTAAAGGAGATTCCTGTGGAAGAGCTACTCGTGTGGTGGTTCTCCTCCATTTTGATTTTAACAGTTAGCCACGCCTGCTTTGATTTTCGTCATCTCGCATTCCTGTAACTTCTTGAAACATGCATGAGTACCCATCATCTATTTCCTGTAATTTCTGTAAGCCCTTGAAACGTTCTCTATCATGAGTACTAGTAGCAATAAAGTAGCGGCTACCGAATCAGCTGCCTGCGCTATCAAGCAAAGTGAGTAAAATCTAGGCTTCAACTCGCCTACATGCATGATCACTGAATTTTATAGGTGCCCTTCCCACACTGTTAAAGCTCAAGACAATGAAAGGAGCTGATGGTATACCTCTGAAGATAGTTCAAAAGATTGCTGCTCATGACTACACAACATTCGGTATGTGTCTCCTACAAGATGAGAATGGAGAAGAGGTTGCTCTCATTGAGAAGGACCATATCAACAGAGGTGCTGAGAGTGTCACACAAGCCATCCTCCAGAAATGGCTGACGAGTGATGCACCTACTCGTACATATCAACACTTGATAGAGTGTCTCAGACAGTCTGAACTGGGTGCACTTGCTGAGCTCATTGGAAACACATGTACAATTGTTGGACAAGGTATGTTTGCTATTATATTCAAGCTTGTGCAGTATTGAATGTTGTGTTACTTTACGATACAGATTTTCCAACTGCCCCACAAGCAACAGAGCCAGTGACTATTACACGAGATCGCTCTTCTGTACAACTGCCAGTGTTAACTGTCTCTCACGCATCTACAGCACAAAATTCTGTCTACTTACTACCCTCGAATTCTTTAACAGCATCTCAAAGAACTGAACAAGCAATTCAAGATTCTATTCCTTTCAACTCTTATGCATCTTATCTCAGAGGATTATACACGTCTATGTCTCAGAGCCACACCTCCCAACATTGGTCCCACCTCCCACGATGTGAATTTGTTCAGTTAGCAATGATTGGCAATGAAAGAGAAATACGACGTGGAGACAGAGAGGAAGAAATGGTCAGACTAGCACAGCAAGGAAGAATAGAAACTATCATGGGTTACAAAGAACCAATCGTTCTAAACAACCTCTTCGCAATAGATTCAATGCAGCCACTAGTTGAGGTACCACCTCCTGATCCACCAAGAGTAATACTTATTGAAGGAGTCCCAGGAGGAGGAAAGAGCACACTTGCTCTCCATATATGCCACAAATGGGCTCGAGGTGATGTTCTTCACTCTTTAGACATATTCAATCTTGTAGTTCTTGTTTACTTGCGTGATCAAGCCATTCAGAATGCTACTACCTTGGCTGATATTCTACCAGCTCGTAATCTAGAAATGTCTAAAGTTGTTGCTTCTCAGATACAAGATTGTGATGGACAGAATATTCTTTTTATCTTCGATGGTTGGGATGAATTTTCATCTCATCTACAAACTGATTCTCTTGTATCAACAATAATTCGACAACCATGGAAGCTCTCCCTTCATCAAAGTACTGTTCTTGTTACTTCTCGACTAGTGTCCTCAGGAAACCTGCTTCAAATAGCTGATCGACAAGTGGAGATCCTGGGATTCACTCAACACCGGATTCGTGAGTACATTGAGAAAGCTTTGAATGGCAACAGTACTCGCATTCAGAAGCTTGTCCAGCATCTTGAAGAGCACCCAGTTATAGAAGGTTACTGCTATGTACCTCTACATGTAGCAATACTGGTGCACATATTCCTGACAATGAAGGGAGCTCTACCTACCACCCTCCATGATCTCTTCTGTAAACTTGTACTCTGCTGCATAGCACGAGAACTAGAAACACATGAATCTGAAAGTTTTCTATCTTGTTCAAATTCTTTTGATGACTTTCCTGATGAACTCAAATCTAAACTGATTAATCTTAGTTTACTTGCGTATGAGGGAGTGATGCAGGACAAAGTAGTGTTTTACAAAAAAGATATGAAACTAGTCCACCTTCCAGCTAATCTACCATCTTTGGGGCTCCTGCAGGTTGTTGAGGGACTTACACTTCTCAGCAAATCTCTTTCTTACAATTTTCTTCATCTCTCAGTTCAAGAGCTCCTTGCTGCTTATCATATATCACACATGGATTCTAGTGAACAATTAGAAGTATTCAAACGCATGTTTGGTGGCTCTCGGTTTCAAGCTGTACTACATTATTACAGTGGCTTCACTAAACTAACCAGTCCATCAATACGAGACTTCATCTCTTCTTATTCAAAACAAAAATCGAGTATTAATGGTCTTCTTCCTTTATTGCACTGCTTTTATGAAGCACAAGATCTATTATTGAACAATTTAGTAAATTTTCGAAGAATTAGTTTAAATTCTCTCTTAAACCCAGTGGACTATTTGGCTATTGGTTATTATATAACCTCACTACTGTCTGTACCTTCATCTGATACATCAAATGTACAACTCAAGATAGCTGGAGCTGGAGAGATTGATGATCACAGATTAAGGTTGTTATTGCTTGAACTCTCAAAGTATCAAACAATCTCAGCTTGTGCTGCCAGATTAGAAATAGAAATTGTCTTTTCTACAAATATCATCGAAAAAACTAGGTTGATAGCATCATTCTTAGAACAGTCATCAGCTGTATCAAAGTTAATGATACAGCACATGGACAGCAAGACAGCTACTGAAGTTTTTCCATCTTTGGCAAAAGCATTGCAATCTAACAGTTATGTTACCACGCTGACAGTTATGTATCAAGGACCAGCATACGTACACACATCAAGTGAAAAAGAATTCCAAGTTGTCAAAAATATGTTTGAAATTAACAATTCTTTAGAACAATTCAGTCTGTCAGGAACAGGAAGCTTTGCTTGTTGCATTTTTCAAGGATTACAGCACAACAATAAATTATCTCACTTGAATCTTAGAGGAACAAGACTTGTAGCTATAGCGGAGAAGACTGGTCAGGCACTCACTACAATGCTTCAAGTCAACAAGACACTCACACACCTTGATCTATCAAAAAATTGGAAATTTGAAAAGGCAAGCTGTGTCTTTCAAGGTCTTCAGAACAATACCACATTAGTGTACTTAAATCTTAGCAACATACAACTTGAAGTTAAAAAGGACACTCCTCTAGCTAAGACACTTACTGTCATGCTACAAGAAAACAAGCATCTCAAACACTTTGATCTATCATATAATCCACTCTACGATGAAGGAGTTTACTGTCTCTGTGAAGGTCTTCAGCACAATACCACACTAGTCTATTTGAATCTTAGTGACACAGGAATAACTGATAAAGGAGCAGAGTGGATTGCTCGAGCATACAATTCAAATCGTTCTTTGCAACTAAATCTTGATGTTTCTCATAATCTTATCAGAAAAGACAAGACCTTAGAAGATTCATGGAGGAATCATAACTTAAAAGTGATTAATGATTATTTTAATTATTAAGAATTAATTAATTATCATCCGTCTCCCTGCCTTTACCTCTCTGAAATTATTTGCCTCTTGGCTCTTGCGCCAACCTGGACTTCTCTTCAAGCCATTGATGGCCCTTGCCAGACTCACTCCCTCTCTTGCTCAATTGATAAAGCCTCTCACTTGCTTCTCCTCTCTTCTTCCCCAGACACTCGCTTCTCTGTCTTAGTTATCTCTACTGCCCTTCCTCATGCGGGTGACTGGTTGAACTCTATTCCATCACTTTTTCTGGGCCTTCACCTGCATGACAGTGAATGTCATGTTTGCCTTTGCTAGGTGTGGTGGTAACAGAGACTGGATCCATAGGCATGATGCTGTTCGGGATGTCCTGTTTGCTGCAGCACAGACTGCCAGCTGCTCTGGCTCCGCGTAACCTTCTCTTATTTCCAACTCTTTCAGCCATCCGGCCAACATTTTTCTTCCTGCTTGGGAGAGAGGGAGACCAGCTGCTATCGTTGTCACCATCATCTCCCCAATGCAGCTACAAATTTTGGCTCCGTCAGCCACTGGCCCTGGTTATGCTTTTCGGGTCGGGGAGAACCATAAACTAGCTGCTCATCTGGTAGAGTGCCGTAGTCAAGGTATTGCCCTATGGTGGCTGAGTCTTTGGGTGGCTGGAGCGACGATGCTTTTCTATTATTCAAAGAGTTGGTCACATGCTGGGTCAGAGACTTGGTGTCTTGCCGCACATTACTATTCGACAACTTTTTCAAAAACTTTCAGTTACTCTCTGACGGAGAAACACTACTTTTCTGCTGAGGAGACGTCATCCAGGTCCCCTTGCTCTTGACTTTCATTACTAACTCTTTTATTATTTTTCTCTGTGTTTTCATTGTTGTTTTTTTGTGTTTTGTCTTTTATTCCTGTATTGTTTGTTCTTTTTCTTGTTTTGTTTCTTATAGTAGCAGATCAGGTTTTCACTGTAGTGTCAGTGACATTCTCATTAGCACACTCTTAGAGTAATATTAATTTTGATTAATGTTACTTTGACTAGTGTTACACATAGCTGCTCATTATTAGTTAGTGATATAATTCTGTGGTTGATATGACTACAGTAAGCCGGTCTTGACAATTTCACTGTCTATACTTAGCTGAAATCTCAAAAGATAGTGAAAATTTAACATCGTCTCGAGCTCTCTGTAACACTGAAGTGATCCTGGTGATGACTCCTTTTGCTTAGGAAAATAAGGTCAGCTAGCGCTGCAGTGTAGTAGTGTAAAAAAATTTTTGTGAGTGTATGAATTTTAGTAGCAGGAAAAAGAACCTCGATGTAAAGTGTATAACATTTTTATCTCAATGCACTTTGCAAGCGTTGTGCAGTATGTGAACAATAACTTATAATAACAATATTCTTATACTGGACACAATAATCAATATAGTGCATTGGTCAGTGTTTAGTCATCATATCTCTTTCTCTATTTCTCTCAACTTGTCTACCATTGAGCACCATATCAGTGTGTTCTCCTCCATGACTACCTTGTTCTTCAGACTAGCTAGCTCCTTCTGTAGCAGACCCAGTGTTAGCTGCTGTGATGTTCCATGAACAGCTCTCTCAATCCTTTCTCTTTGTAATTCAATGGTGTCTAGTACTCGATGCACTATTGCTAGGACTGGATCTTCACTTTCGAACTCTTGTGGTTTTGTTGCTGTAGTTTTTGATCTTGATTCAAGTAGTTCAGGATTGTTTGAAAAGCCGGTGTTGACCTCTAGTGCACCAGATCTAGAATGATTGTCTGTTTGTGTTGATACTGAAGTGAGTGTGTTATTGTGGTTGTCTGTTTGAGTTGCTTTGGTGTTGAAATCTTGCATTGAGTGAAGTGTTGTATTTGTGGTAGGAAGAGCTGGTAAAGATGGTACAGGAGAAACAAGATTGGTAGAATAGTTCTCAGTAGCAGTGGTTGGTGGAGGAGAGTATTGTGTTGCTGTATCACTGTATGATGGTTTGATGATCACTTTGAGTGAAGAAGGAATGAGAGACAGTGTTGGTGAAGAAGAATTTCTAGTTTTGTTTTCGAAAATGTGATCAGTGGAATTCTGGCACTTGTTTAGGACAGCAACTGTAGTTAAAATGTACTGAGTGAAAGACATATTGAAGAACACAACTGTATCAATTTGTATTATGTAATCGGTTATTTTAAGTAATAATTAACAGAAATAGCCACAGCTAATGAATATCATCAATCTAAAGTGGTCTAATAAAGCACCAAAGGTGCAGATGCCTCGGTGCAGTAGCATGTATGCTAGCCTGCAATTAGCAGATGCATATGACAGCACGTATGCATGCAGTCGATCAATGGAAGCATCAAACAGTTCCATAGAAGCACGCAATGTGCACTGAAGCTGCAGTAGAAGTGACCAGCAGATCCATGGAACATTCAGGCAAGCAGCAGATTCATAGCAACAGTGCTATGGAAGCACAGGCTAGTGACAGCTATCCAGCAGCAGCAGATCATAGCAACAGTGCTATGGAAGCACAGGCTAGTAGCAGCTATCCAGCAACTGTACAAGCTGTTGTACAAAAGTTGTATTGAAGCCAAACAGAATAATGCTCAAGTGTAGCTGGGCGTGACTGTAACTGCTCTGCTCACTCCGGCTCACCTGTCGAGCAGCTAAGTGAACTCAAACACGCTTTCGCTCGCTAGTTTCACTGCTGCCAATGGAGTCGCGCGAGCTGTACTATCACAGATCAAGCCTTCAAGTTGCACTGTAGCCATCTGTAGACAGTTTTGTCTATGAAGTAGGCCCGAGCGCTCAAGACGGCTGTTTAGGTTAGCAAATCACGCCATAACTTCAAAACAAAGGCTTTAACCCTTTAGGGCCTATAGCGGATTTATCCGTCAAAATTGACTCCACCTACTGTAGACGTCATAAGTAGTGTGAAAAGTGCTCTAGAAAGGTCAAATCAAGTTTAATGCAAATTACTTGAAAAACCCACTGTTTTTCGCCGCGCCCTCCCCACTACAATATATAGAACGGGGGACGGGGGGATTTTTAAAGGGGGGTGTCCCCCCTTTAATCCGAGGTTCGAAGGGGCGGAGCCCCTCGCCTCTTTCGGCATTTTTGGGGCTTCAGGATGCCCGGAAATGCATACTTTGGCAAAGAATATGGTCTAAACTGTGCTGTTTGCTCACCTGGACTCCACCAGGTTTTTGTATCAGTCACCAGGGCTGAATGAAGACCAAAATTAACAGAAAAATGACGAGGTCGCAGCACTTAAGCGGCTTCAGTTCCGAAGTGGGAGTGGCCAACTCAGACTTTAGTACATGGTCGTAAACCTTGACATGCCAGGAGAAAAGGGTGCTAGTTTGGACTAGCTAGCGCACTGCATGTTGTAGAAAATTGCAAGACAAACCGTCAGTTAAGAGCAAGTCAAATTTTCGTCAAAATAAGTCGGTCCCTAAAGAGTTAATAGCAAATCTGTCAAATTTGATTTTCATAAACTATCGAGATCTACCTGTATTGCAAGTTTCAGTGCTTAGTAGCAAGCGGTTGCTGAGATACGCATTGCGAACACACACACACACACACACAAACGAACAGACTACTGTATGCCTCGTGGCTCCGCCCACACCTCGGCATAATTATGCAGCATAATATCGTGCATTGCAGAAATGTAACTCTGTTAAAAGCAGACACATAAAGTAAGAACAGGAGCGCATAAAAGGAAGGAGCGTTCAACTACAATGCACGCAATGTTAATATCCAAACGTAAACTCCGCCGTGTGCTGCGTACGTGAGGCTTACTGTCTTCCATGATTTTCAAGCTGTTTGCTGCGAGCTATGGGCCTTCTTGTAGGCAGAAAAGGTAAGGCAGACAGATTTGCTGGCGATCTGAACACCATACACATCAAAAGCTACAAACCGGTGAACGGCTGCTTGCCAAAAACTTCCTAATATGGAAGTTTTTTGGACGCGCACAGCGCCGCACTTTACGTTTGGATAAATTGTGGCAAAACACTTCTAAACGCTCCAGGTAAAATTATAGATCCAAATAATAATTATTAAATAATTGATAAAAGGAATGAATGGTATTGTGAACAGGGTCATAAGTCAAACACGACCACTCATTAGTTAGGCCGCTGTTCTTTGGCAAAAGATCTAATGGTGCCAAGCTGAGTCATATATGCGTAAAATTGTGGTTGAAATCTTATAATTTGTCCACTTATTCGCAACCATAAAATAAGCATGTTAAAATGCATAGGAATAGGCTTGTTCCTTCGACTATTAGCAGAATTAACTGCTAATGGAAGCAATATGTATAAAAAGTGTATTTGACTAGTACCTGTCTTTTGTTACTAGTCCATATTGCTTTGTTGTTGAGCCTGTATAAACGATGATCATCAGTTTACATATGAAATATCAAATCACAAAGATCATTATTGAAATTTTGTTTCCTCATTGAGCGCTATAGCAACACAGATCACTCAAACAGACCAGACAGCCCTCGACTAGGAGGATCAGAGCTATCACCTCCTCCTCTCTCCACCACACTAAACAGAGGAGTACCTCCTAGCTACCCATACACAGGCGGACATATTGATCAATCACTCAAAGTGCATGTATACATGTGAAATCATCGACCAATCCTTTGATTCATGATGCACATATTCTTTGTTAAGCACATAATTTTGAGCTGCTAAGGAGTTAAAATATTATACTTGCACAAGTACAGATACACTGAGAAGGCTATTCAAATTTATAAGCAGTTTTTACCGTGAAAAAAATGCATAACATGCCTAATAAAGATGCTTGTACACGTATTAGCTAAGGAAAATACAAATTCAAAGTATTATGGGATTCCAGATTTTCAAAAGGTAAGATGGTACTGTGTAGCTTGTGTCAGTCACTGTATGTTGGTACCTTTACTCAAGTTTCTGTTCTCTTTACTGTACTGGTTCTCTGTAACGAGCTGGAGAGCGTGCTGACTGAATGTCAACTCCTGCGAGAGAGAGAGAGAGAGAGAGAGAGAGAGAGAGAGAGAGAGAGAGAGAGAGACATGCTACTACATTGTACGAGAGAATGAGGGAGTGAGTGAGTGAGTGAGAGTAGTGAGAGACTGAGAATACCTTCAGGTCTATATTCTGGGACCTCTTCTCCTATTTTCTTGACGTGTTTTACTCGACCATCTTTGTCTCGATAAGGCATTGAAATCTTTGAGAAAAGTGGACTAGTACAGTTACCATGACAACCACAGCTATTGTTTCATACAACAATCAGTATAGCATGCAGCATCCTGCTCAATACAGAATTGTGGGTACACAATGACCACGCCTCTTAATAAACTGACCACACCCACCTTTATCTCCTCATCTCCTGGCAGCTTTATCTTGTTCTTCTTTTTCTTCTTCTTGTCATCCATTAGTTCAGGAGGTGCTGGTATGGCTCCTAACCCTAGTCCATTAGGACGACATATGAACTCAATGGGATCATTCAACCTACATCACAAGACCATAGACTAGTACCGTGGGCAACATAAAATAATATCAAATACTAAATTTTAGAATTTTTAGTGAACTAAACTTTTATGCAAAAGAATCAGTTTCGCTGTATAATAATAAAGTGGGAAATTTTAATGTGCTAAATTTCGTGTTTGAATGCTAAATTTCTGTGCCCGGCGCTTGTTTACATAAAAAATAAATTTTCAACATTCACCAAATACATGCACTTGTATGAGACCTTGGACAATGGAAATATTAATGAATGTTATCGTCAATATGCAAGTATGTAAACCGACCAAAATTCGTGTTTGGTCAAATTTCAGTGCCTGACGATTGAAAGATATTGACTGAATACGGTACATCATGTGCCGACCTAATTTGAAATTTAATGTGATGATCAGTAGAGCTAGTGTCAAGATGTAAAATCAATTTTCTAGTGTCAAGTGTGTTTACTGACTGACCCCTTGTTAGTGAGTCCAATAGCTTCTCCTGGTCTCCATCCCATACCCTTCAACATAGCCTTACCAAACTCAGCTATAGGAAGAGAATTATAGTCATCAGCTGTAGCCTGTAAAAACAAGAAATGTAAACACTAAATGCATTTTAATAGAAAATACAGAAAATGGTCGAATGGTTGCTTTTTAAGTCAGTCATATGAAGGTGTGGTCATTGTGATCTGGTCCTGTTTCATAAGTCTGGTGTGACCATAACATGATATTGTTATTTTTTATTATCTAGATACTGATTTTAGTACACCATTCAGCTAGTAAGTGCTGAATTGTTTGAGGTTGATAGGGCTATCCGCTTTGTTTTCTGTGACTGCTGATGACACACAGTGCCACACAACTGTGTTCTGATATCGTATAAACAGTATTTTCGAAGGGTCAAAAAATTGGCGAATGACCCAGATTTTGCGTTTTGGTGGCGCTCAATGCTCACTTCACACGTTACTGTGATCAGGAGCGTATAAGGGGAAGGAGAGTTCAACTGTGGATAACGAAATCTAAGGTCTGCCGCTTGCGCTGCCCGCATAAGACGGTGATCATGGCTCTGGCTCATGTTTTAGCTGGAGACAGGCAGGACGAAATCTTGATGAGTGTATAGGTAGGAAATAGCGTGCCACAATGCGCAAAGAAAGGCCCAAGCTCCAAGTAGCAACAACACATGGCGGCGGATTTTAGACTTCGATATTACTACGACATTTGAACACTCCTTCCCCTTATACACTCCTGCTGTGATAGAAAAATCATTTTAGTGAAAGCTTGTCGATTCGTCAATATTTCCATCTCTCCAAAATTACCCGCTATAATGGGGAATAATGGTATACACTTCTGGTTATAATCGAGGGCTTTTTGAGTTTTTTCAGATAGTTTGATGCAACCCAAACTTAAAGTTTACTTTATCAGTACTACATCTGTGCTTATGTCAGGTGTATACATACCTCATCAGGTCTTAGCTCTAGATCAGCTATTCTGTCCCTCTGCTCCTCTACTGGTGGCTTGTTCTGCATCAGTAGTGGTACCACTGGGCCATCACCATCACCATCAAGATCAGCATGAGCTTGAGCCTCCTCAACATCTGAGAACAAGTAAGCATACTTATCCCTTTCTTTCTTCACTTGCTCACTCGCTCACTCACTCACTCACTCACTCACTCACTCACTCACTCACTCACTCACTCACACACACACACTTAAACTTGCAAATAATCGTGAAATGACAATGCATTCTAGATCAGACAGTAGTGTACAGCTGTGGGGTCTAGCTATAGAGCAGCACTGAGATATGTTATCATGGATCCTTTGGTCACTACCAATGTATCTAACACTAACGCAAGCTCACAAACCATTTCAATGCACAAACATACTATTTGCAATTTCAAAGCTAGTTAGTCAAATCATGCAATGGTCAAGCACCAAGAGACTGCTCTGTGAGAAAAAGCTCACCATACACTTTGCCTCACTCGTAATTACTGTGTGACACTATAGTCCTCCTCACCTCTCAAGATGGCTGCCGCTGCCTCTCTCTCTAGTTCACTATCCTCAGTTGTCCCCTGGTTCTTCTCCACCCCACCACCACCCTCCTCTGTCCTCTTCCTCCAGACATTCCTTTTGATAAGTGGTACTATGAATTCTTTAGGTGGTGGCCTAGGAACAGCACTACAATGATACAATAATGAACTGATTTGATACTGGATAGCACACGAGTAGAAGTCTGTCAGGTCGAGCACAGTGACACTGTGACTAGGCTATAGACTCACAAACCTGTGTAGTTCATTAGCCTCCACCGCAACAAGAAAGTCTCTTTCTTCATTTTTCTCATGAGCTTGAGAGGACGAGCTGGCTATCGTCTTTTGCAGTTTAAAGGAGATTCCTGTGGAAGAGCTACTCGTGTGGTGGTTCTCCTCCATTTTGATTTAAACAGTTAGCCACGCCTGCTTTGATTTTCGTCATCTCGCATTCCTGTAACTTCTTGAAACATGCATGAGTACCCATCATCTATTTCCTGTAATTTCTGTAAGCCCTTGAAACGTTCTCTATCATGAGTACTAGTAGCAATAAAGTAGCGGCTACCGAATCAGCTGCCTGCGCTATCAAGCAAAGTGAGTAACATCTAGACTAGGCTTCAACTCGCCTGCATGATCACTGAATTTTATAGGTGCCCTTCCCACACTGTTAAAGCTCAAGACAATGAAAGGAGCTGATGGTAAACCTCTGAAGATAGTTCAAAAGATTGCTGCTCATGACTACACAACATTCGGTATGTGTCTCCTACAAGATGAGAATGGAGAAGAGGTTGCTCTCATTGAGAAGGACCATATCAACAGAGGTGCTGAGAGTGTCACACAAGCCATCCTCCAGAAATGGCTGACGAGTGATGCACCTACTCGTACATATCAACACTTGATAGAGTGTCTCAGACAGTCTGAACTGGGTGCACTTGCTGAGCTCATTGGAAACAAATGTACAATTGTTGGACAAGGTATGTTTGCTATTATATTCAAGCTTGTGCAGTATTGAATGTTGTGTTACTTTACGATACAGATTTTCCAACTGCCCCACAAGCAACAGAGCCAGTGACTATTACACGAGATCGCTCTTCTGTACATCTGCCAGTGTTAACTGTCTCTCACGCATCTACAGCACAAAATTCTGTCTACTTACTACCCTCGAATTCTTTAACAGCATCTCAAAGAACTGAACAAGCAATTCAAGATTCTATTCCTTTCAACTCTTATGCATCTTATCTCAGAGGATTATACACGTCTATGTCTCAGAGCCACACCTCCCAACATTGGTCCCACCTCCCACGATGTGAATTTGTTCAGTTAGCAATGATTGGCAATGAAAGGGAAATACGACGTGGAGACAGAGAGGAAGAAATGGTCAGACTAGCACAGCAAGGAAGAATAGAAACTATCATGGGTTACAAAGAACCAATCGTTCTAAACAACCTCTTCGCAAATAGATTCAATGCAGCCACTAGTTGAGGTACCACCTCCTGATCCACCAAGAGTAATACTTATTGAAGGAGTCCCAGGAGGAGGAAAGAGCACACTTGCTCTCCATATATGCCACAAATGGGCTCGAGGTAATGTTCTTCACTCTTTAGACATATTCAATCTTGTAGTTCTTGTTTACTTGCGTGATCAAGCCATTCAGAATGCTACTACCTTGGCTGATATTCTACCAGCTCGTAATCTAGAAATGTCTAAAGTTGTTGCTTCTCAGATACAAGATTGTGATGGACAGAATATTCTTTTTATCTTCGATGGTTGGGATGAATTTTCATCTCATCTACAAACTGATTCTCTTGTATCAACAATAATTCGACAACCATGGAAGCTCTCCCTTCATCAAAGTACTGTTCTTGTTACTTCTCGACTAGTATCCTCAGGAAACCTGCTTCAAATAGCTGATCGACAAGTGGAGATCCTGGGATTCACTCAACACCAGATTCGTGAGTACATTGAGAAAGCTTTGAATGGCAACAGTACTCGCATTCAGAAGCTTGTCCAGCATCTTGAAGAGCACCCAGTTATAGAAGGTTACTGCTATGTACCTCTACATGTAGCAATACTGGTGCACATATTCCTGACAATGAAGGGAGCTCTACCTACCACCCTCCATGATCTCTTCTGTAAACTTGTACTCTGCTGCATAGCACGAGAACTAGAAACACATGAATCTGAAAGTTTTCTATCTTGTTCAAATTCTTTTGATGACTTTCCTGATGAACTCAAATTTAAACTGATTAATCTTAGTTTACTTGCGTATGAGGGAGTGATGCAGGACAAAGTAGTGTTTTACGAAAGGGATTTAAAACTAGTCCACCTTCCAGCTGATCTACCAACTTTGGGGCTCCTTCAAGTTGTTGAGGGACTTACACTTCTCAGCAAATCTCTTTCTTACAATTTTCTTCATCTCTCAGTTCAAGAGCTCCTTGCTGCTTATCATATATCACACATGGATTCTAGTGAACAATTAGAAGTATTCAAACGCATGTTTGGTGGTTCTCGGTTTCAAGCTGTACTACATTATTATAGTGGCTTCACTAAACTAACCAGTCCATCAATACGAGACTTCATCTCTTCTTATTCAAAACAAAAATCGAGTATTAATGGTCTTCTTCCTTTATTGCACTGCTTTTATGAAGCACAAGATCTATTATTGAACAATTTAGTAAATTTTCGAAGAATTAGTTTAAATTCTCTCTTAAACCCAGTGGACTATTTGGCTATTGGTTATTATATAACCTCACTACTGTCTGTACCTTCATCTGATACATCAAATGTACAACTCAAGATAGCTGGAGCTGGAGAGATTGATGATCACAGATTAAGGTTGTTATTGCTTGAACTCTCAAAGTATAAAACAATCTCAGCTTGTGCTGCCAGATTAGAAATAGAAATTGTCTTTTCTACAAATATCATCGAAAAAACTAGGTTGATAGCATCATTCTTAGAACAGTCATCAGCTGTATCAAAGTTAATGATACAGCACATGGATAGCAAGACAGCTACTGAAGTTTTTCCATCTTTGGCAAAAGCATTGCAATCTAACAGTTATGTTACCACGCTGACAGTTATGTATCAAGGACCAGCATACGTACACACATCAAGTGAAAAAGAATTCCAAGTTGTCAAAAATATGTTTGAAATTAACAATTCTTTAGAACAATTCAGTCTGTCAGGAACAGGAAGCTTTGCTTGTTGCATTTTTCAAGGATTACAGCACAACAATAAATTATCTCACTTGAATCTTAGAGGAACAAGACTTGTAGCTATAGCGGAGAAGACTGGTCAGGCACTCACTACAATGCTTCAAGTCAACAAGACACTCACACACCTTGATCTATCAAAAAATTGGAAATTTGAAAAGGCAAGCTGTGTCTTTCAAGGTCTTCAGAACAATACCACATTAGTGTACTTAAATCTTAGCAACATACAACTTGAAGTTAAAAAGGACACTCCTCTAGCTAAGACACTTACTGTCATGCTACAAGAAAACAAGCATCTCAAACACTTTGATCTATCATATAATCCACTCTACGATGAAGGAGTTTACTGTCTCTGTGAAGGTCTTCAGCACAATACCACACTAGTCTATTTGAATCTTAGTGACACAGGAATAACTGATAAAGGAGCAGAGTGGATTGCTCGAGCATACAATTCAAATCGTTCTTTGCAACTAAATCTTGATGTTTCTCATAATCTTATCAGAAAAGACAAGACCTTAGAAGATTCATGGAGGAATCATAACTTAAAAGTGATTAATGATTATTTTAATTATTAAGAATTAATTAATTATCATCCGTCTCCCTGCCTTCACCTCTCTGAAATTATTTGCCTCTTGGCTCTTGCGCCAACCTGGACTTCTCTTCAAGCCATTGATGGCCCTTGCCAGACTCGCTCCCTCTCTCGCTCAATTGATAAAGCCTCTCACTTGCTTCTCCTCTCTTCTTCCCCAGACACTCGCTTCTCTGTCTTAGTTATCTCTACTGCCCTTCCTCATGCGGGTGACTGGTTGAACTCTATTCCATCACTTTTTCTGGGCCTTCACCTGCATGACAGTGAATGTCATGTTTGCCTTTGCTAGGTGTGGTGGTAACAGAGACTGGATCCATAGGCATGGTGCTGTTCGGGATGTCCTGTTTGCTGCAGCACAGACTGCTAGCTGCTCTGGCTCCGCATAACCTTCTCTTAATCCCAACTCTTTCAGCCATCCGGCCAACATTTTTCTTCCTGCTTGGGAGAGAGGGAGACCAGCTGCTATCGTTGTCACCATCATCTCCCTAATGCAGCTCCAAATTTTGGCTTGGGCAGCCACTGGCCCTGGTTATGCTTTTCGGGTCAGGGAGAACCATAAACTAGCTGCTCGTCTGGTAGAGTGCCGAAGTCAAGGTATTGCCCTATGGTGGCTGAGTCTTTGGGTGGCTGGAGCGACGATGCTTTTCTATTATTCAAAGAGTTGGTCACATGCTGGGTCAGAGACTTGGTGTCTTGCCGCACATTACTATTCGACAACTTTTTCAAAAACTTTCAGTTACTCTCTGACGGAGAAACACTACTTTTCTGCTGAGGAGACGTCATCCAGGTCACCTTGCTCTTGACTTTCATTACTAACTCTTTTATTAATTTTTCTCTGTGTTTTCATTGTTGTTTTTTTGTGTTTTGTCTTTATTCCTGTATTGTTTGTTCTTTTTCTTGTTTTGTTTCTTATAGTAGCAGATCAGTTTTTCACTGCAGTGTCAGTTGACATTCTCATTAGCACATTCTTAGAGTAATATTAATTTTGACGGAGTGTTACACATAGCTGCTCATTATTAGTTAGTGATATAATTCTGTGGTTGATATGACTACAGTAAGCCGGTCTAGACAATTTCACTATCTATACTTAGCTGAAATCTCAAAAGATAGTGAAAATTTAACATCGTCTCGAGCTCTCTGTAACACTGAAGTGATCCTGGTGATGACTCCTTTTGCTTAGGAAAATAAGGCCAGCTAGCGCTGCAGTGTAGTAGTGTAAAAAAATTTTTGTGAGCGTATGAATTTTAGTAGCAGGAAAAAGAACCTCGATGTAAAGTGTATAACATTTTTATCTCAATGCACTTTGCAAGCGTTGTGCAGTATGTGAACAATAACTTATAATAACAATTCTTATACAAGACACAATAATCAATATAGTGCATCGGTCAGTGTTTAGTCATCATATCTCTTTCTCTATCTCTCTCAACTTGTCTACCATTGAGCACCATATCAGTGTGTTCTCCTCCATAACTACCTTGTTCTTCAGACTAGCTAGCTCCTTCTGTAGCAGACCCAGTGTTAGCTGCTGTGATGTTCCATGAACAGCTCTCTCAATCCTTTCTCTTTGTAATTCAATGGTGTCTAGTACTCGATGCACTATTGCTAGGACTGGATCTTCACTTTCGAACTCTTGTGGTTTTGTTGCTGTAGTTTTTGATCTTGATTCAAATAGTTCAGGATTGTTTGAAAAGCCGGTGTTGACCTCTAGTGCACCAGATCTAGAATGATTGTCTGTTTGTGTTGATACTGAAGTGAGTGTGTTATTGTGGTTGTCTGTTTGAGTTGCTTTGGTGTTGAAATCTTGCATTGAGTGAAGTGTTGTATTTGTGGTAGGAAGAGCTGGTAAAGATGGTACAGGAGAAACAAGATTGGTAGAATAGTTCTCAGTAGCAGTGGTTGGTGGAGGAGAGTATTGTGTTGCTGTATCACTGTATGATGGTTTGATGATCACTTTGAGTGAAGAAGGAATGAGAGACAGTGTTGGTGAAGAAGAATTGCTAGTTTTGTTTTCGAAAATGTGATCAGTGGAATTCTGGCACTTGTTTAGGACAGCAACTGTAGTTTTGTGAAAGACATATTGAAGAACGCAACTGTATCAATTTGTATTATGTAATCGGTTATTTTAAGTAATAATTAACAGAAATAGCCACAGCTAATGAATATCATCAATCTAAAGTGGTCTAATTATGCAGCATAATATCGTGCATTGCAGAAATGTAACTCTGTTAAAAGCAGACACATAAAGTAAGAACAGGAGCGCATAAAAGGAAGGAGCGTTCAACTACAATGCACGCAATGTTAATATCCAAACGCAAACTCCGCCGTGTGCATGGTGCGTGCGGCACACCGTCGTGAGGCTTACTGTCTTCCATGATTTTCAAGCTGTTTGCTGCGAGCTATGGGCCTTCTTGTAGGCAGAAAAGGTAAGGCAGACAGATTTGCTGGCGATCTGAACACCATACACATCAAAAGCTACAAACTGGTGAACGGCTGCTTGCCAAAAACTTCCTAATATGGAAGTTTTTTGGATGCGCACAGCGCCGCACTTTACGTTTGGATAAATCGTGGCAAAACACTCCTAAACGCTCCAGGTAAAACTATAGATCCAAATAATAATTATTAAATAATTGATAAAAGGAATGAATGGTATTGTGAACAGGGTCATAAGTCAAACACGACCATTCATTAGTTAGGCCGCTGTTCTTTGCATGGCAAAAGATCTAATGGTGCCAAGCTGAGTCATATATGCGTAAAATTGTGGTTGAAATCTTATAATTCGTCCACTTATTCGCAACCATCAAATAAGCATGTTAAAATGCATAGGAATAGGCTTGTTCCTTCGACTATTAGCAGAATTAACTGCTAATGGAAGCAATATGTATAAAAAGTGTATTTGACTAGTACCTGTCTTTTGTTACTAGTCCATATTCCTTTGTTGTTGAGCCTGTATAAACGATGATCATCAGTTTACATATGAAATATCAAATCACAAAGATCATTATTGAAATTTTGTTTCCTCATTGAGCGCTATAGCAACACAGATCACTCAAACAGACCAGACAGCCCTCGACTAGGAGGATCAGAGCTATCACCTCCTCCTCTCTCCACCACACTAAACAGAGGAGTACCTCCTAGCTACCCATACACAGGCGGACATATTGATCAATCACTCAAAGTGCATGTATACATGTGAAATCATCGACCAATCCTTTGATTCATGATGCACATATTCTTTGTTAAGCACATAATTTTGAGCTGCTAAGGAGTTAAAATATTATACTTGCACAAGTACAGATACACTGAGAAGGCTATTCAAATTTATAAGCAGTTTTTACCGTGAAAAAAATGCATAACATGCCTAATAAAGATGCTTGTACACGTATTAGCTAAGGAAAATACAAATTCAAAGTATTATGGGATTCCAGATTTTCAAAAGGTAAGATGGTACTGTGCAGTCAAACCGCCAGGGTAGAAAATTGCCCTAGTTTATTTTTTCCGGAAGTGGGCGGTACCTTTGTTCAGAAGTAGAAAAGCGAGGATGCCAGTCGTGTAGAAACAATGCTTCAAGTCAACAAAACACTTAAACTTCTCGATCTGTCAGGCAATGCATCTTTTTCAAACTCAGGAGCATACAGCATTTTTCAAGGTCTTCAGCAAAATGCTACACTAGTTAACTTAAATTTAAGCGATACAGGGCTTATAACTACAGAGAAACTCACTATGATGCTTGGAAAAAATAAGAAAATTGAACTCCTTGATTTGTCAAATAATACAGCTTTCTCAGATTTTGGAGTTAAACAAGTCTCTCAAGGTCTTCAGCACAATACCACACTAGTCTACTTGAATCTTAGCAACACAGGAATAACTGATAAAGGAGCAGATTACATCGCTCGGGCTCTTGATTCCAATCAATTTCTACGAACACTATACATTCCTCGTAATAGTATTACAGGACATGGGCTATGTTCTATAGCATCAACACTGCAAACTAACACTACTTTGAGAAAAATCAATATTGATGGAAATCCTATCACAGCAAGTGAAGTCGAAATTGTTCAAAAGAACAATCAAAAGGTTGATATTGAATTTCATAACTTATTAATTAGTTAAAACTATTTTTTGAGATGTACAATGATAGCAGCAATGATTATAATGTGTAATAGTATGTAATTTGTGTTAAAACCAGTGATCAACATTAGTACTGCATGTGCAAAAATACTGCAAAGCCAGCCAATAGCAATCATTCATCAGAACACACGTGCATGAATATTTCAGACAATACTGCATTCACCTTCCAAGATTTCTCAAGAATTTGTAGTGTTTTTTAAGGTCTTCAATATACAACTCACCAGCAGCCTTCTAAAATTTAAGTGGTAGCCACCACATGGTCCATGCATTGCAGAAGCAATTCTTCACCACAATTCTTTATAGCTAGTCGTCAGCTGGCTTTTGGTGAAAATTATGTTTCGAATAAACAAATCACTCACAGATTTTTGCCTTGAAGGTTGTCTATTTGATCCAGAGGCTTGCCTTCTTTTTGAAGGGCTTCAGTCTAATGCTACACTAACTCATTTGAATCTAAGAAACAGTTTAATTTGGCCTACAAAGGCTACTGGTCGAGAGCTATGTACAATGCTTACAGCCAACAAGACACATACACATCTTGATTTGTCAGGGAACTACGACCCACGGGATAAATCATTCTCTCTATCTTACTATGTCTTTCAAGGCCTATTACACAATAAATCATTAGTCCACCTGGATCTCAGCTGTACAGGACTTGTAGATACAATAGATTCTATGAAAGCTCTAAGTAAAATGCTTCAAGTCAACAATTCACTTAAACACCTCAATCTTTCATACAATAATTATTTAGATTGTGGTCTTATCTTTCAAAGTCTTCGACACAATACCACACTAGTTCACTTAAATCTAAGTGAAACAAAGCTGAAGCTAACAGAACCTACTTTAGAAGCATTGAGTGAAATGGTTCAAGTCAACAATTCGCTTGCACATAATTTATATTGACGTTTCAAAAAATAATTTATCAGGCTCCGAAGTTTCGCATGTTTTTCGAAGTCTCCGTCACAATACCACACTTGTTCACCTAAATCTCAGCAATGACTTTGGATTTACTGATGCTCCTAAGGCACTGCTTCAGAGGAATTGCATCAACACAACACTTACATACCTTGATCTTTCTGCGATACAAGGAATGGATATTAAAACAATTTTTCAAGATCTACACCACAATACCACACTACTTCACTTATATTTAAGAAACACAGGACTTGTAGCTACAGAAGAGATTGCTCAGGCACTCACTACAATGCTTCAAGTCAACAAGACACTTACACACTTTGATATATCTTGCAATAAGAACTTTTCTGATTCAGGAGCACATTGTGTTTTTGCAGGTCTTCGACACAATACAACACTAACTTACTTGAATCTTAGTAGTACAGGACTAGTAGAAGCACCCACTACAATGCTACATGACAACAACACAATAAGCGTCTTGATTATATCGTCTAATTGGTCATCTTCATATTCAAAAGTTCATCACATCTGTTTAAGTTTTCGGCACAGGACTTGTAGCTACAGAGGATGCTGCTCAGGCACTCACTACAATGATTCAAATGAATAAGTCACTCACACATCTTGACTTATCTTATAAAGATGACTTATCTGACTCAGGAGCTTACTGTGTGTCTCACGCTACTTCGCTAGTGTACTTGAATCTTAGCAACACAGGAATAACTGATAAAGGAGCAGTGTACATTGCTCAAACTATCAATTCCAATCATTCACTAGAATCACTCTTGATTGCTAATAACAAAATCACGAATGATGGCTTAGCTTATATTGCCAAATCACTCGAAACAGGTCATTCATTGAATTATTTGTCTATTCATCCCAATCCTGGACGCTATGATCATCTTCTAAATCCATGGCGAGTATCGATAATAAACCTGTGATGGTTTTATAGGGCTCGTAGCTACAGAGAATACTGGTCAGGCACTACATTCTCAGATGCATGTAGGAGGAGCTCACTGTGTCTCTAAGGTCTTCAATCTACAAAATGAGTAGTAGCTACTAGTATTCACATGTGAAATGTTTTACGAAAATTACCAAAATGTTTTTATTTATTGTTTGCTATAAAAACGAGGGAAGTTAATTAACAAACATAAGTTGGGTAGTTTAGATGACTCGTCCTTCTTTAATGATACTCTTAATAACTTGATCATGGCAACCAAACTGGTAAACAAGATGCTCCCATCTGTTCAGAGTGAAGGATTTTTACAGTATAAATGCATTCCATAGTCTTACTCACCTTGGAGCATTCAGGATGAGTATGTCAGCCATCTTGTTCTTCTCCAAAGAGCCGCAGCGATCAGACAGACCGAGAGCAGCAGCAGCATTGATGGTGGCAGCAGCTAGAGCCTCCTCCATGGACATCCTCAGAGTAACACAAGCTAGGTGCATCACCAGGGGCTGCATGGACGTGAAGCTTATCATGAAAGATGTGTATCAATCACACATGCTTGCTTCATACACATTGCATATACTAACAACAGAAATTATGCAAAGATTTGAAGATAACCATAATATCGTATTTGAGTGATTTGAGGTATAATTTTATCGTGAGAGGTGACAAGAATGGTAATCCATGAATAACTCACCATTGACATGCAGTAGGCGTTAGGATTGAAGTCACTGCCCAAAGCTACTGCAACACCTAAAATAGAGTAATCAAGAATTTTCATCTTTCATCACTTTCCAGTATGCTATAACTTTTACACAAAGAGACCATATAACTGTAAAATTACGACAGTGTTAAAATTTGATGATGAAGTTTAAAAAATTCTTAGTAAATTTGGTACTACTGCAAATACACCACCGTTGAACAAACCACCAAACCGAGCCAGTTATAAATGTATAGGTCTATAGTAGCAGCCCCACTGAGTTGATATCATCATAGCTGACCATGTTCCATCATCTCTCTTGCTGGAGGAGGCTTCAGTCTCAGGATGTAAGCTGTGGTAGGGAGAAGCACAGCGACCACGCCAGCATCAGCCATGGCTGTGATACCAGTCTGTGTCACCTCCTCAAGATGGCTGACAGCAAGAGCACCAACCTCAGCAGCAAGCTAGAAATCAAAGGATGAACAAAAAATATTATAGTTATAATTTCATAAACACACAAAGAATCATGCAGTTTAGTTGAATTTGTTAGAATGTAACTTCTAGAAAAGAGAGAAAGCTATACAATGTGGTCTCTGCTGCTGGTTTATGCTAAAAGTTAGGTATGTCTTGTGAATACAAAACTGTTGTGTTTTGATCACGTGCACACAAACCTCTCCTGAGTTCATTGAGTGGAGTTCATCGCCATGGAAATTGATATTCCAGCCTGCTTGTTTGCCTGTCTGGAGAATTTCTCGAGTTTGATCAGTGTTGAAGACACCTTTTTCGCAGAATACATCAATGTTGTCTACGTGCAGTTCCCCAGACATGCAAAGATCAGCTATAGCTGGTATTTGGGTGTTTATAACATCCTGGGTAGCCTCATCAGATGTGCTGCCTCTAAAAGAAACAATTATCATATCGACAGTGAACCTTTACAACACAGAGAGAGAGTGAGAGAGAGAGAGTGAGAGAGAGAGAGAGAGAGAGAGAGAGAGAGAGAGAGAGAGAGAGAGAGAGAGAGAGAGAGAGAGAGAGAGAGAGAGAGAGAGAGAGAGAGAGAGAGAGAGAGAGAGAGAGAGAGAGAGAGAGAGAGAGAGAGAGAGAGAGAGAGAGAGAGAGAGAGAGAGAGAGAGAGAGAGAGGAGAGAGAGAGAGAGAGAGAGAGAGAGAGAGAGAGAGAGAGAGAGAGAGAGAGAGAGAGAAGAGAGAGAGAGAGAGAGAGAGAGAGAGAGAGAGAGGAGAGAGAGAGAGAGAGAGAGAGAGAGAGAGAGAGAGAGAGAGAGAGAGAGAGAGAGAGAGAGAGAGAGAGAGAGAAGAGAGAGAGAGAGAGAGAGAGAGAGTGAGAGAAGAGAGAAGAGAGAGAGAGAGAGAGAGAGAGAGAGAGTGAGAGTGTGAGAGAAAGTGAGAGAAAGAGATAGTGAGAGAGAGAGAGAGAGAGAGAGAGAGAGAGAGAGAGAGAGAGAGAGAGAGAGAGAGAGAGAGAGAGAGAGAGAGAGAGAGAGAGAGAGAGAGAGAGAGAGAGAGAAAGAGAGAGAGAGAGAGAGAGAGAGAGAGTGAGAGAGAGAGAGAGAAGTGGAGAAGAGATAGCTGAAAAGATTGGGCAAGAGAGAAAGATAGAGGAAATGACTGAGACGTGCACCAATGTGACTGAGGTGATCGCAAAAGCACTGTATAAACATTCATGAGTGTGAACATACACGTACACAGACTAGAAAAGACAGATGGAATTCAGGAATGTTTATATTGACAAGTACATACATTCTTCGGTAAAAGCAGATTTTAAACAATACTGTACATAATCTTTATATTAGGTTTAATGTTTACACTTACTTGGGCACAGCATGTGCTCCACAGTAAGTCACTGATACACTCATCTTGTGCTCCTTCCTCACTATCTCTATTGCTCTCAGCATCTTTACTTCGCTGTCCAAGTCGAGACCATAGCCCGTCTTTGCCTCTACAGTGGTTGTACCACACTTCATCATGGCTGACAGGCGCTTAGAGAAGGAGGCGGCAAGTTGGTCTAGTCCAGCTTTATGAACACAGCTGACAGTATAATAGATTCCTCCTCCACTAGCATGTATGTCCATATAGCTAGCACCAGCAAGCTGTGCATGGAGAAAGGAGGCTATACACAGCTGAACATTGAGCCCATTGATACGTGCCCATGCACATTATAAACAAAAAGTATGAAGTTATGACAATATGACGTTATGACAATACACCATAATGATATTATACTTGTCCACATTTTACTGTAGGAAGTTATGACAACATTAGTTTATTTCAGAAAATGATAACATGTCTATGATCACCATTATGAGCACTTTAGATACCATTCTTGTGATCTGTAAACCAAACCCGGAAGATAGTAACCTGATACACATACTTTTCTAGAAATGATAACATTCTTGCTGTACATCAACAACCATTAATTTTGCAATGATCATCATTGTCCTCTTATGATCATAATTTTGCTATGATCATTTTGCTATGATCATCATTGTCCTCTTTAGATGCATCTAGATGTTAAAAGTGCCATACCATGCAGGTCTCACAAAACAAAAACATCCCAAATGAAATAAATTATTACTTGCTCACGAGGATGTTTCTCTTTGTTCAACTTACAGTACACCATTCAAAGGTGTAAATTCAATTTAGTATTGAATTTGCACAAAAATACAGTATTGACAGTATTGTCAGTTAATGTATACATTATACAACACACATAGACACGTACACACACAACCCTTTGATGCCGTAAACATCTCAACTGAAAACTGAAATTCACAATGTTATAAAAAGTGTGATTTTAGTTATCAACTTACAACTATCTCATAAGAGAACGTGACCAAAGCATCACTGAGCTCACTATATAAGAGAGGGCACAATCTGTGTCTCACCAGTTCTCAGTCACTATCACCTTGAGTATATCTCACTGGACAAGACGTCAAGTATGAAACTCCTCTCCTTGCTGACGGTGGCTATTGTCCTAATCGGCATAACCACACAAGCCTTTGCCTGCTACTATGAGAGGATGTCTCGTAGCCCAAACTATGCAATGATTACCACGCCAAAGAAAACCCTCAGTATTCCTCAGGCTCACGGTATTTGTGTCGCTCCCAATGGCAACTTTGCTGTTGTGTTGCACAACAATGCCAAGAAGGTTCGCATATACTACAGCTGTGGAAAACTGATGAAAGAAATTGATCTTAGCAAACAAGGATTTAGACAAGGTTGTGATTGTGCATTCACAGATCGCAGTCTCTATGTTACTGACTGTGTTGGAAGAAAAGTTTACGAACTGTCAACACTTGGGGAATTTGTTCGAATTTTTGCTGCTGGTGAACACTTTCTTCGCATGGCAGCATGTCAAGACCAGCTTTACATCACTACGAATGGTGGTGGACAAAATGTATTCGTGTACAATACCAATGGTAGACTGATACGTCGCATTAGTGTACCAGCTAATCATGCACGTGGAGTCATAGTGGGCATAGACGGTAACTTACATGTTTCAAATTTGCAGAGAAAACAAGTGTACGTCTACACTCCTGAAGGAAGACGAGTCAGTGTAACAACCTACAATGAAATTCATCTAGCTGATGGTCTAGCAATGGACAATGCAGGTAACCTCCTTATCGCTGATCATGATCGAGGTAAAGTGGAGGTTTACAGTCCGTGTGGAGCACTGATGAAGACCATTCGAACAGGAACACGATATGCAGTTGATGTTGAAATTGGTAACGATGGAACAGTACTGGTGGCAGACCATGCTGCCTCTAAAGTCTTCATGTATTAACCAGCAACCAACAGAGACTATGAGCCATAGTTTACTAATATAGAGAATAGTGTGTGTTTGTTGTAGTATAGTGACTGTAGACATAATGTGTGTTGTAGATTTTAGTGCTCATGCTGGTTATTTATTCATTCAGTGATCTCTCAAAAGAGTAAAATAATACAGAGCCGAGTTTCGAAAAAGCAGTGCTCATGCGATCCAGTTGTTAAGTAAACTTGTGAGCAAAATGTGGGACACAGTTGAGCTTCACTTATCCCATGAAAGTGTTATGTTGAAATAACAGGATACACACTGTGCCTGCATGTGTGTGTGTTATGTGGTACATATGTGTATGTTCAACGTAAGCTAAGTACTGTCCAAGAAATTCCATCTGAGCTAGTCATCAACTACTTGAATACTTCAAAGGTACATAACATGTTTCATTAGCAGTGTAAATAATCATTTCTTGCTACAAATATACTTTCAACTACTTTCATCAGGATGATTAGTAGTATCAGAGAGAGCCTGAGGAGCATATACATTACAATATCAAGCAGTCAAACATGACAGCAAAACTATCTGAATGAAGCACCAAGGTGCAAATGCCTAGGTGAAATTTCCAGTCAGGTACCTCAGTGCAGTTTAATGTGACAACACTAGAATTTTGTAGCTGAGTATGACAGTCTTGACCAAACATTTTGTGACACCTTCAGCCCGATAAGCATACTGACATGCTTTGACTATACAAAGCTACTGCAGCTATTAGAATTATAAGAGCTACATGTACATAATGAAATACAGCTGCAGCAAGACCACTGTACTCATTATTGCTGCTACAATTAGCTGCTTATCGTTTGCAGAATAAAGTGTATGCTTGGACAATGCAGATAAAGTGGTTGCACCTAAGCAATCAGAAGCTTAGCAATGCTGACCACATGGAATTCACTGATGGTGGTAATCGGCATGACCACACAAGATTTTGCCTCTACAGTGTGGGTGGTACCACACTTCATCATGGCTGAGAGTCGCTCAGAGAAGGAGGCAGCAAGTTGGTCTAGTCCAACTTTATGAACACAGCTGACAGTGTAATAGATTCCTCCACCACTAGCATGTATGTCCATATAGCTAGCACCAGCAAGCTGTGCATGAAGAAAGGAGGCTATAAAATGTGAGCCTATTGATACGTGCCGATGCACAATTTACTATAAACGAAAAGTAGGAAGTTATGACGTTATGACAATATACCATAATGATACTTGTCCACATTTTACTGTAGGAAGTTATGACAACATTACGTTTTTTAGAAAATGATAACATGTCTATGATTACCATTATGAGCACTTTAGATACCATTCTTGTGATCTGTAAACCAAACCCGGAAGAGAGTAACCTGATACACATACTTTTCTAGAAATGATAACATTCTTGCTGTACATCAACAACCATCAGGTCTCACGAAATAAAAACATCCGAAATGAAATATTACTTGCTGACAAGGATGTTTCTTCAACTTACAGTACATCATTCAATGGTGCAAATCGAATGATTTAGACAGTATTATTGAACAGGTGCTGCAAGATTTGATAATACAGACAAAAGCACGCTTACTCTATTGTTCTCATGCAGTTTGGTGGAACTGAATTAACTTGTCTACTGCACACATGATCCATTGCATGTAGTGGACACCATTTGGACCCAAAATTGTAGAGTTTGGTTATCACACATTACACATTGATTGTAAAGGCCACCATACACGGAGCAACTTTTGTCGCGCGACAAAAGTTGCGCGTCGCAAGTTTTGCTACGCGCAAAACGCACCACCATACACGGAATTAGCACCATACACGGACACTGACTTAGCACCATACAGTGTCCGTGTATGGACTTAGCACCATACAAGGCCACCATACACCGACTTAGCACCATACACGGCCACTTAGCACCATACACCGACTTAGCACCATACACGGACTTAGCACCATACACGGCCACCATACACCGACTTAGCACCATACAAGGCCACCATACACGGACTTAGCACCATACAAGGCCACCATACACGGACTTAGCACCATACACGGCCACCATACACCGACTTAGCACCATACACCGACTTAGCACCATACACGGCCACCATACACCGACTTAGCACCATACACCGACTTAGCACCATACACCGACTTAGCACCATACACCGACTTAGCACCATACACGGCCACCATACACCGACTTAGCACCATACACGGCCACCATACACCGACTTAGCACCATACACCGACTTAGCACCATACACCGACTTAGCACCATACACGGCCACCATACCCCGACTTAGCACCATACACGGAGCAACTTTTGCGCGTCACGCAAAAGTTGCTCAGTGTATGGTGCTAAGTCGCGCAGTCGCTAGTCACCTGAAACATATATGCGACATGTTGCGCGAAATAGAAACGATCCTATTTTCAGGCGACTTGTCGTACGAAACTTTCCTGTTTCCTTGGATACGGTGTTAAAATACGAGTTGCGTTATAAAAGTTTTTCGCATCATACACGAGGCAACTCGCAACTTTTGTTGGGTGGTTTTAGTCGCGCAAAAAAGTCACCCCGTGTATATGGTGGCCTTAAGAATTCATTGCATTGAGGTGTCCCTTAAGAGGGTTCTACTATAGAAATATTCATAATCTTTATCAACATCGAGTATAGTACTAGCAAGAAAATAGTCAATAATTATAAGAAAACTTGACAGGTACAATCTGGAAAAAAGACTTAGAAGTCGGATAGAGAAATAGAGGGTTACCAGAGACTGGCTTACAAGACTGTTCTACATAATGGTCACCAATATGTATCAACTTGTGTCAAGTGCATGTGTTTGCTGATGTACCCAATATGAAAGCATCATCTGCAGTCTCAAATCTATCTAGTTTAAGTTAAAATCCGAAGTATCTGTTTACACACGAACATGACATGTTTAATAACAAATAAGATAATCATTCCTAAACACAAATTCCACTCTAGTGTAACATGCAACATGAACTAAAGTAAGTCAATATTAACATTGCAGTCTTGTTAATGTATACATTATACACACACACAATAGTCACATACACACAACCCTTTGATGCTGTACTGAAATTCATAAAGTTTATAAAAGTAATTTTAGGATAGCTCATAATACAGGTGAACGTGACCAAAGCATCACTAAGCTCACTATATAAGAGAGGACACATTCTGTGTCTCACCAGTTCTCAGTCGCTGTCACCTTGAGTATATCTCACTGGACAAGACATCAAAACACTATGAAACTCCTCTCCTTGCTGACAGTGGCTATTGTCCTAATCGGCATAACCACACAAGCCTTTGCCTGCTACTATGAGAGGATGTCTCGTAGCCCAAACTACGCAAAGATAACTACTCCAAAGAAAACCCTAAATGTTCCCAATGCTCACGGTATTTGTGTCGCTCCCAATGGCAACTTTGCTGTTGTGTTGCACAACCATGCCAAGAAGGTTCGCATATTCTACAGCTGTGGAAAACTGATGAAAGAAGTTGATCTTAGCAAACAAGGATTTAGAGTAGGTTGTGATTGTGCATTCACAGATCGCAGTCTCTATGTTACTGACTGTCATGGGAGAAAAGTTTACGAACTGTCAACACTTGGGGAATTTGTTCGAATTTTTGCTACTGGTCAAAACTTTCTTCGCATGGCAGCATGTCAAGATCGGCTTTACCTCACTACGAATGGTGGTGGACAAAATGTATTTGTGTACGATACCAATGGTAGACTGATACGTCGCATTAGTGTACCAGCTAATCATGCACGTGGAGTCGTAGTGGGCATAGACGGTAACTTGCATGTTTCCAATTGGCAGAGAAAACAAGTGTATGTCTACACTCCTGAAGGAAGACGAGTCAGTGTAACAACCTACAATGAAGTCCAGCTTGCTGATGGTATAGCAATGGACACTGCAGGCAACCTCCTTATTGCTGATCACAACAGGGCTAAAGTGGAGGTTTACAGTCCGTGTGGAGCACTGATCAAGACCATTCGAACAGGAACACGACATGCAGTCGATGTTGAAATAGGTAACGATGGAACAGTACTGGTGGCAGATCATGGTACCTCCAAAGTCTTGATGTTCTAACCAGCAAACAACAGAGACTATGAGCCATAGTTTACTAGTATAGAGACTAGCGTGTGTTTGTTGTAGTATAGTGACTGTAGACATAATGTGTGTTGTAGATTTTAGTGCTCATGCTGGTTATTTATTTATTCATTCAGTGATCTCTCAAAAGAGTCAAAATGATACAGAGCCGAGTTTCGAAAAAGCAGTGCTCATGCGATCCAGTAGTTAAGTAAACTTGTGAGCAAAATGTGGGACACAGTTGGGCTTCACATGTCCTGACTACAGGAAACATATTCTGTGCCAGCATGTGTGTGAGTTATGTGGTACATATGTATGGGTACATCATAAGCAAAGTACTGTCAAAGAAGTTCCATCTAAGTCATCAACTATTTGAAGTACTTTAATACAAAGGTACATAACATGTTTTAATAGCAGTGTATGTGCATGTGCACGCCAGCAGTAGAGAATGATCAATCCATGCACATTTTACTATAAACCAAAGTAAGAAGTTATAACAACATTATGTTATTTTAAGAAAATGATAACATGTCTATGATCACCATTATGAGCACTTTAGATACAGCGGTTTTATTACTCCTTGCAACAGCCACAAAAGCGGAAAGCGTGATCCGTGCCTTATTTGGAAGGTTTATTACATTCGTGATTCAGATTGACCACGGTTTACGCTCTACGGTTGACGCTTTTAGATTGCAAGAAGTAGGGAAACCGCTGTACCATTCTTGTGATCTGTAAACCAAACCCGGAAGATAGCAACCTGATACACATACTTTACTAGATATGATAACATTCTTGCTGTACATCAACAACCATTAATTTTGCTATGGTCATCTTTAGATACATCTAGATGTTAAAAGTGCCATACCATGACAAAACAAAAACATCCGAAATGAAATATTACTTGCTGACAAGGATGTTTCTCTTTCTTCAACTTACAGTACACCATTCAATGGTATGATTGTATTTAGACAGTATTATTGAAAATGTGCTGCAAGATTTGATACAGACAAAAGAACAGTTGCTCCAGATTTGCTCTATTGTTCTCATGCAGTTTGGTGGAACTGAATTAACTTGTCTACTGCACACATGATCCATTGCATATTATAGTGGACACCATTTGGACCCAAAATTGCAGAGTTTGATATATCACACATTACACATTGATTTTTTTTTTTTTTTTTTTTTTGTTGATAATTATAACGGAAAAGTACAATAAAAATAAAACACATAAAAGGCAGCGCCAGAGGGCCGCGACAAACAAAAGTTCTAAGTTAATAAATGGTTAGTGTAGACAGAATCAAAAAAGGAAGAAGCAAAATTCAAAGTGGGAGACAAGGAGTGCAGTCTGAATAATATCATTTTGGCATTGAAAGACCATAACTTGATGGAGAGCTGCTGGATGAGATTGGAGTATGCCAGACTTTTCGAGATGTCATTGCATTGAGGTGTCCCCTAAGAGGGTTCTACTATAGAAATATTTATAACCTTTATCAACATCGAGTATAGTACTAACAAGAAAATATTCAATAATTATAGGAAAACTTGACAGGTACAATCTGGAAAAAGACTTAGAGGCAGGATAGAGAACTAGAGGGTTACCAGAGACTGGCTTACAAGACTGTTCTACATAATGGTCACCAATATGTATCAACTTGTGTCAAGTGCATGTGTTTGCTGATGTATCCAATATGAAAGCATCATCTGAAGTAAAGATAGACCTCAAATCTATCTAGTTTAAGATAAAATCCGAAGTATCTGTTTACACACGAACATGACATGTTTTAATGACATGTAAGATAATCATTTCTAAACACAAATGCCACTCTAGTGTAACATGTAACATGAACTAAAGTAAGTCATAATTAACATTACAGTCTTGTTAATGAATAAATTATACATACTCATAGTCACATACATGCAACCCTTTGATGCTGTAAACACATCAACTGAAATTTAAAAAGTGTACTTTTTAGGATAGCTCATAATACAGGTGAACGTGACCAAAGCATCACTAAGCTCACTATATAAGAGAGGACACATTCTGTGTCTCACCACTTCTCAGTCGCTGTCACCTTGAGTATATCTCACTGTACAAGACATCAAGACACTATGAAACTCCTCTCCTTGCTGACGGTGGCTATTGTCCTAATCGGCATAACCACACAAGCCTTTGCCTGCTACTATGAGAGGATGTCTCGTAGCCCAAACTATGCAAAGATTACCACACCTAAGAAAGTTCTCAATATTGCCAATGCCAACGATATTTGTGTCGCTCCCAATGGCAACTTTGCAGTTACGTCATGGAACAATCTCAAAAAGATTCGCATATACTACAGCTGTGGAAAACTGATGAAAGAAGTTGATCTTAGAAAACATGGCTTCCAACTTGGTGGTGGCTGTGCATTTACAGAAAGCAGTCTCTATATTGCTGATTATAATGGAAGGAAAGTTTACAAACTGTCAGCAATTGGTGAATTCGTTCGAATATTTGCCAATACTGGGACGCACTCTTTCAAACTTACAGCATGTCGAGACCGTCTCTATGTCACTACAAATACTGGTGGGCAAAACGTTCTTGTATACGATACCAATAATGGTAGACTGATACGTCGCATTAGTGTACCAGCTAATCATGCACGTGGAGTCATAGTGGGCATAGACGGTAACTTGCATGTATCAAATTTTCAGAGAAAACAAGTGTATGTCTACACTCCTGAAGGAAGACGAGTCAGTGTAACAACCTACAAGAAGTCCAGCATGCTGATGGTCTAGCAATGGACACTGCAGGCAACCTCCTTATTGCTGATCATTCAAAAGGTAAAGTGGAGGTTTACAGTCCGTGTGGAGCACTGATTAAGACCATTCGAACAACTCGATATGCAGTCGACGTGGAGATTGGTAACGATGGAACAGTAATGGTGGTAGACTACGCTACCTCCAAGGTCTTCATGTATTAACCAGCAACCAACAGAGACTATGAGCCATAGTTTACTAGTATAGAGACTAGTGTGTGTTTGTTGTAGATTATTCATTAGATTATGTAGATTGCTCATTGCTGGTTATGAATTTTGAATATTGCAAAAGAAAAATATGTGATTATGCTGATAATAATGCAATGAAATACAATGCATCATGACGCTAGTATGGTAGGGAAATGAACACATTCATGTGAATTCGTCTTCCTACATCAATGTATTTCCTCATAATAGGCACGCACCGATGACACAACACGAATTTCTCATTCAATAGGCCTTTCCACCATAAGGGAAAATATGCAAGGAATGTAGTGCAACGTAATTCTTCGTGTTATGACGTCATTTGCTGGAGTACCTTGGCGATCACTACGACAGCGTAGTTTTTCTCGTTAGAAGCGCATTTGAGTTCCCTTTCATTGTTTTCCTAGACTTTCACCAAAGGCGAAGCTAGGACGATGATTTGCTGCTGAAACCGCCAGGTAATAATGCCATACAGTCGAGTTTGCTTGCCGCCATTTGTCCAAAAGCCACCAAAAACGACTCTCACGAGACTCCTGTGGAGTCCAGAACTGTAGTTCTAGCACAAAAACTTTGTTTTCGACTGTTTTACCTTGGCATAACAACTATCGCTTTAACAATGCACTGCATGGCTCTCTACAGGACTTTCAAGACCGCTCCTGGGAGTCTTCTATGACCAAACTCAACACTCGTCGCTACTACCAACTCACAATATTACCATGTGGTTCTTCATAAATAGATATGGCTATTTTTATACTAGTGGGTGATGTATACAGTCTTAGCGCAGTGCAGTACTTGTTTGTTTCTGGCGCTCATGGCTCTGAGCGTACTGATGTACTCCAGCAAATGACGTCGCTCACCGTCACTGGTCATCATTTCTCGATGAATTTCATTAGTTTTTAATCAACATTCCTTATGCCTTATAATGGAAGGCCTATTCAGTGCAAGCATTCATACCTCTGGGAAGAATCAATGTATAGAACACCATGCGTTCACATGTACGATTGCACTGAAATAAGACTAGACTCTCTCATGAGTCTGTCATTGAGTCTAGACCAACTTGTTCACGTAAAAGAAACTACAAGTATCATAGCATAACTAGCTGATGTACAAAACAGCATGGCTGGTATAATTTGTGAGGTTAAATTTCGTTAGAGCGAACAGCATCGAGTATGTTCATTGCGCATGATATACAATGAGAACACTGCTTCAAATCTGTGGTAAGTGATCAGACTCTCACTCAGAGACTACCAAATCCTTATCTCCGGATTCGGAGAATTCTTATCCAGAGAAATTCTTATCTATCCACGTGTGGTTTGCAAGAAGAACAAAAGTTTAACCGAAATTCTGCCTCTCATATTCAAAACAAAATTTAACTTACGAAATATACCAGCTATGAGGTAATGAGTTATTCTGATGGTACCTGGTCCCGCATAGCTGGTATAGCTGGTCAGTGAACATGGGATCAGTCACATAACCACATGTAACAGGTATGCTAGCCTGAGCAACAGGTGCATATGGCAATTTGGAAACCTCATTACATCAAAGGAAATTATTCATGACATAGTTTTTAAATGTGTTACTAAATGCACTCACCCAAATACCAAAAGCTGCACTGTAGAGAGTATTTCAGTAATGCTGTTTTTACGACTAGAGTATACTGAGCTCACTATACAAGAGAGGACACATTCTGTGTCTCACCAGTTCTCAGTCGCTGTAACCTTGAGTATATCTCACTGGACAAGACGACAAGTATGAAACTCCTCTCCTTGCTGACGGTGGCTATTGTCCTAATCGGCATAACCACACAAGCCTTTGCCTGCTACTATGAGAGTATGTCTCGTAGCCCAAACTACTCAAAAATTACCACGCCTAAGAAAGTTCTCAATATTCCCGTTGCTCATGGTATTTGTGTCGCTCCCAATGGCAACTTTGCTGTCATGTCACATAACAATGCTAAGAAGATCCGCATATACTACAGCTGTGGAAAACTGATGAAAACTGTTAATCTTCAACACGGGTTTAATGCTGCTCATGACTGTGCATTCACAGATCGTTATCTCTATGTTGCTGACAACAATGGAAGAAAAGTGCATGTACTCTCACCACTTGGCAAATTCGTTCGAGTCTTAGCTACTGGTGTAAAGTTATTTCGAATAGAAGCATGTCGAAACCGACTTTATGTCACCACAGCTCATGGAGGACAAAATGTCCATGTATACGATACCAATAATGGTAGACTGATACGTCGCATTAGTGTACCAGGTGGTTCACGTGGAGTCATAATGGGCATAGACGGTAGCCTGCGTATTTCTAATTTGGGAAAACAAGTGTATACTTAAAGTAAAGTAAAAAAGTTTTAATTAAAAAAACTAAAAAGTGTAGGGATGACGCTTGCAAAAGTAAAGGAACAAGATGGGATGATGCTTGCAAAAGTAAAGGAACAAGATTGAAAAAAGTAAAGGAACAAGAGGGATGATGCTTGCAAAAGTAAAGGAACAAGATGGGATGATGCTTGCAAAAGTGAAGTATGAAAAGTCCCAAGTATCCCTACATCAGCGGCTTGCTGCGATGGCGTGCAACTGACAAATGCGGAATCCTCTTCCTATACCTTTTACAACCGTCAAGTACTTAATCGGACTGCGTCCTCCAAACCACAGATACCTCTAGTTGTTTACAACCGTCAGTTATTTCATCGGACTGCGTCCTCCAAACACAGATACCTCTAGTTGTTTACAACCATCAGTTACTTCATCGGACTGCGTCCTCCTAACACAGATACCTCTAGTTGTTTACAACCGTCAGTTACTTCATCGGACTGCGTCCTCCTTCAAGCCGCTGATGTAGGGATACTTGGGACTTTTCATACTTCACTTTTGCAAGCATCATCCCATCTTGTTCCTTTACTTTTGCAAGCATCATCCCTCTTGTTCCTTTACTTTTTTCCATCTTGTTCCTTTACTTTTGCAAGCATCATCCCATCTTGTTCCTTTACTTTTGCAAGCGTCATCCCTACACTTTTTAGTTTTTTTAATTAAAACTTTTTTACTTTACTTGTTCCTGTTACTTTTTTGATCACTATCAGTTTGAATTTATTAGCTGTATTCTATGCTAGCTTTTATCACTAACAACTCAGCTCAGCTATGATGCATATGATCATGGCTGGAAGCCTAGTCCGAACAGTGAGCTAGTACCATGCTGGCTTCGGCATGTTGATGTCGATATCACGATCACAGAGGCTTCTAGCTTTTTACAATGACCAATGTCCAGTTGTCAACAGCAGAGGGGTCCTATGGGTACAGCTTACGCCGTGTAGTGTTTTAGTAGCCTGGCTAGCTAGCTAGTAGATCGGGTAGCATCACCGTCGTCCGGTTCGCGCCTGCCGTGGGTCATGATGTCAGCATAGACAGATCAGTGTTACCCAGGGCATAGTATACTGCTTGTTCATACCTCTAGGCTCTAGCTTGGGCGCTGAAGCGCGCCCAGAGAAAGCGAGAACCGAGCTCAGTTTCAAAACTGATGTGGGCGGAGTCAATGATCAGCAGCGACAAGAGGGTTAATTATTGGAGTTGCTGTAACAGTCCAAAACGGTCCAAAAACGATGTTTTTCAAGGATTACTCGCTTCTGGTAGTGTTTTATGCCTATCTAAGAAGTAAGTGCACTACCCCAGATATATACACGTGCGATGGTGCAGGTTTGGTACTCATTCGTTAACTCAGGACAGCGATAGGCTTACCGAAAGAAGAAAGAAAGAAAGAAGAAAGAAGATGAACAATTCGCGTGGGCGGCGATTTCGGTTTACCACTTTAGAAACGTCTGCCAGCTTCGCCAAAGGTATTTTCATGCTCAGAACAATCGTCTGATCAATCCTAGGTGTCTGGACTCTCGATAAACGCTAAAACAGCGAAGATCTGGCAACGGCTCTCTGAGAGTCGCCATCTTGATTTTCGTCGTCAAGCAAGCAGTCCCGGTGACTTTCATAGACTTCCTACAAGCGCTCGAACTTCAGATTCCCTCAGAGATAGTTAAAATGCAGTAGAAATGTATAACAGTAGAGATATGTGCGAAAACTCATTTTCACACATGAGTAGCCGCCATCTTAGTTCGAGGTCATCCCTACATATCATTGCCGATCGGCAATGATAATACTCCTAAAGGAAGACGAGTCGGTGTAACAACCTACCAGGAAGTCCATCGTGCTGATGGTATAGCATTGGACACTGCTGGCAACCTCCTTATTGCTGATCATGATAAGGGCGAAGTTAAGGTGACGGTTACCAGTTTGAGCTAATTAATATTCACAGAATATAACCGTCTGTGGCAGCAAAAGGAAGCATGCTATAACGTTGTGCAGACCATCATTCGATGCGCCAAAGTCAGCTGTTCTCCAAAAGTAAAAGAAGCAAGCAGCAGATCAAACGCGCCGTCTGGTAGCGAGCAAAACGAATGCGACTAAAAACGCATTTCCTTGCGCCAAAATTCTCTCAAACGGCTCGATAGCAGCTAGCGAAAGTAGTATCTAGCAGTGCACCAGGACCTCCTCGAGGGACGTACGGAGTGATATTTGTTAGAAAAGTATCCGTTCACTAGTTATGCAGTGAAATGTCCAAACTCGCCGTGATTTTATGGCGTCCTCGCGGACATTTCACTGCATAACTAGTGAACGGATACTTTTCTAACAAATATCACTCCGTACGTCCCTCGAGGAGGTCCTGGAGCACTGCTAGATACTACTTTCGCTAGCTGCTATCGAGCCGTTTGAGAGAATTTTGGCGCAAGGAAATGCGTTTTTAGTCCCATTCGTTTCGCTCGCTACCATGCAGACGGTGCGTTCGATCTGCTGCTTGCTTCTTTTACTTTTGGAGAACAGCTGACTTTGGCGCATCGAATGATGGTCTGCACAACGTTATAGCATGCTTACTTTTGCTGCTACAGACGGTTATATTCTGTGAATATTAATTAGCTCAGACTGGTAACCGTCACCTTAAGGTTTACAGCCAGTGTGCAACACTGATCAAGACCATTCGAACAGGAACTCGACGTTCAACTGATGTTGAGATCGGTAACGATGGAACAGTAATGGTGGCAGATTATGCCGCCTCTAAAGTCTTCATGTATTAACCAGCAACCAACAGAGACTATGAGCCATAGTTTACTAGTATAGAGACTAGTGTGTGTTTGTTGTAGTATAGTGACTGTAGACATAATGTGTGTTGTAGATTTTAGCGCTCATGCTGGTTATTTATTCATTCATTATAGTGATCCCTCAAAATAGTTAAAATGATACAGAGCTGAGTTTCGAAAAAGTAGTGCTCACGCGATCCAGTAGTTAAGTAAACTTGTGAGCCAAATGTGGGACACAGTTGGGCTTCACATGTCCTGACTACAGGAAACATATTCTGTGCCTGCATGTGTGTGAGTTATGTGGTACATATGTATGGGTACATCGTAAGCAAAGTACTGTCCAAGAAATTCCATCTGAGACATCAACTATTAAAAGTACTTTATTACAAAGGTACATAACATGCTTTAATAGCAGTGTAAGTAATCATTAAAGGACACAAAATGTACTTTCAACTATACTTTCATCAGTATGATTAGAGAGAGAGCCTGAGCAGCACACCATATACCATGCAGTCAAACTAGACAGCAAAACTATCTGAACCAATGGTCCAATGATATTGCATGTACAATGTTCAATCAAAGCACCACACAAGCCGTGCATAAATACATAGCAGTGCATAAACATTATAAGAATAACCACATAACATTATACTAAGAAATAGTGGGGTTCTATATACTGTAGAAATAACTAGGCACCAAAGGTGCAATCAGCTGAAGCCAATCAGAGCTGACCACAATTCAACTGGGCGTGTCTACAATGTTCAGTACTGCCCATGCATACTGAACACGAGCGAGATAGCTTCCATAGCTTGCTTACACAATTTCTCTGGACCAGCGCTGCTATCCTGTAGTGAAATTCTAACCTATCAGCTTCTAGGTAGTCAACTGTGGATAGCTTTGCCTTTGAAGAACTCCAGATCGCCAGCAACAGCCATGATAAATCGCGAGGGAGCAAATTGCACCATAACTCATGAACTAAGCTTCGTATGAAGTTTTCACAAGATCGAAAGCGAGACAATACCGTGTTCTACTTGCATTGCTAGTTTCAGAGCTTAACTTTCAGCGTGCGCCTACAAAACTTAACCAGGTGACGAGGTAACTCACGAACAGAGCCTTATAACCAAAATCCTTACAATTCATTTTCAAGCAAATATCGACTTTAGCTTGTGTTGCACGTTTCAGCGCTTAGTTTTCAGCGAGCGACGAGAAATCCTGCCGACAGACAGACAGACAGATACACACATACATACATACACAAACCGACTACCGTATGCCCCGTGGCTCCGCCCACCGAGGCATAATTATTGTAATCTTCATCAACATCAAGTATAGTACTATCCAGAGATCATTATTGAAATTTTGTTTCTCTATAGCAACACATATCACTCAAACAGACCAGACAGCCCTCGACTAGGAGGATCAGAGCTATCACCTCCTCCTCTCTCCACCACACTAAACAGAGGAGTAGCTCCTAGCTACCCATACACAGGCGGACATATTGATCAATCTTAGATATACTCAAAGTGCATGTATATATACACATGAAATCATCGACCAATCCTTTGATTCATGATGCACATATTCTTTGTTAAGCACATAATTTTGTAGTTGCTAAGGAGTTAAATATTATACTCACACAAGTACACATACACTGAGAAGGGTATTCAATTTTATGAGCAGTTTTTACCGTGAAATAAAATGCATAACATGCCTAATAAGGAGTCAGTATGGATTGCTTGTACACGTATTAGCTAAGGAATTCAAAGTAAAATGGGATTCCAGATTTTCAAAAGGTAAGATGGTACTGTGTAGCTTGTGTCAGTCACTGTATGTTGGTACCTTTACTCAAGTTTCTGTTCTCTTTAATGTACTGGTTCTCTGTAATGAGCTGCAGACTGAATGTCAACTCCTGCGAGAGAGAGAGAGAGAGAGAGAGAGAGAGAGAGAGAGAGAGAGAGAGAGAGAGAGAGAGAGAGAGAGATAGAGAGAGAGAGAGAGAGAGAGAGAGAGAGAGAGAGAGAGGGGGGGGGGAAGGGAGGGAGACAGGGAGGGAGAGAGGGAGGGAGGGAGAGAGAGAGGGAGGGAGACAGGGAGGGAGAGAGGGAGATAGAGAGAGAGAGAGAGAAAGAGAGAGAGAAAGAGAGAAGATGAAAGAAAGAATACAGCACTGCTAGTCAAAAAATCCCTATAACCCAATTCAAGTCCAAAAGATATTTAGTGTCTACAAAATACATGATGCAATATGAAAGAAATGGGATTTAGTTACAGGGACAAGGGTCACTGTAAAGAGCAAACCAGATCAAGACATGACTCATACTGACCATGAATGACTACACCTAACCATGACAAGAGAGAGAGGGTTGTACCAGGCGAGGACTGATAGCAAACTAGAAACTAGACCTGTGACCCAGGATAACAGGTCGGCAATAGCATACTTGTGTCTCTAGATCAGACAACACATTGTGCAAGTGGTTGTGCTGGTGTAGAGACAACCTGGATATGACAGGGGATAACTGAACAGCACTATTTGCTAAAGCTTGGTTGGTACCTACGGTGGTTGTTTCCAAGCCGCACACATGTTGTGTTTACTTGTCAGTGTGTATGGGCAGGCAGCCAATCCACCAGCTCTGGTGTTCAAGTGGTACCACTCAACTGCTGTGTACAGTTTTAAAACTGCAGCACTTGAGTTTGAACTAGCAAGCAAACAATGCAAGTGGTTCAAATTTGACATTTAAACTAGCCAACCAATAGAATAACACTGCGCTACTACACATTTAGAGCAAGCAGCGATATTTATCTACTCTCTCACTTTTACAAATGTGACTCAAAATTGAAATGCACACACATTTTTGAACTACAGGAGCTTGTAACACCACTAACAACAGTGTGTCTTATCCACTGCTGTTGTTGTTGATGAATATCACATATGGTAACCATATCCACTAGCAACACACATATACACATGTACTGATTATCATACAGCATCAATCACAATGTGTCTCAACCGCATGAGTTATGACACCATCATCAACACATTGATGTACACACATTAGCATATACCACCCACCTACCACACAACATTCTACAGCTGTGTGTGTGTGTGTGTGAGTGAGTGGGTGTAAGCCCTGGTGTCTAGCCAGCCAGCCAGGACCCGTTGACCTCACTCACTCAGGGCTATTGGGAACAGCACTGCCTATCAGGCGTTATCAACGGCTAGAATTTCACAGCTTATCGCCAGGTGAGGTTCTATTGCATGAAAGGCTTGTGAATAACATTATCGGAAAGATGAAGACGGGTTGAATGAGCAGTTGAGATGAGAATCAGATACCCATCCACAAACCAAGTGCTCTAAGCAGAGAAGAAGAGATCTTCGATCCTAATGCACTAAAAGCTTAATTATTTAACATGTTTACCAGCTCAAGACTAGCTTGCTGTATTTCCACCCCATTGATGATTTTCTACCACCAATTGTTGAAGGGATATCCACCCTCAAACCATGCTTGTTCACTTAGACAATGTACACAAACTCTCTGATAGAGAACCCAATGGTAGCAACAGTGTGGCTACTAGAGACAGCCTTCTCTGAGAGGTCTCTGCCTATTCTCATCAACCTCCCCTCTACAGACAAAACCATGAGTATCTAATCTGTGGCTTAGATAGACAAATTCTCCCAAGCACTCAAGCTGCCTAAGGTGCTAGAGTCCTTCCCAGGCACTTGACTGGATAAACGCACACACAAGACTGGGCGGGATGGACTTTTGAAGAATATGCAGAGTGCAAGAAACAGCTGGGTCGTGAATATCACTGGTATGTGATCTTAGCAGAGAACAAAGTGTTCTGGTTTAGCCAGTGTTTCCCCTATCTTAAATTAACAATACCAGCACTATCAGAGACATGGCTACATGATCATAAAGCATTAAAGAAAAGAGGTCACTTTGCTATGCAATTTCTGAGTGCCTGTACAGGAATATGGGTTGTAACTCAAAAAAATTCTGTGTGCAAAGTAAGAGAATTTCAAAGGCAAAATATTATACTGCATTGGGCTGTAACAATCAGGTTTGCACTAGAAAATTGTAGTAACCAAATTTCACTTATTAGAAAAATGTTCCATGACTGTTGTCGACAGATTGGCTTGCTAGCTGATTGCACAGGCATACTGTGTAGTTGATAATACTAGTCTTTACTCAGTGTTCACAATAATGTAGACTACCTCAAATTATACCTCAAATTCAAATCAAACAATGACACAGCTACTTACTACAGGTACATTGGGATATGCTTAGTGTACAGTGGAACCCCTCTTAGAGGACACCCCTCATCCCTCTATAATGGACACTTACTGAATCCCAAATATAACCCACATAATGTATAATAACCCCTGACCAGAGAGGACACCCTCTCTATAATGGATTGGTCCCAATGGTGTCTGCCTTAGAGAGGCTCCACTGTACACACAAATCTCATATCTACAGGTAAAACCTGTATTGTACATATAGATTAATCTCTTTTGAAACTATGAACTACAACATGTACACACAGTGGAGCCTCGGTACTGAAAATAAATGAGACAAAAATTTTCATCCTAGTCAAAGAGGTGCAGCTGCATTTTAGGAGCCGAAACTACACATGTAATACATTTTTTTATTACTGCACAAAGTGTTCAGACAAGTATAGTTCCACTGTCTCAACACACTATGACGTACTAGATACCACTAATGTGTTGTTACTGGACATTATGTGTTCTACACACTAGAGGAGATGTCTCTCTCACCTGATGATTGATGCTGAGTCTCAGAGTAACACGTGATGTATCCTCATCAACTGAAATTATCTAATTATAAGAACAAAAAATATTTCACAAAGAAGTGTGACTTATGGTACTACCAAGTTGTTTAAATGTTCAAATTTTGATTGTTCGAAATTCAAACATTCATTGGCTGTTTGATTAATATTTGTGTGAACCATATGACACACCTTTCCACACAATGACTTGTGAGGCCCATGGACTACTTTAGCAAAATTTCCCGGATAGAATCCTACACAAGGAAGAGAAGAAACAAGTTAACACTACAGCATTTAGTAACTGAGAGAGAGAGAGAGAGAGAGAGAGAGAGAGTGAGAGAGAGAGAGAGAGAGAGAGAGAGAGAGAGTGAGAGAGAGAGAAAGAGACATGCTACTACGAGAGGATGAGTGAGTAAGTGACTGAGATTACCTTCAGGTCTATATTCTGGGACCTCTTCTCCTAATTTCTTGACGTGTTTTACTCGACCATCTTTGTCTCGATAAGGCATTGAAATCTTTGAAAAGTATACAAGTACAGTTACCATGACAACCACAGCTATTGTTTCATACAACAATCAGTAGCATGCAGCATCCTGCTCAATACAGTATTGTGTATACACAATGACCACGCCTCTTAATAAACCGACCACACCCACCTTTCTCTCCACATCTCCCGGCAGCTTTATCTTGTTCTTCTTTTTCTTCTTCTTGTCATCAATTAGTTCAGGAGGTGCTGGTATGGCTCCTAACCCTAGTCCACTAGGACGACGTATGAACTCAATGGGATCATTCAACCTACATCACAAGACCATAGACTAGTACCGTGGGCAACATAAAATAATATCAAAATTATACTAAATTTAATTTTAGTGAACTAAACTTTTATCAATCATGATGCAAAAGAGCCAGTTTCACAGTATAATAACAGGAGCATATCGAGCCCACGGAGTGGGCGAGGGAGCGTGTAACTCCGTACACTCGCAATAGAACGGCGAAATCCAAACATGGCGGCCGTCTGACATGGGAACCATCGCTTTTCTGTTGTCTACTGCTGCTAGAGTATGCTGCTTGCTAATAATTCAGGACAAACACTATCTCGCAGCGTGTGTGCTAAACTGAAAGGCGCCTAGGCGAGAGTTCAGCAATTTAATGACGGGCATGGTCAATATTATTTTCTCCTTATTTTGGCAGTCGCTTCCTTATTTGGATGTTACTATGTTTAGATCAGGATTTCGCCGTCTTACAGAGTTACACGCTCCTTCGACAATAAGTCTCGATGGGCTCCTGATAATATAATAAAGTGGGAATTCTAGTGTGCTAAATTTCGTGTTTGAATGTTAAATTTCCGTGCCTGGCGCTTGTTCACATAAAAAATTTTTCAACATTCACCAAATACATGCACTTGCCCGAGACCTAGGACAATGGAAATTTAACCCTTTAGTTACTGACTTATTTTGTCGGAAATTTGACTTGCTCTAAACTGGCAGTTTGTTTTGCTGGAAAATGCAGTACACTAGCAATTCCAAACTAGCACCGTTTTCTCCTGGCATGTCAATGTTTACGACCATGTACTAAACTCCAAGCTAGCCACTCCCACTTCGGAACTGAAGCCACTTAAGTGTTGCGGCCTCGTCATTTTTCAGCTAGTTCTGGTCTTCATTTAGCCCTGGTGAATGACACAAAAACCTGGTGGTGTCCAGGTGAGCAAACAGCACAGTTTGGACCATCTATGCCAATTAAAGTATGCATTTCCGGGCATCCTGAAGCCCCCAAAATGCCGAAAGCGACGAGGGCTCCGCCCCTTTGAAACCCAGGTTAAAGGGGGACACCCCTTTAAAAACCCCTTGTTCCCCCGTTTTAGTGGGGAGGGCGCGACAAAAAATAGTGGACTTTCTAGAGCACTTTTGACACTATTTATGAGGTCTACAGTAGGTAGAGTCGAATATGTTGTCAAAAGGCAACAATAGGTGTTAAAGGGTTAACGAATGTTATCGTCAATATGCAAGTATGTGAACCGACCAAAATTAGTGTTTGGTAAAATTTCAGTGCCTGACGATTGAAAGATATTGACTGAATACGGTACATCATGTGCCGACCTAATTTGAAATTTAATGTGATGATTAGTAGAGCTAGTGTCAAGATGTAAAATCAATTTTCTAGTGTCAAGTGTGTTTACTGACTGACCCCTTGTTAGTGAGTCCAATAGCTTCTCCTGGTCTCCATCCCATACTCTTCAACATAGCCTTACCAAACTCAGCTATAGGAAGAGAATTATAGTCATCAGCTGTAGCCTGTAAAAACAAGAAATGTAAACACAAAAATTAATTGTAGAATATACACGTCATGTGATTGCTGATGAACTGTTAAAGCTAAATTGTAGCTCAGGAAGCTCTAAGATCAAAGGCACCGCTAGTGGAATATATCCCATACCACTGCGGATTTCAGGACAATACTTATATCCCTCAGGAAGTAGTTCTACTTCCTGGGGGACATATATATCGCCCAGGAAGTCACGCTCACTTCCTGGGGAATATATATATCCTCCAGGAAGTCAGCTGACTTCAAAAAGTTACCTCCCACTCACCCTTCCGTACGAAAGGAGAAGAGGCTGGCTTCACAGAGGGTGAAGCCGAAGTTGCCTTTGAAGAGATTGCGGCGATTTTATAGCACTAAAGTTTCATGACACTTGTGGGACTCAAATTGTGCGAAAAAATGGCGTCTTGAACTTGTGGACAACAAAAATAAACTAGCCATAATCATGTAAAGGGAACTATATATTTGCAGCATCTAAAAGCACGACTAAGTTTGGAGCATCAACCAAGCTCGTCGGGAGGGCCAAGCTCAAGCTTAGCAAAGAACGCGTTACTCGAGACCCAAACGCCGGGACCGTTCGACAGTGACGAACGACGCCGGTCACGGAATGGCTGGACAAACTACTGCAACCTAGGTTTGTTAAGCTGCAAAGGCTACATAACTAAACTGCAGGACCCACTCACGTATGCCTCAGCGAGGCTTACCGTTGCTGTCAGTTCTTCGGGCGGTCAACCAATGATCACTCGCGTACTCGACAAAGTTGGCTTATTCAGGTTAGTAAACGAACGAAAGTGTGCAGAAAGTCAGTCTTGCTGTTGGATCTTAGAGCTTTCTGAGCTACAAAATGGTTAACCCATGGGTTCCTCGGCAGTATGGAATATACCCTCGGCGGTATAATTAACCAGCCTCGGGTATATCCCATACCGCCTTGGAACCCATGGGTTAACCTATACTTATTCCAATGAGTATACAACTCCCAATAGCGCCATGGTATCACAATAAATTCCATCGCTCAACACCAATAAGAGAATCTTACCATTCAGCTGTATATCACACACAGTGCCACACAACTATGTTCTGATATCGTATAAACAGTAATTTCGAAGGGTCAAAATTTTGGCGAATGATCCAGATTTTGCGTTTCTGTGAGTTTAATTTTGGCGCTCAATGCTCACTTCACATGTTACTGTGATCAGGAGCGTATAAGGGGAAGGAGCGTTCAACTGTGGATAATAAAATCTAAAGTCAGCCGCTTGGATTGCCCGCACAAGACAGCGATCATGACTCTGGCTGAACGTTCGCTTGTTTCAGCTAGAAATGGGCAGGATGAAGCATGCGAGCCAAAGAAAGCCCCAAGTTCCAAGTAGCAACAGCGCATGGCAGCGGACTTAGACTTCGATATTACTATAGCGAATACGGCAGTTGAATGCTCCTTCCCCTTATACGCTCCTGCTGTGATAGAAAAACCATTTTGGTGAAAGCTTGCCAATTCGCCAATATTTCCATATCTCCAAAATTACCCGCTAATGGTATTATGCTTCTTAATAGTCATAAACTCCTAGTTATAATTGAGGGCTTTTTGAGCTTTTCAGATAGTTTGATGCAACCCAAACTTCAAGCTTACTTTATCAGTACTATATCTGTACTTATGTCAGGTGTATACATACCTCATCAGGTCTTAGCTCTAGATCAGCTATTCTGTCCCTCTGCTCCTCTACTGGTGGCTTGTTCTGCATCAGTAGTGGTACCACTGGACCATCACCATCACCATCAAAATCAGCATGAGCTTGAGCCTCCTCAACATCTGAGAACAATTAAACATACTCACTCACTTATCCCTTTATTTAATCGCTCGCTCATTCACTCACTCACACACTCGCTCACTTACTCATCACTCACTCACTCACTCACTCACTCACTCACTAACTAACTCGCTCGCTCGCTCACTCACTCACTCACTCACTCACTCACTCACTAACTCGCGAACTCGCTCATTCGCTCACTCACTCACTCACTAACTCGCTCACTCACTCACTCACTCACTCACTCACTCACTCACTCACTCACTCACTCACTAACTCGCTCATTCGCTCACTCACTCACTAACTCGCTCACTCACTCACACACACTTAAACTTGCAAATAATCGTGAAATGACAATGCATTCTAGATCAGACAGCAGTGCACAGCTGTGGGGTCTAGCTATAGAGCAGCACTGAGATATGTTATCATGGATCCTTTGGTCACTGGCAATGTATCTAACACTAACGCAAGCTCACAAACCATTTCAATGCACAAACATACTAACACAATTAATTTTATTTGCAATTTCAAAGCTAGTTAGTCAAATCATGCAATGGTCAAACACTAAGAGACTGCTCTCTGTGAGAAAAAGCTCACCATACATACAACTTGAAATATCTCACTTTGCCTCACTCGTAATTACTGTATGACACTACATTCCTCCTCACCTCTCAAGATGGCTGCTGCTGCCTCCGCTCTCTCTAGTTCACTATCCTCAGTTGTGCTCTGGTTCTTCTCCACCCCACCACCACCACCCTCCTCTGTCCTCTTCCTCCAGACATTCTTCTTGATAAGCGGTACAATGAATTCTTTAGGTGGTGGCTTAGGGACAGCACTACAAGTAGAAGTCTGTCAGGTTGAGCCGACATGATCAACTGGACTCACAAACCTGTGCAGTTCATTAGCCTCCACTGCAACAAGAAAGTCTCTTTCTTCATTTTTCTCATGTGCTTGAGAGGACGAGGCTATCGTTTTTTGCAGTTTAAAGGAGATTCCTATGGAAGAGCTACTCGTGTGGTGGTTCTCCTCCATTTTGATTTTAACAGTTAGCCACGCCTGTTTTGATTTTCGTCATCTCGCATTCCTGTAACTTCTGTAAACATGCATGAGTACACTGTGACTGAGTACTCATCATCTATTTCCTGTAACTTCTGTAAGCCCTTGAAACGTTCTCTATCATGGGTACTAGTAGCAGTAAATTAGCGGCTAACGAATCGGCTAACGCTATCAAGCAAAGTGAGTAAAAAGCTGTTGAACTCGTCTGTATGCATGATGGCTGAATTTTATAGGTACCCCTCCCACACTGTTAAAGCTCAAGACAATGAAAGGAGCTGATGGTAAACCACTGAAGATAGTTCAAATAATTGCTGCTCATGACTACACAACATTCGGTATGTGTCTCCTACAAGATGAGAATGGAGAAGAGGTTGCTCTCATTGAGAAGGACCATATCATCAGAGGTGCTGTGAGTGTCACAGAGGCCATCCTCCAGAAATGGCTGACAGGTGATGCACCTACTCGTACATATCAACACTTGATAGAGTGTCTCAGACAGTCTGAACTGGGTGCACTTGCTGAGCTCATTGCGAACACATGTACAATTGATGAACAAGGTATATGTTTGATATAATTGATGTGCAATTGTGCATGCCATTGAATGTTTTGTTACTTTACGATACAGATTTTCCAACCACCCCACAAGCAACAGAACCAGTGACTACACAAGATCGTTCTTCTGTACAACTGCCAGTGTTAACTGTCCTTCAACCAACTACAGCACAAAATTCTGTCTGCTTACCACCCTCGAATTCTTTAAGAGCATCTCAAAGAACTGAACAAGCAATTCAAGATTCTATTTCTTTCAGCTCTTATGCATCTCATCTCAGAAGATTATACACATCTATGTCTCAGAGCCACACCTCCCAACATTGGCGTCAACTCCCACGATGTGAATTTGTCCAGCTAGCAATGATTGGTAGCGAGAGACAACGACGTGGAAACAGAGAGGAGGAAATGGTCAGACTGGCACAGCAAGGAAGAATAGAAACTATTCAAAGTTACAAGGAACCAATTGATCTTAACAACATCTTTGCATCGCAGCCACTAGTTATGCTACCACCTCCTCCTCATACAAGAGTAATACTTATTGAAGGAGCCCCAGGAGGAGGAAAGAGCATACTTGCTCTTCACATTTGCCATAGATGGGCTCAAGGTGATGTTATTTGTTCTTTGGGCAGATTTGATCTAGTCATTCTTGCTTACTTACGTGATCAGGTAGTTCAGAATGCTACTACCTTGGCAGATATTCTACCAGCCCGCAATTTTGAACTATCTCAAATTGTTGCTTCTCAAATACAAAGTTGTGATGGACGGAATGTTCTTTTAGTTTTTGATGGATGGGATGAATTTCCATATCATCTACAGACTAATTCACTTGTATCAACAATAATTCGACAGCCACACAAGCTCTTTCTTCATCAAACTACTGTTCTTATTACCTCTCGACCAGTGTCCTCAGGAAACCTGCTCCACTTAGCTGATCGACGAGTGGAGATCCTGGGATTCACTCAACGCCAGATTCGTGAGTACATTAAGAAAGCTTTGGATGGCAACAGCACTCACATTCAGAAACTTATCCAGCATCTTGAAGAGCACCCAGTTATAGAAGGTTACTGCTATGTACCTCTGCATGTAGCAATACTGGTGCACATATTCCTGACAATGAAGGGAGCCCTACCTACCACCCTCCATGAGCTTTTCTGTAATCTTGTACTCTGCAGCATAGCACGAGAACTAGAAACACATGAATCTGAAAGTAGTACACCTGTCTCTTGCTCACTAGATGACCTTCCTGATGAACTCAAATCTAAACTGAGTAATCTTAGTTTACTTGCATATGAGGGAGTGATGCAGGACAATGTAGTGTTTTATGAAAAGGATTTGAAACTAGTTGGCCTTCCAGCTGATTTACCATCTTTGGGCCTCCTCCAGGCTGTTGAGGGACTCACAATTCTCAGCAAATCTCTCTCATACAACTTTCTTCATCCCTCGGTTCAAGAGCTCCTTGCTGCTTATCATATATCACACATAGATTCTAGCAAACAATTGGAAGTATTTGAACGTATGTTTAGTAGTTCTCGGCTCCAAGCTGTGTTACATTACTACAGTGGCTTCACTAAACTTGCTAATCCAACAGTACGAGACTTTATATCTGAATACGCTCAACGACAGACTCATCTTAAAGATCTTCTTCCTTTGTTGCACTGCTTTTATGAAGCACAAGAGCCATCTCTATGCAAGATAGTTGCCTTTCACTTTTGTCAAAGTATTAATATCTCTGTTGAATTAAGTCCAATAGATTTCTTGGTTATTGGCTATGCAGTTGCTTCCTTAGTGTCTTCTGATGTACAGATACATATTGAGATCCAGGATGAACTTGATCAACACAAGCTTAAGTTATTTCTAGATGAACTCTCAAAGTTTACTGTTAAAGTACCCACAACTGAAGCTTTTCCAAGGACACTTCGATTGGATCTTTGTAACAAGTCTCTAATTGTTTCTGAAAACTTAGCACTACTATCGTCTCACCTCAGTCAGTCGCTAATTATTACAAACCTTTGGATCAATCTTTGTCGATTTCGTTCTCATAATGGCCTCATACAGTTATGGGATGCACTACAGACCAACTGTTCTCTCACTGAACTGCACATTACGGATGGGACAGTACAATTTGAGTGTAAAGACTATAGTTACGATTGTGGTTCAGCTCTCAAAAACATGCTCCAAGTTAACAAATCACTTTCTTGTCTTGACTTTTGTAAAACTATCGGTTTTAGTTATGAAACTCGCTTCATCTTTCAAGGTCTTCAGCACAATACCACTATAGTTCACCTAAATCTCAGTAGCACAGGGCTTGTAGCTACAGAAGAGACTGCTCAGGCACTCACTACAATGCTTCAAGTCAACAAAACACTTACACACCTAGATCTATCTTCAAACCGAGATTTCTCAATTTCAGGAGTTTACAGTATTTTTCAAGCTCTGCAGCACAATACCGCACTAGCGTTTTTAAATCTTAGTCGTACCACATGGACTGTTACAGATGATATCTCCGAGGCTTTTTTTGCGATGCTTCAAGTCAACAAGACACTGACACATCTCGATCTATCAAAAAACCCAAACTTTTCTGATTCAGGAGCTTGGATTGCTTCTCAAGGCCTTCGACATAATACCATACTACTCGATTTAAACCTTAGTGACACAGGAATAACAGATGAAGGAGCAGAGTATATTGCAGAGGCCCTCAATTACAATTCTGCATTACAAAAACTCAATGTCTCTCATAATACCATTAATTCCTATGCAGTCTTAGTTGCATTATTAAACCATACTAGTCGAGTAGTGTCTTGATCATGCACTATCAAAAATCACTATCAAAATTCACTTGTGATATTAAAATAATTTTATTCTGATCTCGATTTTATTGCGTACTAGTGATTGGGTACTTTTACACTTTTGAACATGTTCAGTTAGTGCAGTTATAGAATTTAGTTGATCTCCATTGGTACAATGCAAGCTAGTGTGTACGTATTGACTTGGGGCCTGGTGCGCCCACATTATAACCACGCCTCTGGCGTGGGAATTAACTGCGGTGCTGTTTATCTGTCACAATGGCTCAAGCAGCGAGTTCTGACACGAATGATCCCGGCAGGCAAAAGAGTAAGTAGAAAAGAGATATTCGCACACTAAAGTGATCCGGCGTTGACTTTGTGTAGCTCCTACTCTGCTGAAGCTGAAGACAATGAAAGGAGAACCCCTAAAAATAGTTCAAAAGATTGCTACTCATGACTACACAACATTCGGTATGTGTCTCCTACAAGATGAGAATGGAGAAGAGGTTGCTCTCATTGAGAAGGACCATATCAACAGAGGTGCTGAGAATATCACACAGGCTATTCTCCAGAAATGGCTGAGAAGTGATGCACCTACTCATACATATCAACACTTGATAGAGTGTCTCAGACGGTCTGAACTGGGTGCACTTGCTGCAAGCATAGCTGTCTGTATCAATTTGCCACTAACAGGTTCAAAACATTGATGGTTAATCTTTATGATTTCAGAAATATTGTTCGTGAGTAAAATAAATCAGCCATGTAGCATTTATTATTGTGCTTTTACATGGAATGCATGAGTGTGTTATGGCTATGTGCAATCATGTAGAAGCAAAACTAACTGAGCTGAGCTAGCATCCTCAAAATATGATATTAAAATTCCATGCAACAAATGACTTGTTCAAAACACATATTATTGCAGTGTAGTTATGTTAGCACAGTGCATGCCTGATTTCCTTCTAAATAGTTGACTTTGTAATCACATGCATGTGCACACAAGCAATGAATAGCTATAGTTACTACTGTTATAGTGATTTTATCACTCCTTGCAGCAGCTACAAAAGCGTAAAGCATGATCCATGCCTTATTTGGAAGACATTAGCTCTACAGTTTACACTTTTGGATTGCAAGAAGTATGTAATAATTATGTCTATGTTTACTAAAGACAATACAGTGCTTTTACTACTTCTTGCATTATAAAAGCGTCAACTGTAGAGCTAATGTAATAAAACCTTCCAAATAAGGCACGGATCATGCTTTACACTTTTGTAGCTGATGCAAGGAGTAATAATACCGCTGTAGCTATAGAAAGCCTCAAAACGCCTCAACGAGCAGCTCGACTATGTGAAGATAAGCTTAGCTGGCAAGTTGCAACAATATTATATGTATGCAAACGGTCGTGCACACGTACATACCAATTAATACGTTAACAGCTGACGGTTCACGCTTCACGGTTTACGAGTTGCCATTGCAAGAAGTAATAAAACCACTATATTACTGAGTTTCTACTGTCATTACTGACAATATCATATAATATGCAAATTTGATTATTGTCATGCAGGTTCCACTACCCTACATGGTAGTCAAAGCTATCTACCACCTACAAGTCCTTTAACAGCTAGCTAGCACTGACAAAGACACACCAGATGGTGGCTTTCTCACAAGCTATGCATCCTACCTCAAGGAACTATACACAGTGATGTCCCACAGCCAGTACACTTCCCAACATTGGACCCACCTCCCACTTTGTGAATTTGTTCAGTTATCAATGATTGATATTGGAGGACTACGACGTGGAGACAGAGAGGAGGAAATGGTCAGACTGATCCAGCAAGGGAGAATAGAAAAAATCTTGTCTCAAAAGACTCCAGTCGATCTTGATAGCTTATTTCAAATGCCAACTAACCAAAGAGTAACACTCATTGAAGGAGCTCCAGGAGGAGGAAAAAGTACACTTTTACTCCACATCTGCCAGAAATGGGCAAAAAATCTTTCACCTTGGGACAGGTATGACCTTGTGGTTCTTGTCTATTTACGTGATGAAGCCATTCAGAATGCTACTACCTTGGCTGAAATCCTACCAATTGATAACATACAAGTATCTCAAACAGTTGCCACTCAGATGGAAGCTACTCATGGACGCAATGTTCTTTTCATTTTTGATGGATGGGATGAATTTCCATTACATCTACAAGAAAACTCAATTGTGGCAACAATAATTAAAGAACCGCATAAAACTGCTCTTTATCGAAGTACTGTTCTTATTGCTTCTCGACCAATGCATTCAGGAAACCTGTTCCACGTAGCTGATCAACAAATAGAAATCTTAGGGTTCACTCACTACCAGATTCATGAGTATATCGAGAAAACATTAAGTGGTAAAAGCGCTCAAATTCAGAAGCTTGTTCAGCATCTTGAAGAGCACCCAGTTATAGAAGGTTACTGCTATGTACCTCTACATGTAGCAATACTGGTACACATATTCCTGACAATGAAAGGAGCTCTACCTACCACAGTTCATAAGCTTTTCTGCGATCTTGTGCTCTGCTGCATAGTACGAGAATTAGAAACTCGTGAATTTAGGAAAATTACTAGTACATCTGCAATGAGTACACTAGATGACCTTCCTAAATGCCTTAAGTCTAAGTTGAGCAATCTTTGTGTACTAGCGTTAAAGGGAATTTTAAGAGACAAAGTAGTGTTCTACCAAGAGGACTTGAGAAAATTCAAACTACCAGCAATCGTAACGACCATGGGGCTCCTCCAGGCTGTTGAGGGACTCACACTTGTCAACAAATCTCTCTCATACAACTTTCTTCATCTCTCAATTCAAGAGCTTCTTGCTGCATATCGTATCTCACAAATGAAATCAAGAAAACAGGTGAAAAAATTTAAACGTATGGTTGGCAGTCCTCATTTTCACGCTGTCTTACGTTACTACAGTGGTTTCACTAAACTTGCCAATCCAGCAATACAAAAATTTATCTTCGCTCATTTTCAAGACAAGTCATGTGTTGCAGACCTTCTGCCTTTATTGCACTGCTTCTATGAAGCACAAGAGCCATCTTTGTGTAAAATTGTTGGTCCACAGTTTTCCCGAAGAATTGAAATAAATAGTTTTGAATTAGTTAGTTCAGTAGACTTTTTGGCCATTGGCTCTTCTCTTCTTACTTTGAACTCCAATTTTTCTCATCTTTGTCTTGATATTGAAATAGTGGACGAGCAAAAGCTAAAGTTGTTGTTGTTTGAACTATCGAATTGTCCAATTGGATTAACTGGTACCAAGTCAAACAAGCTGCAATTATAATTATTTTATTTCCGTATGCAAACTCTTAATGAAAAGGGAATAATGTCATTGGCATCTCATCTTAGGCAGTCACCAATCACTTGCATTTTATCAATCCAAAATTGTAGCTTTGAATGCGATAATGGCCTGTTATATCTATGGGAAGCATTGCAGACCAACTCCTCTCTTACTGAACTTTATATTACATGTGGAGAAATAAAATGCAATGTGAATGATGGTTTGGCTCTCAAAGAAATGCTGGAAATGAACAATTCACTCTCTTACCTCAACTTGTCAAACATGAACAGCGTTAACTTGGCAGCTACTTTCATTTATCAAGGTCTTCAGCACAATACCACACTAGTACATTTGTTTCTCAGCAATATTGGACTAGAAGCTACAGAGGATACTGCTCAAGCACTCACAACAATGCTTCAAGTCAACAAAACACTTAAACTTCTCGATCTGTCAAGCAATGAATCTTTTTCAAATTCAGGAGCATACAGCATTTTTCAAGGTCTTCAGCAAAATGCTACACTAGTTAACTTAAATTTAATGGTGAGTTAATGAGGTTAACTTGGTTTAATGCATAGCACTCTAGGGATGACGGAGACAGCTGGTAAGCAGGGCTGAAACATGTTGACAAGCATAGGACAGTTATCGGCTGTAGAATTGGTCAGAATGCGGCCGCTTGAGCATGGTAAACATGTACAAGTAAGCATGGGCGCAACGTGCACAAAGCGTAAACAACCATCAGGGTTCACAGTATTTAAAGCCCAATGCTGAGTGTACTGCAACAAACAGTCTCACTCGAGCATTGTTCTTTCTCATTTCTCATCCTCATTGGTCCACTAGACTGAATATGAGTTCCGAAACGCTCACCTCACTCTTGAAACTTCCGGTGGAGGTTCTACGCCTACGTTTGTCAGGGGCAAACCTTGACATGAGCGGCTCCAAGAGAGATCGAGCCACCAGGTTGTACCACCACCTCCGCTCGAGGCCTCTTCCCGACCAGCGTCGGCGAAGATCTGACCAGCGTCAGCAGCAGCCTCAGCAATCCACCAGCTCAACCACACATTCAAGCGTTGCAGAGGAATCCCCAGGCGAGACCGACAACGACCAACTGCGGCAGAGTTCGGAAGACAGCGATTCCGGGTCCGACACCATCGCGCAAATCGACGAAGATGACCGTGCTGTCCATCGCCGCACTCGCCAGTCTACTAACGGCCCCCGTCTCGACGTCCCGACTAGGCGTCCTGACACCAGGGTCTCTAGGGAGGACACAACCCATCGCGGCAGCAGCAGGACGGCACCCGTGTCGAGAGGAGAACCACGCGGCCATCACCATCACAGCCCAGCTCCGCCCTCTCGCCGGTCACGCAGCTGCGAACGCCGAGGGAGCAGACACCACGGACGCCCCCGCCACCGGGTACCGCAGTCAAGCTACCACCCCGCGAGCCACAGGCACCGTAGCCGGTCTCCTCGGTCTCCTGTTCGCCGCACCCGTCCCCCTCGTTCGCAACGACGACGGCGCCGAGAGTCCAGCTCCAGCGACTCGGACTCCACGGTGGATTACAGGTGGCGATCCTCTTCCTCCTCATCATCCTCCTCCTCCTCTGAGAGCTCATCTTCGTCACCCGATTCTCGTTCCCCCTCTCGGAGCCCGCGCAGCAGACGGCATAGACATCATCGCCGCCATTCCCGCAGGCACTACCAGGGGGAGCGCAGTTTTCGATGGGCTCAAGGATCTTCACCCTTTGTATCCTGTGCTCCACCGCCGTCCGACCGGACTATCGCCAGGATCAGAAGGGGTAAGTACATTGACTTTGCTAACCTTCTCCCTAACACAGATGAGTCTATTCCTGTTCAAGCGGCAAGGGCTACAGAATCCAGACCTAGACACAAGCGCCCTCCTAAACGATCGGTGGTGGACTTCCAATCCTGGATGGAAGCCTGGAACATTTTTTTCCTCATCACTGCACACACCTCCCATTCCCAACACAGGTCCCCTGAGCTCCTCAAATACCAAGCTCTGATGGGTCACCTCTTCTCGGCATACCCGACACCTGTCTGCATTAGATACGACCAACTGTTCCGGAGAGCGGCAGCGAGAGACCCCTCTCTGCGTTGGGATGCGTACAAGGAGGATCTGCTGATATGGTGTTCCACCTCGCGTTCCTTTCGGAAGAACATCACATCCCGTCTTGGACCCCCCTCAGCCAGCGCTGCAGGCGGGGCGCTCCAGCGAGCAACTCACAACGCCGATGGCAAAGAAATCTGCCTCCGTTACAACAAAGGCAACTGCACAAGAGGAGAAGAATGCAGGTTTGCACACTGCTGCTGGCATGCCGGCTGCCGAGGTACTCACTCGGCTAAGTCATGCCCACTCCTGCCCGGTGTATGAGCTCCAGCGAGCTCATACCCCCTTACGACGCTCACAATTCGTGAGTGAGTTAGCAAGTCACCCTGACAAAGCCTTTGTATCTTGGCTGCTCCATTCAATTGACAATGGCGTATCCCTCGGCTACGCTGGCCCAAGAACCTCACAGATCTCCCCCAACCTCTCCTCCGCAAGAGTACACCCAGAGGTGATTGACCAGGAGCTAGCCAAAGAATGTGCAGCGGGACGCATTCTTGGTCCCTTCACAACCCCTCCATTCCCCAATCTTCGCTGTTCCGGGCTAGGGGTGGTACCAAAAAAGAATGGCAAGTGGCGGGTGATCATGCACCTGTCTGCTCCTCCAGGGAACAGCATCAACGACTTCATAGACCCACAGCAGTTCCCGATGCACTATTCGTCGGTGGACGATGCAGTCCGTCTCATCCTCAGGACGGGTCAAGGAGCCTTGATGGCAAAGGTTGACTTGAAAGCCGCCTTCAGAATGGTACCAGTACAGCGCACCGACTGGAACCTACTAGGGATCCACTGGAGAGAACAATTCTACATTGACACTTGCCTTCCCTTTGGATGCCGTTCCTCTCCTTATCTCTTCAACCAGTTCGCTGAGGCCCTTCGCTGGATGCTGACTGAGAACTACCACATCCACGCAATACACTACCTGGACGATTACTTCATGGTTGGTCCACCAGATTCACCGGTCTGCTCACAGGCAAAGGACAAAACACTGCAGCTCTGCCAATCACTAGGCATGCCTGTTGCCACGGACAAAGTCGAAGGACCATCTACTACTCTCACATTCCTGGGAATCGAGATAGATTCACAGCAACAGAAACTAAGACTTCCCACTGCTAAGCTTCAGGAGCTCTTAGTGGAACTAAATAGGTGGCAGGACCGCCGAAAAGCGACAAAACGGCAACTTTTATCACTGATCGGGAAGCTAGCTTTTGCCGCTAAAGTGGTTCCCGCTGGGAGACTATTCACAAGACGTTTGATCACCTTGTCCACATCCAAAAAGTGCTTACACCATCACATTGACCTTTCCAGCAGAGCTCGTGCTGATATCAGGTGGTGGCAGCAATTTCTCCCATCATGGAATGGCAGGTCCATCTTCCTAGAAGAGGCTTGGACAGATGCGGAGGACTTAAAACTTTACACTGATGCCTCAGGCTCCAAAGGGTTCGGTGCATATTTTGATGGCGAATGGATTAGAGGTGACTGGCTCCCATCTCAACAACTCCCACTCCGCTCCATTCAATGGCAAGAACTCTTTGCCATAGTGGCTGCAACCATGACCTGGCGCTCAAGGCTGAGAGGCAAGAAAATCCGCTTTAACTGTGACAACGAAGCCATTGTGAGAGCATGGCAGAAGAAGTCAGCCAAACATCCGCACTTGGTAGCCCTGTTCCGCCACCTATTCCTAGTAGCAGCTAGTGCAAACTTCACCATCTTCCTCCAACACATACCTGGCAAAGAGAACTCTATAGCTGATGCTCTGTCTAGGAACCAGATTAACCGTTTCTTTTCTCTTGTTCCTCAGGCAAACCCGAACCCCACCCCACTACCAGACGGACTCTCGCTACTGTGAATGAGGAACTGGATAAACTGCTACAGCTAGCGGTATCCTCTTCCTCTGCCAACACATACCGCACGGGTCAGAGACAGTTTGTCCGGTTCTGCCATTCGATAGGAGCCCATCATTTACCGGCTACCAAGAAGACAGTGGCGCTGTTCGCTGCACACCTTGGCCGATCTGTCTCCCCCTCAACCATCAAGGTATACCTAGCTGCAGTATCCTTGTCCCATCGACAGGCGGGTCTCAGCAGTCCCTCCCGTCACAACCCAGCTCTGCAGCTGGCACTAAGGGGTCTCACTAGACGGCAGGCTGGTGCAATTCGGCACGTGAGAGCACCTATCACTACAGGCATCCTCCAACTACTCATCAGAACACTCCACCTAGCCAAGCCATGGTGCTACCTGGAGAGGTCCATGCTGGCAGCAGCACTCTGCCTGGGTTTCTACGGCTTCCTCAGAGGGGGTGAGCTGATGCCCCCAAACAAGCACACTTTTAACCCAAGGACCCACCCCACCTCAGCGGACATTAACCTCTCAGCAGAGGGACTCCAGTTTCTCATTAAGAGATCAAAGACGGATCAGCTGGGCAGAGGACATACGATTTCACTATTTAGAAGCACGGCTGCATTCTGTCCAGTAGCCATCATAGAAAACTACCTGGCTAGGCACAACCCAAGCCCCGACCGCCCTCTTTTCCTCCACTGCGACGGGACCCCGGTCTACATACGTCAATTCAGGGCTATGCTACGAGAGCTTCTCTCACTAGCCGGGCTCCCTCCTGACGACTATAACACACACAGCCTCAGGATTGGAGCAGCTACTTCTGCGGCAAAAGAAGGAGTCTCTGCAAAAGTCATCAAAAAGCTGGGAAGGTGGCGCAGCAGGACCTACAAGCTGTACATACGGAACTAGACATTGTACTCCCTATCACTCTCCTGTCTTGCTCATCCTTTTATCTTCTGTTGTACCTTGTATCATTACTGTGAACCCCCAAAAAAAAAAAAAAATTTGCTGGTTAGTGATTCTAACGACGCAGCTGCGCCCTATTTGGAGAAAGTTGGGCGGTACCCTTGTGAACCTCGTCCCAAATAGGTCAGCCGGATTGGAACCAGCGTTCCCAGTCCGGGGGCCTATGGGCGAGTCAGCACTCGCAGAGCATCACCGGGGTATGCCAGCCTGACCCTCCATTATGCCAAACATAATAATTGAAAATTGTTGGTATCATTAAAGCACGGTCGCTAGGGTGCGTCTCGGCATTAATGGTGAGTTAATGAGGTTAACTTGGTTTAATGCATAGCACTCTAGGGATGACGGAGACAGCTGGTAAGCAGGGCTGAAACATGTTGACAAGCATAGGACAGTTATCGGCTGTAGAACTGGTCAGAATGCGGCCGCTTGAGCATGGTAAACATGTACAAGTAAGCATGGGCGCAACGTGCACAAAGCGTAAACAACCATCAGGGTTCACAGTATTTAAAGCCCAATGCTGAGTGTACTGCAACAAACAGTCTCACTCGAGCATTGTTCTTTCTCACCCACCACTCATCCCTCCCCATCACTATAGCATCACTCATTCATCAGGTTGGGCGGTACCCTTGTGAACCTCGTCCCAAATAGGTCAGCCGGATTGGAACCAGCGTTCCCAGTCCGGGGGCCTATGGGCGAGTCAGCACTCGCAGAGCATCACCGGGGTATGCCAGCCTGACCCTCCATTATGCCAAACATAATAATTGAAAATTGTTGGTATCATTAAAGCACGGTCGCTAGGGTGCGTCTCGGCATTAAGTGATACAGGGCTTTTAGCTACAGAGAATACTGCTCAGACACTCACTATGATGTTTGGAAAAAATAAAAAAATTGAACTCCTTGATTTGTCAAATAATACAGCTTTCTCAGATTTTGGAGTTAAACAAGTCTCTCAAGGTCTTCAGCACAATACCACACTAGTCTACTTGAATCTTAGCAACACAGGAATAACTGATAAAGGAGCAGATTACATCGCTCGGGCTCTTGATTCCAATCAATTTTTACGAACGCTCTACATTCCTCGTAATAGTATTACAGGACACGGGCTATGTTCTATAGCATCATCGCTGCAAAATAACACTACTTTGAGAAAAATCAATATCGATGGAAATCCTATCACAGCAAGTGAAGTCGAAATTGTTCAAAAGAACAATCAAAAGGTTGATATTGAATTTCATAAACTTTAAATAGTTAAAACTGTTTTTTGAGCTGTACAATGATAGCAGCAATGATTATAAATTAGCTTTGACATCATTCACGTGCATGAATTATATTTCAGACAATACTGCATTCAGATTTCTCAAGAATTTCCAGCATTTTTTTGAGGTCTTCAATATACAACCGCACTAGCAGCGTAGCTACCCACATGGTCTAGAGGAGCTCATGCAGCATAACACATTGCAGAACCTTTCGATTAAAAATCTTCACCACAATTTTTTATAGCTAGTTATAATAAACCAAAGAATCTTGATCAATATCATTAATTTCATGGTTCATGGTTTCAATTTATATAATTTATGCTTATTTGGATGAAAAATATAAAAGATGCTTAGTATAATCATAGTTTTAATGAATATAGTTGATCTCCATAGTAACGAGTAAATGAACAGACTACCACACACAGAGCAAGGGTGTGACCAACAATGGCTGGTATTACCAATGACACCAAACTACAGCTGGGTGAGTCTGCTTCTTTATCAAACCATGCTAGCTAGCACTCAGCATACATGCTAATAATTTTTCTCTATAGATGCCCAGCCCGCTCTACTAGACCTAATGGTAATGAAAGGAGCTGATGGTGAACCTATGAAAATTATTCAAACTATTGCAGCTAGTAACTATAGGATGTTTGGAATGTTCCTCCTACAAGATAAAAATGGATTAGCTGTTGATCTAATTGAGAAGGATCATATCAACAAAGGTGCTGAGAATGTCACACAGGCTATTCTCCAGAAATGGCTGACAAGTGATGCACCTACTCGTACATATCAACACTTGATAGAGTGTCTCAGACAGTCTGAACTGGGTGCACTTGCTGAGCTCATTGCAGCAAAAAAAGGTTCAAATAAAATTATGCACATGTATCATGTACAATTTTGAAAGTCAAGCCATATGCAAACTAATGTCTCTGTTGATTTTTATTTGTGAATCACAAATTAATGTTGATTATGGTTTAGAATTGACATTTCTGATATGTATGTAGGTATTCAACCAGTGTATGCTACACAAGCTCAGGATTCAGTTTCAACAGATAGTGCTCAACAAACAACAACTAAGTTAAAATCTGATCCTTACACATCTTATCTAAGAGGATTATACACATCTATGTCTCAGAGCCACACCTCCCAACATTGGAGCCACCTCCCACGATGTGAATTCATCCAGCTAGCAATGATTGGTAGTAAGGAACAACGACGTGGACACAGAGAGGAGGAAATGGTCAGACTGGCACAGCAAGGAAGAATAGAAACTATTTTGAGTTACAAAGAACCAATCGATCTCAACAACATCTTCTCAACAATGCAGCCACTAGTTGTGCTACCACCTCCTCCTCATACAAGAGTAATTCTCATTGAAGGAGCCCCAGGAGGAGGAAAGAGCACACTTGCCCTCCACATTTGCCATAGATGGGCTCAAGGCAATTGCTCTATGGAAAGATTCGACCTTGTAGTTCTTGTTTACTTGCGAGATCAAGCCATTCAGAATGCTACTACCTTGGCTGATATACTACCAGCTCGTAATCTGGAAATGTCTAAAATTGTTGCTTCTCAGATACAAAAATGTGATGGACAGAATGTTCTCTTTATCTTTGATGGATGGGATGAATTTCCATCTCATCTACAGACTAATTCACTTGTATCAACAATAATTCGACAGCCACACAAGCTCTCTCTTCATCAAAGTACTGTTCTTATTACCTCTCGACCAGTGTCATCAGGAAACCTGCTCCACATAGCTGATCGACGAGTGGAGATCCTGGGATTCACTCAACACCAGATTCGTGAGTACATTGAGAAAGCTTTGAATGGCAACAGCACTTACATTCAGAAGCTTGTCCAGCATCTTGAAGAGCACCCAGTTATAGAAGGTTACTGCTATGTACCTCTACATGTAGCAATACTGGTGCACATATTCTTGACAATGAAGGGAGCCCTACCTACCACCCGGCATGAACTTTTCTGTCATCTTATACTCTGCTGCATTGTCCGAGAACTAGAAACACATGAACCAGAAAATGCTTTTGATACATCTAGAGTTTCTTCATTTGATGACCTTCCAGGTAGCCTTAAATCTAAACTAATTCATCTTTGTTCGCTTGCACTTAGAGGAGTAGCACAAGATAAAGTTATATTCTATGAAGAGGAGTTGAAATCTTTTAACTTACCAACTAATCTACAATCCTTAGGACTTCTTCAATCAGTTGAGAGACTCTCTATGTATAGCAAATCCCTCTCATACAATTTTCTTCACCTTTCGGTTCAAGAGCTTCTTTGCGCTTATCTATTATCAAAGTCTGAGGAATTATCAATTAAACTTATCAAGAGTATGATTCGAACTTCTCGACTTCAAGCTGTATTGCTTTACTATAGTCTGGCTGTTGAAGGGTTGAACCGGGAAGAAATTGGTATAGAAGAAATTTTTATACCAAATGAAGCAGAATCTAATGGACAATAACATATCCAAAATCCACCTGAATCCACTTCGGGGAAAATGTTTTATGGACATTTGAATAAAACTAATTAATTATTCAATGAATACAATTATTTTCTAAATATTTTTTCCTAATTTGCCTTTATATGGAACAATCAGCACTTCCTAATCAAGAATAGATCCTGTAGGTGCTAAAAGAAAATTTCTGTTGTGATTGGATGATTAAACTTGCTGTCATAATTATTCAAAACTGTTATCTCCAATGTTGAATTTTAGCCGGCACTATCAAAATTTTTTCTTTTGAAAACATTTTAATATCCATAACTATTATTGCATAAGTAAAGTGTTTAGTATAAGACTTATGGAAACTAGTGTAAAATTTTTGTGATTATTTGACTGATTTATTGACATGATGGTGCATCTATTAAAGTGCGTTAATATCTTCTTCTGAGTCGAAAATAATGTTCTCTGCATTTCCACAACCTTCTCCTCTGCTGTCTCCAAATGCTGTCAAACACTTGAGTCCATGTTTTCGGCAAGAGCACAAAATAATTTGTTCCACAAGAATTTCTTGAAGAAAGCTTACATTTGCACAGTACAAATTTTTGTAGAGTTTCTGGTGCAGCAGCCATGTCTGTCGTTATTATAGACAGAATAGTGCCATCAGACTCAAGTGTCCAACCCCAATGCTGAGGATTCAATTGCAAGCATAAGCTTCTTCCAGAGGATGACCTGCAAATGAGCCCTCAAGCTATGATAATGTGCTGCTCTCTCTGTAGGTGGTAGCTTTTCTGGGTCAATTTCCTATTTTCCTTACAGGATGAAACCATGTTCATGACCTTCACATACCGCAAAAAGTTTAAGGAGTCTTCTAGCTTACCACCATATACTATAACAATCAGACGAGCACCAGCTTTTCCGATTCTATAGCTGTGACTTGAGAATCACTTATCAATGAAGATATCTGCTGCACCTCTGCATCGACCTGAATCTTCTTGATGAGGCATGTTTTGCCTTGTCCAAAGGTAGCAGTGGTTGAGTCACATCTACTCCATGCATGTAGAAATAGAAGGTGAGATGCTACTAAGGTTCCACCTTTGGCAACCAAATCACATACGATTATGCTTTAAACTTGCAAGCCTTTCTTTGATTTGCTCTTGGGTTCAGAAAGAATATACACATCTGCCATGCTGTCTCTCCAGTGGTGCATTAGCAAAATCTGTGTTGTCAGCAACCACATTGACTTCCTGCCCATCCATTGCAATTTGAAGAACACTATTAACTGTTAAAGTGTCAGTAGAGTGTACACGTGTACTGCCTGACCATCAAATTTTAAGTAACGACTTAGCAGTAAGATAAACTGTGCTTTATTATCATTGTTAGAATACTGATTTGCATGAGCTTTCATGCATTCTATAACTTGAATATCAGCACATGCTTTTTGAGCTCTCTTCTGGTACTCACGCACGGTCTTTGATTGATGGACTTTGATAGCCATCAAAAACAACAGAGCAAACGTTGTATTTAGCACACACATATATAGCCTCCACATACATCTCTTACTTTCTTCTCCCATTTCACTCTGTGAATCAGACTCTGTGACTCTGTGAATCAAGAACATGCATATTTTGCTTGTATAATACATGACCACAAAGAAGAGGTCATGTAATATTTCCAGAAAATAACGAGCTAAGGTGCAAACTTACAAGATCTTGTTTACAAGATCCTCTGAAAAATACAAGTAACATTTTACTGATTTTAAATAACCATAAAAAATTTTCCCCAAAGTGGATTTAGGTGGATTTTGTATATGTAATTAAGTAAAACATTCTGCTTCTTTTGATACCAAAATTGTTACTATACCAGTTTCTTCTGCGTTTGACCAATTTTTAGCCTTCAACAGCCAGACTATAGTGGCTTCACTAAACTTGCGAATACTGAAATAAGAGATTTCATCTGTACACAACAGAGCTTGAATATCCTTCCTTTGTTGCACTGTTTTTTTGAAGCACAAGATTTATCATTATGCAAATTGGTTAAATCTCGGCACATCCACAGGAAAATATCGTTTAACTTTGAGTTGAATCCTGTGGACTATCTGGCTATTGGCTACTTCATAACCTCACTCTTGTCTGTGCCTTCTGATGCTCCAAATTTGCAGGTAAGAATTGGCCAAATTAATGATCACCAGCTAAAGCTATTGCTAGTTGAGCTTTCAAAGTACTCAGTTACAGCTGGTGCCTCAAGGAGATTAAAGTTAAAATGGTTTAACATTATGCCACGCGGTAGTCGTGGCATATGTAGGGTTGGGCGGAAAATAAGATGGCGGCTACACTTAGGCTACACGCAATAATTCACGTATATCTTGGCTGTCGACGACATCAGGGGTATTTTAACTACCTAGGGGCTATCCTAAGAGGTAAGCGCTTACAATGAGTCTACTAATAAAGACTATAAGGCTAGTTGCTATGGGCATAACAAGATGGCGTCTCGCCTGGAGGCACAAGTACGGCACTGCCATATCTTCGCCGTACGGGCGTTTCAAGCTAATCTAACGTTCCGAAGCTCTTTGGATGATTTGTGCGATTATAAAGAGACCTTCAGAAGGAAAAGAAACCAGGTCTAAGGTGGTAAACCAGAGTTCACGTGGTCACCCGTTTGTTCATCTTCTTCTTTCTTTCTTCTTCTTCTTATTCTTCAGCGAGTCTAGCACAGTAGTGAGGGAACCAAACGCAACTAAACCTACACAGAAGCAACGCTACCTATGACCATCAGTGCACCTGATATCTATTTAGGCCTAAAACACTGGGAGAAGCGAGAATTTCCAGAAAAACAGCGATTTTTGGTCCATAACAGACTCCATTCCATCATTCTGTTTGAACTCCGTTACTAGGTTACGCCTACTCGCGCACGCCCGTGTATGTAATTATTCTAATACAAGCGCACCTTAGTACAAATGGCTTGGAACGCGAGTGCTGCTGCCATGCACTAGCAGTGTTCACAGCAGACAACGAGCATATCTTCACTGTAACACTGGATTTGTCTGTTCAGGCTTGTAAGAATGCTATCTTAAGCTTAGCTAATGTTGCCATGGTACATGTTGCATGCAGTGCAGAGTCAATCAAGTGCAGTCTGCTGCCAGACTACTATTATTACAATTACTACTTTTGAAACTATACTATACACTGTATTAGCATAAGTGCCAACTAAGTCATTAATAAAAAAAGAAAAGAAACAATCATGGCCGCTAGCAGAGGCGTCTGTACTGTGTGTCTGCGCTACATAGCTGTAACCAACTCTGGGGTTGTTCGTACTCATGGACCCATTGGTAGTAGATGTCAGGGCTCTGGCAGACAGCCTCGTGCTCCTGTGTCTTCTCCTCTGACACGTGGGGCGTCTTCCTCTCAGTCACCATCAGCTTCTTTCTCTGTATTGCCGGAGTCGTCCAGTTCCCGTGTCACGGTCCCTTCCCAGTCTCAGCCTAGCCCTTTCGAAGCTATTCCTCCCTTGGCTGTGCTAAAGAGAATCCCCAGGTCTGCTCGACCCTTGGCTGCCTCTATTCTTGGCTCTATTCTTGCTGATATTGTCGAACACCCTGGTTCGCTCGTTTCCTGGGAGCGTCTCCATCGTTTTTCCATCCGATGCTTGAGAGTTCCTCCTTCTTCCCGGACCCCTAAACATAAGTCATTGTCTTCTCTTGTGAAACAACAGCTGAAGGCAGAGCTAGATCCCACAGATGTGTTGCCCCCAAAACCCAGGAAGGCAGGTTCAAGATCTGGTCACTTTGCCGAGGAGGATGTCTCTCAGCAGTTGGCTCGGAGAGTTTCTGCTAAACTGGAGGAGGGAGACTTTGTTGGGGCAGTGCGTTTGGCTTCCTCCGAGGAAAAATTAGCTGCCTTCTCTCCGGAGACTCTCTCGGCTCTCAAATCGAAGCATCCTGCCCCACACCCTGACTCAGATATTCCTCCAGCTCCATCACCTTCTGTTTCTGCTGCTGTGTTTCCAAAGTCGGCTGTTGTTCGTGCCATCAAGTCTTTTCCTAATGGTTCCGCTGGTGGTCCAGATAAATTACGTCCTCAGCACCTCAAAGACATTTTGCAAGCTACTGGTGAAGAAGAGTCTTCCTTTTTAGACTCTCTGGTGTCTTTCTGTTCTCTTGTGCTAGAGGGTGGAGTGCCTGCTGCTGTTCGCCCCTTCTTTTTTGGAGCCTCCCTGGTTGCCTTGGAGAAGAAAGATGGCGGGGTTCGTCCTATCGCTGTTGGGTGGACCTTGAGAAGACTGGTATCGAAGATTGCTGGTTATATGGTGGTTGATGAACTTGCCGATCTGCTGAGTCCACGCCAACTTGGCTACGGGATTAAGGGAGGTGCAGAAGCTATTGTCCATGCTGGTAGAAAGTTTCTTCAGAGCTCAGCGTCAGATCATGTTTTGCTGAAGCTCGACTTTCGTAATGCCTTCAATTCCATCAGGAGAGATAAGATGCTTGAGGCAGTGCGTGAACTTGCGCCTGACATCTATCCATTGGTGCATTCAGCCTATGCTACCCCTTCCATCCTACGTTGGAATGAAGAAGTAATTTTGTCTTCTGAAGGTGTTCAACAAGGGGATCCTCTTGGTCCTCCTCTATTTTGTCTTGCCTTACATCATCATTGTGCACCGCTGACTTCCTCATTCGCTGTCATGTATCTGGATGATGTCTCTTTGGGTGGACCTGTGGAGGATGTCCTGCATGACCTGGAGGTGGTTAGAGACTTGGAAAACTTGGGTTTGGTTCTTAATAATCGCAAGTCAGAGATCATTTGTAAAGATGTTTCTATCCAAGATGCTATGTTACTCAATCTCCCTGGTGCTAAGTTAGTCAGCCCTGAGTTGGCAAGTCTCTTGGGTTCGCCTTTGGGAGATGTGAGTTCTATTGATCTGGCTTTGGAGGAGAAAACTGAATACCTACGGCATATGGGCTCCAGACTGAAGCTTCTCTCTGCCCATGATTCTCTTATTCTACTCCGTCACAGTCTCTCCATTCCTAAATTGCAGTATCTCCTCCGTACGGCTCCCTGTTTTCTGTCCTCTCGATTGGTTGACTATGACTCTATCCTGAGATCTATTTTAGGTGCTGTCACAAACACTCCCATCGATTCCAACAATGATGCGTGGATACAGGCTTCCCTTCCTGTCAGACTAGGTGGGCTTGGTGTGCGACGTGCTTGTCAGATAGCTCCATCTGCTTTCCTTGCTTCCTCTATGGCCTCTCAAGATTTAGTTTCAGCCATCATCCCTTCCCTCCATTGCTTACCTACCCCTGCCGCTGATTCAGCTTTGTCTTTATGGTCACAAGGCCACTCCTTCAGCCCTCCACAAGATGAGGATGCAGCTTTACAAAGCAAGTGGGATTCAGTTCTCACAACTTTGGATGCCTCTACCTTGCTTACCTCTGCACTTGATGACACTGACCGTGCAAGATTGCTGGCAGTGAGGTCTAAGGCCTCTGGAGCTTGGCTCCAGGCTCTCCCTGTGTCATCTCTTGGTCTAAGACTGGATGACAGTTCCCTCAGAATTGCTGTTGGGTTGAGATTGGGAACTGACATATGTGCTCCTCATCTGTGCCGTCATTGTGATTCTGAAGTGGGTCCTCGAGGTTTACATGGCCTCAGCTGTAGGTACAGTGAGGGAAGACACTCAAGACATGCTTCTGTTAATGACATTCTTCACCGAGCCCTCACTGCAGCCAAGATTCCCTCAAGATTAGAACCATCAGGTCTCTCAAGTACAGATGGATCTCGCCCTGATGGCATGACTATTGTTCCTTGGCGATCCGGTCGTCCCCTGGTTTGGGATGCCACATGCCCCGATACTCTTGCTGTATCCTATCGAAGTCGGGCTACATGTGGAGCGGGTCGTGTGGCAGCACTGGCTGAGGAGAAGAAGTCAGACAAATTTTCACATCTCTCCAGTCAATATCACTTTGTCCCAGTTGCCATTGAGACCTTTGGAGCCATGGGCCCTGCTGCAGCATCTCTCATCAAAGAACTTGGGTCTAGAGGTTCTCATGAAACCGGCGAAGAAAAGTTTGGCCTATATCTGTATCAAAGACTTTCCATGGCAGTTCAGAGGGGTAATGCTGCTTCAGTTATTGGTTCGATTCCTTGTTCGTCTGCTGCTGCCTAACTTTGCTATTATCTTAATTTATTTTTCCTCGCCTTACCATGACTTGTATTTTAGTAATAAAAACATTTTAACCAAAATGGAAGAGATTTAGGGTTGGTACATGTATCGAAAAAGTATGGAAACAAGATTTGAAATGAAAAGGATTGTAACAATAGCAGTGTAATGCTACCTCCCTAAATTAACTGCTTTCGATAGTTGTGGTTAATTTAATAGGGAGGTAGCATTACACTGCTATTGTTACAATCCTTTTCATTTCAAATCTTGTTTCCATACTTTTTCGATACATGTACCAACCCTAAATCTCTTCCATTTTGGTTAAAATGTTTTTATTACTTGTATTATTTATATTACACAAATTACTGATGAAACAGTTAAGCTTATAGCCTCTCATCTTAGGCAATTTCCGATCATAAGTGAGTTGACAATGGGATTTCGTAATGGTGAAGATCTTGTCTGTCTTGCACAAGCATTGTATACCAACTCACATGTTACAAAGTGTAAACTTATTAATAGGCAAGGTCGGGGTATTCATAATTATACCAAAGAGGGATGCTGCCTGGCTTTAGGTGAAATGTTTCGAGTAAACAAGTCACTCACAAATTTTCGCCTAAAAGGTTCTCTATATGATCTGGAGGCTCGACTCCTTTTTGAAGGACTTCAGTCTAATACAACACTAACTCATTTGAATCTAAGTAACAGTTTATCTTGGCCTACAAAGGCTACTGGTCTAAAGCTATGTACAATGCTTAAAACCAACAAGACACTTACACATCTTGATTTGTCAGGGAACTACGACCCACAGGATAAATCATTCTCTCTATCTTACTACGTCTTTCAAGGCTTATTACACAATAAATCATTAGTCCACCTGGATCTCAGCTGTACAGGACTTGTAGATACAGTAGATTCTATGAAAGCTCTAAGTAAAATGCTTAAAGTCAACAAGTCACTTAAACACCTCAATCTTTCAAACAATAATTTTGGAGTCAGTTTTCTTATCTTTCAAAGTCTTCAACACAATACCACACTAGTTCACTTAAATCTAAGTGAAACAAAGTTAAAGCTAAGAGGACCTACTTTAGAAGCATTGAGTGAAATGCTTCAAGTCAACGATTCGCTTGCACATATTGACGTTTCAAAAAATAAATTTTCAGGTTCTGAAGTTTCGCATGTTTTTCAAAGTCTCCGTCACAATACCACACTTGTTCATCTAAATCTCAGCAATGACTTTGGATTTACTGATGCTCCTAAGGCACTGTTTCATGGGAATTGCATCAATACAACACTTACATATCTTGATCTTTCTGCGATACAAGGAATAGACATTAAAATAATTTTTCAAGATCTACAGCACAATACCATACTAGTTCACTTATATTTAAGAAATACAGGACTTGTAGCTACAGAAGAGACTGCTCAGGCACTCACTAGAATGCTTCAAGTCAACAAGACACTTACACATCTTGATCTATCTTACAATGAGAACTTTTCTGATTCAGGAGCACATTGTGTTTTTGCAGGTCTTCGACACAATACCACACTAACTTATTTGAATCTTAGTAGCACAGGACTAGTAGAAGCACCCACTACAATGCTACAAGACAACAACACAATAACCGTCTTGAATTTATCATCAAATTGGACATCTTCATATTCAAAAGTTCATCACATCTGTTTAAGTTTTCAGCATAATACTACACTAACCCGATTATATCTTGACAACACAGGACTTGTAGCTACAGAGGATACTGCTCAGGCACTCACTACAATGCTTCAAATGAATAAGTCACTTACACACCTTGACTTATCTTACAACAAGGACTTATCTGACTCAGGAGCTTACTGTGTGTCTCACGCTACTTCACTAGTGTACTTGAATCTTAGCAACACAGGAATAACTGATAAAGGAGCAGAGTGCATTGCTCAAATTATCGATTCCAATAATTCACTAGAGTCACTCTCAATTGATAATAACAATATCACGGATGATGGATTTGCTTATATTGCCAAATCATTCGAAACAGCTCATTCATTGAGTTATTTGTCTATTCATCCCAATCCTGGTGGCTATGGTCATCATCTTCTAGATCCATGGCGAGTATCAATAATAAACCTGTGATGGTTTTGAAGGGCTCGTAGCTACAGAGAATACTGGTCAGGCACTACATTCTCAGATGCAGAAGGAGCTCACTGTGTCTAAGGTCTTCAACACAATACTACAATAGTTCACTTGATTCTTAGCAGAAAAAGAAAAAGGAGCAGAGTACATTGCTCAGGCTCACACTCTACAAACCTTTAATGTATCTAACAGCAGTATTACTATAAAAGGAATTGTTCACATTTCCACATCTCTCGAGACGAAGACCACCTTGAGACAACTGAACATTGACAACAACCCTATTGCAAAAAGTGCAGTCAGACCTGTTCAAGAAAAGAATCTACAAAATGAGTAGTACTAGTATTCACATCATCAAAGTGAAATGTTTTACGAAAATTACCAAAATGTTTTTATTTATTGTTTGCTATAAAACAAGGGAAGTTCATTAACAAACATAAGTTGGTTAGTTTAGATGACTCGTCCTTCTTTAATGATACTCTTAATAACCTGATCATGGCAACCAAACTGGTAAACAAGATGCTCCCATCTGTTCAGAGAGAAGGATTTTTACAGTATACATGTAGATGCATTCCATACTCACTCACCTTGGAGCATTCAGGATGAGTATGTCAGCCATCTTGTTCTTCTCCAGAGAGCCGCAGCGATCAGACAGACCGAGAGCAGCAGCAGCATTGATAGTGGCAGCAGCTAGAGCCTCCTCCATGGACATCCTCAGAGTAACACAAGCTAGGTGCATCACCAGGGGCTGCATGGAGATGGTGCTCATCATGAAAGAGATGTACATGCAAATGCTCGCTTCATAAACATTGCATATACTAACAACAGACATGTGAAGATAAGCATAAGAGTGATTTGAGGTATAATTTTATCGTGAGAGGTGACAAGAATGGTAATCCATGAATAACTTACCATTGACATGCAGTAGGCGTTAGGATTGAAGTCACTGCCCAAAGCTACTGCAACACCTAAAAAAATTATAATCAACAATTTTCATCTTTCATGACTTTCCATTATGCTATAACAAAGAGATCATGATTATAACCGTAAAATTATGACCATGTAAAATTTGATGACGAAGGTTTAAAAAAATGCTTAGTAAATCTGATGCTACTGCATATACACAAGCATTGAACAAACCACCTAGCTGCTTTGTGACAGCCAATTATAAATGAATAGGTCTACAGTACCAGCCCCCACTGAGTTGATATCATAGCTGACCATGTTCCATCATTTCTCTTGCTGGAGGAGGCTTCAGTCTCAGGATGTAAGCTGTGGTAGGGAGAAGCACAGCGACCACGCCAGCATCAGCCATGGCTGTGATACCAGTCTGTGTCACCTCCTCAAGATGGCTGACAGCAAGAGCACCAACCTCAGCAGCAAGCTAGAAAAACAAAGGATAAACGAACATTATAGTTATAATTTCATAAACACGCAGAAAATCATGCAGTTTAGTTGAATTTGTTAGAATTGCAACTTCTAGAAAAGAGAAAAAGCTATACAATGTGGTCTATACTGCTGGTTTATGCTAAAAGTTAGGTATGTCTTGTGAATACAAAACTGTTGTGTTTTGACCACGTGCACACAGACCTCTCCTGAGTTCATTGAGTGTAGTTCATCGCCGTGGAAATTGATATTCCAGCCAGCTTGCTTGCCTGTCTGAAGAATTTCTCGAGTTTGATCAGTGTTGAAGACACCTTTTTCGCAGAATACATCAATGTTGTCTACATGCAGTTCCCCAGATAAGCAAAGATCAGCTATAGCTGGTATTTGGGTGTTTATAACATCCTGGGTAGCCTCATCAGATGTGCTGCCTCTGAAAGAAACAATTATCATATAGACAGTGAACATTTACAACACAGCACTGGAAGAGAGAGAGAGAGTGAGAGAAAGAGAGTAAGAGAGAGTGAGAGAAAGAAAGAGTGAGAGAGAGAGAGAGAGAGAGAGAGAGAGAGAGAGAGAGAGAGAGAGAGAGAGAGAGAGAGAGAGTGAGTGAGTGAGAGAGAGAGAGAGTGAGTGAGAGTGAGAGAGAGTGAGAGACAGAGAGTGAGAGAAAGAGAGAGAGTGAGCTAGGGTGAGAAAGAAAGAGAGAGAGAGAAAAGTGGAGAGGAGAGAGCTGAAAAGAATGGGCGAGAGAGAAAGATAGAGGAAATGACTGAGACGTGCACTAATGTGACTGAGGTGATGACAAAAGCACTGTAAACACATTCATGAGTGTGAACACATTCATGAGTGTGAACATACACGTACACAGACTAGAAAAGACAGATGGAATTCAGGTATGTTTATATTGACAAGTACATGCATTCTTCAGTACTGGAAAGCAGATTCAACACAATACTGTACATAGCCTGTATATTAGGCTTAATCATTAAACTTACTTGGGCACAGCATGTGCTCCACAGTAAGTCACTGATACACTCATCTTGTGCTCCTTCCTCACTATCTCTATAGCTCTCAGCATCTTCACTTCGCTGTCCAAGTCCAGACCATAGCCCGCTTTATGAACACAGCTGACAGTGTAATAGATTCCTCCTCCACTGGCGTGTATGTCCATATAGCTAGCACCAGCAAGCTGTGCATGAAGAAAGGAGGCTATAAAATGTGAGCCTATTGATACGTGCCCATGCACATTTTAATAAACAAAAAGTAGGAAGTTATGACAATATGACGTTATGGTAATAATTATACCATAATGATACTTGTCCACATTTTACTGTAGGAAGTTATGACAACATTACGTTTTTTTGAAAATGATAACATATCTATGATCACCATTATGAGCACTTTAGATACCATTCTTGTGATATGTAAACCAAACCCGGAAGAGAGTAACCTAATACACATACTTTTCTAGAAATGATAACATTCTTGCAGTACATCAACAACCATTAATTTTGCAATGATCATCTCTAGATAGAGAAATAGAGGGTTACCAGAGACTGGCTTCAGTGGCGGATCCAGAAAAACTAGATGGGGTGGGCCAATGTGCGGCGCGAAGCGGCGCAGAAAAATTTTAGCTAATTAATATTCATGAGAGGCGTAAATAATTGACTCTGACACGCTTCAACGCGATAGTCGAGCTAGGAGGTTATACAGCGCAGCGAGCGCGCTAGTCAGTAGTGAGAACTCTGCTCAGAACGGTAAGAATTTTGTACTATAGTTAAAACTTTAAAATTTTAACTGGGCAAGTTTGGGTGGGCCAGGCCCTACCTGGCCCACCCCTGGATCCGCCACTGACTGGCTTACAAGACTGTTTTACATAATGGTCACCAATATGTATCAACTTATATAGAATGTGTCAAGTGCATGTGTTTGTTGGTGTATCCAATATGACAGCATCATCAGCAGTAAAGATAGACCTCAAATAATATCTAGCTTAAGATAAAATCCAAAGTATCTGTTTAGACGCGAACATAACATGTTTTAATAACAAGTAAGATAATCACTCCTATAAACACAAATGCCACTCTAGTGCAACATACAACATGAACTAAAGTAAGTCAAAATTATCATCACAGTCTTGTTAATGTATACATTATACACACATAGTCACATACACGCAACCCTTTGATGCTATTCCGAAATTCACAAAGTTTAAAAAATTAGGATAGCTCATAATACAGGTGAACGTGACCAAAGCATCACTGAGCTCACTATATAAGAGAGGACACATTCTGTGTCTCACCACTTCTCAGTTCATGTCACCTTGAGTATATCTCACTGGACAAGACATCAAGACACTATGAAAGTCCTCTCCTTGCTGACGGTGGCTATTGTCCTAATTGGCATAACCACACAAGCCTTTGCCTGCTACTATGAGAGGATGTCTCGTAGCCCAAACTACTCAAAGATTACCACACCAAAGAAAATCCTCAATATTCCCAATCCTCACGGTATTTGTGTCGCTCCCAATGGAAACTTTGGTGTTGTATCAGCGAACAATGCCAAAAAGATTCGCATATACTACAGCTGTGGAAAACTGATGAAAGAAGTTGATCTTAGCAAACAAGGATTTAGAGTAGGTTGTGATTGTGCATTCACAGATCGCAGTCTCTATGTTACTGACTGTCATGGGAAAAAAGTTTACGAACTGTCAACACTTGGGGAATTTGTTCGAATTTTTGCTACTGGTCCAAGCTTTCATAGCATGGCAGCGTGTCAAGACCAGCTTTACCTCACTACAGGTGGTGGTGGACAAAATGTATTCGTGTACGATACCAATGGTAGACTGATACGTCGTATTAGTGTACCAGCTAATCATGCACGTGTAGTCATAGTGGGCATAGACGGTAACTTGCATGTTTCCAATTGGCAGAGAAAACAAGTGTATGTCTACACTCCTGAAGGAAGACGAGTCAGTGTAACAACCTACAATGAAATTCATCTTGCTGATGGTCTAGCAATGGACACTGCAGGCAACCTCCTTATTGCTGATCATAATCGAGGTAAAGTGGAGGTTTACAGTCCGTGTGGAGCACTGATCAAGACCATTCGAACAACTCGATATGCAGTCGATGTTGAGATTGGTAACGATGGAACAGTACTGGTGGCAGACTATGCTACCTCTAAAGTCTTCATGTTCTAACCAGCAACCAACAGAGACTATGAGCCATAGTTTACTAGTATAGAGACTAGTGTGTGTTTGTTGTAGTATAGTGACTGTAGACATAATGTGTGTTGTAGATTTTAGCGCTCATACTGGTTATTTATTCATTCAGTGATCTCTCAAAAGAGTTATAATGATACAGAGCCGAGTTTCGAAAAAGCAGTGCTCATGCGATCCAGTAGTTAAGTAAACTTGTGAGCAAAATGTGGGACACAGTTGGGCTTCACTTGTCCTGACTACAGGAAACATATTCTGTGCCTGCATGTGTGTGAGTTATGTGGTACATATGTATGGGTACATCGTAAGCAAAGTACTGTCCAAGAAATTCTACAATGTTCCACACGAAGAGAAGCAAAAATCTCTTTTTTTACATTTTGGTTCATATCTCAGGAACCAAGTGTCCTATATGATCATGTTGCAGGTACCATTATGATCCTCTATCCTTACTGAACACCCTGGTTCATATGGCTTCGCGTCATGTGACGTAAGCGTGTCACAACATGGCGGCGTATCACACCCACTGGAATGACAGTTTTAGGTTAGGATTTCCAGAACTACTGCTAGTTAAGATTTCTTAAAGCTGCATTACAACTATCACCTAGGGCTCTAACCTTTAGGCAAGTGTCCGGCTTGAACTAGCGTTAGTTCGGCAACGGGAACCAATAGATAGATTTCGCGACAAGCCAAAACTTTAGGTATGGGAAATCCGATTCCGTGTGAGTTAAGCTCCAATACTTGGAGACTGCACAGCCAATACATCCATCCACACTTTGCCGCACACTAAGCGTCCCTAGAAATGTTCACAGCGACAAACGAGACTCTTCTCTGCACGAGTGCCGTTTTCTTGCCGCCATCTTGCGATTTTAATGGATTTTGTGATGTCACACGTTGGTTATGAGCATGTGTTGCATCATAACTATTACACTGATTCAATGTGTTTTCAATAGTTATGACGTTTTACACAGCCAACAATTATTATGCGTGACATCACAAAAATCCATTAAAATCGCAAGATGGCGGCAAGAAAACGGCACTCGTGCAGAGAAGAGTCTCGTTTGTCGCTGTGAACATTTCTAGGGACGCTTAGTGTGCGGCAAAGTGTGGATGGATGTATTGGCTGTGCAGTCTCCAAGTATTGGAGCTTAACTCACACGGAATCGGATTTCCCATACCTAAAGTTTTGGCTTGTCGCGAAATCTATCTATTGGTTCCCGTTGCCGAACTAACGCTAGTTCAAGCCGGACACTTGCCTAAAGGTTAGAGCCCTAGGTGATAGTTGTAATGCGGCTTTAAGAAATCTTAACTAGCAGTACTTCTGGAAATTCTAACCTAAAACTGTCATTCCAGTGGGTGTGATACGCCGCCATGTTGTGACACGCCTACGTCACGTGACGCGAAGCCATATCAACCAGGGTGTTCAGTAAGGATAGAGAATCATAATGGTACCTGCAACATGATCATAGGACACTTGGTTCCTGAGATATGAACCAAAATGTAAAAAAAAGATTTTTGCTCCTCTTCGTGTGGAACACTGTATCTGAGACATCAACTATTTGAAGTACTTTATTACAAAGGTACATAACATGCTTTAATAGCAGTGTAAGTAATCATTAAAGGACACAAAATGTACTTTCAACTATACTTTCATCAGTATGATTAGAGAGAGCCTGAGCAGCACACACCATATACCATGCAGTCAAACTAGACAGCAAAACTATCTGAACCAATGGTCCAATGATATTGCATGTACAATGTTCAATGAAAGCACCACACAAGCTGTGCATAAATACATAGCAGTGCATAAACATTATAAGAATAACCACATAACATTATACTAAGAAATAGTGGGGTTCTATACTGGAGAAATAATTATTATAATCTTCATCAACATCAAGTATAGTACTAGCCAGAGATCATTATTGAAATTTTGTTTCCTCATTGAGCGCTATAGCAACACAGATCACTCAAACAGACCAGACAGCCCTCGACTAGCAGGATCAGAGCTATCACCTCCTCCTCTCTCCACCACACTAAACAGAGGAGTACCTCCTAGCTACCCATACACAGGCGGACATATTGATCAATCTTAGATACACTCAAAGTGCATGTATACATGTGAAATCATCGATCAATCCTTTGATTCATGATGCACATATTCTTTGTTAAGCACATAATTTTGTAGTTGCTAAGGAGTTAAATAAACATACACTGAAAAGGCTATTCAAATTTATAAGCAGTTTTTACCGTGAAATAAAATGCATAACATGCCTAATAAGGAGTCAGTATGGATTGCTTATACACGTATTAGCTAAGGAAAATTCAAAGTAGAAAGGGATTCCAGATTTTCAAAATGTAAGATGGTACTGTGTAGCTTGTATCAGACAGTATATGTTGGTACCTTTACTCAAGTTTTTGATGATGTATGATGTACTGGTTCTCTGTAATGAGCTGCAGACTGAATTTCAACTCCTGCGGAGAGAGAGAGAGAGAGAGAGAGAGAGAGAGAGAGAGAGAGAGAGAGAGAGAGAGAGAGAGAGAGAGAGAGAGAGAGAGAGAGAGAGAGAGAGAGGGGGGGAGGGGGAGGGAGAGAGATAAGTGAGTGAATACAGCACTGATGTGATGCAATATGAATGAAATGGGATTTAATTACAGGGACAAGGGTCACTGTAAAGAGCAAACCAGATCAAGACATGACTTATACTGACCATGAATGACTACAGCTAGCTCTCTAGACAACATGACAAGAGAGAGAGGGTTGTACCAGGCGAGCAAACTAGACCTGTGACCCAGGATAACAGGTCGGCAATAGCATATACTTGTGTCTCTAGATCAGACAACACATTGTACAAGAGGTTGTGCTGTGTAGAGACAAGATCTTTTAACTTGGATATGACAGGGGAAAACTGAACAGCAATATTTACTAAAGCTTGGTTGGTCCCTACAGTGGTTGTTTCCAAGCCGCACACATGTTGTGTTTACTTGTCAGTGTGTATGGGCAGGCAGCCAATCCACCAGCTCTGCATGGTGTTCAAGTGGTACCACTCAACTGCTGTGTAAACAGTTTTAAAACTGCAGCACTTGAGTTTGAACTAGCAAGCAAACAATGCAAGTGGTTCAAATTTGACATTTAAACTAACCAACCAATAGAATAACACTGCGCTAATACACATTTAGAGCAAGCAGTGATATTTATCTACTCTCTCACTTTTACAAATGTGACTCAAACCTGAAATGCACACACATTTTTGAACTACAAGAACTTGTAACACCACTAACAACAGTGTGCCTTATCCACTGCTGTTGTTGTTGATGAATATCACATATGGTAACCATATCCACTAGCAACACACATATACATATGCACTGATTATCATGCAGTATCACTCACTCACAATGTGTCTCAACCGCACTAGAGTTTTCACACCATCATCAACACATTGATATACACACATTAGCATATACCACCCACCTACCACACAATATTCTACAGCTGTGTGTGTGTGTGTGTGAGTGAGTGGGTGTAAGCCCTGGTGTCTAGCCAGCCAGCCAGGACCCGCTGACCTCACTCACTCAGGGCTATTGGGAACAGCACTGCCTATCATGCGTTATCAACGGCTAGAATTTCACTGCTTATCGCCAGGTGAGGTTCTATTGCATGAAAGGCTTGTGAATAACATTATCGGAAAGATGAAGACGGGTTGAATGAGCAGTTGAGATGAGAATCAGATACTCATCCACAAACCAAGTGATCTATGCAGAGAAGAAGAGAATTTCGATCCTAATGAACTAAAAGCTTAATTATTTAACATGTTTACCAGTTCAAGACTAGCTTGCTGTATTTCCACCCCATTGCTGGTTTTCTACCACCCATCGTTGAAGGGATACCCACCCTCAAACCATGCTTGTTCACTTAGACAATGTACACACACACTCCGATAGAGAACCCAATGGTAGCAACAGTGTGGCTACTAGAGACAGCCTTCCCTGAGAGGTCTCTGCCTATTCTCATCAACCTCCCCTCTACAGACAAAACCATGGGTATCTAATCTGTGGCTTAGATAGACAAATTCTCCCAAGCACTCAAGCTGCCTAAGGTGCTAGAGTCCTTCCCAGGCACTTGACTGGATAAACGCACACACAAGACTGGGCGGGATGGACTTTTGAAGAATATGCAGAGTGCAAGAAACAGCTGGGCCCGTGAATATCACTGGCATGTGATCTTAGCAGAGAACAAAGTGTTCTGGTTTAGCCAGTGTTTCCCCTATCTTAAATTAACAATACCCACACCATCAGAGATATGGCTACATGATCTATCATAAAGCATTAAAGAAAAGAGGTCACTTCGCTATGCAATTTTCGAGTGCCCGTCTGTATATAGGTCGTAACTCAAAAAAATTCTGTGTGCAGTGTAAGAGAATTTTAAAGGCATAATAATTATTATACTGCAATTGGGCTGTAACAATCAGGTTTGCATGCAGTATCAAAGTGACCCTTTTTCACTGAATAGAAAAATGTTACATGACTGCGTTGATGACAGATTGGCTTGCTAGCTGATTGCACAGACTCAAATAATACCTCAAATAAAAACAAACAATGACACAGCTACAGGTACATTGGGATATGCTTCATGTACAGTGGAACCCCTCTTAGAGGACACCCTCATACCTCTATAATGGTCACTTACTGAATCTCAAATACAACCCGCATAATGTATAATAAACCCCTGACCAGAGGACACCCTCTCTATAATGGGCAATTTTTGTTGGTCCCGATGGTGTCCACTGTATACACAAAATCTCAGATCTACAGGTAAAACCTGTATTGTCATGTAGCTTAATCTCTTTTCAAACTATGAACTACAACACGTACACACAGTGGAGCCTTGGTACTGAAAATGAATGAGACAGAAAATATCATCCTAGTCAAAGAAGTGCCTGCATTCAGGAGCCGAAACACATGAAATGCATTTCATTACTGCACAAAGCGTTCAAACAAGTATAGTTCCACTGTCTCAACACACTATGACGTACTAGATACCACTAATGTGTTTACTGGACATTATGTGTGTTACACACTAGAGGAGGTGTCTCTCTCACCTGATGATTGATGCTGAGTCTCAGAGTAACACGTGATGTATCCTCATCAACTGAAATAATCTAATTATAAGAACAAAACTTTTACACAAAGAAGTGTAATGCAGTGCGACATATGGTACTACCAAGTTGTTTAAATGCTCAAATTTTGACTGTTCGAAATTCGAACATTCATTGGCTGTTTGATTAATAATTTGTGTGAACCATATGACACACCTTTCCACACAATGATTTGTGAGGCCCGTGGACTACTTTAGCAAAATTTCCCGGATAGAATCCTACACAAGAAAGAGAAGAAACAAGTTAACACTACAGCATTGTAACTGAGAGAGAGAGAGAGAGAGAGAGAGAGAGAGACATGCTACTACAAGAGGATGAGTGAGTGAGTGAGTGAGTGAGTGAGTGAGTGAGTGAGTGAGAGACTGAGATTACCTTCAGGTCTATATTCTGGGACCTCTTCTCCTAATTTCTTGACGTGTTTTACTCGACCATCTTTGTCTCGATAAGGCATTGAAATCTTTGAGAAGTATACAAGTAAAGTTACCATGACAACCACAGCTATTGTTTCATACAACAATCAGTATAGCATGCAGCATCCTGCTCAATACATTATTGTGTACGTGTGTACACAATGACCACGCCTCTTAATAAACTGACCACACCCACCTTTCTCTCCACATCTCCCGGCAGCTTTATCTTGTTCTTCTTTTTCTTCTTCTTGTCATCCATTAGTTCAGGAGGTGCTGGTATGGCTCCTAACCCTAGTCCACTAGGACGACGTATGAACTCAATGGGATCATTCAACCTACATCACAAGACCATAGACTAGTACCGTGGGATACATAAAATAATATCAAATACTAAATTTTAGTGAAATAAACTTTTATCAATCAAGATGCAAAAGAACCAATTTCACTGTATAATAATAAAGTGGGAATTCTAGTGTGTCAAATTTCGTGTTTGAATGTCAAATTTCCGTGCCCGGCGCTTGTTTACATAAAAAATAAAATTTCAACATTCGCCAAATACATGCACATGTATGAGACCTTAGACAATGGAAATATTAATGAATGTTATCGTCAATATGCAAGTATGTGAACCGACCAAAATTTGTGTTTGGTCAAATTTCAGTGCCTGACGATTGAAAGATATTGACTGAATACGGTACATCATGTGCTGACCTAATTTGAAATTTAATGTGATGATCAGTAGAGCTAGTGTCAAGATGTAAAATCAATTTTCTAGTGTTAAGTGTGTTTACTGACTGACCCCTTGTTAGTGAGTCCAATAGCTTCTCCTGGTCTCCATCCCATACCCTTCAACATAGCCTTACCAAACTCAGCTATAGGAAGAGAATTATAGTCATCAGCTGTAGCCTGTAAAAACAAGAAATGTAAACACTAAATGGTAGAAAATACATGTCATGTGATTGCTGATGAACTGCTAAAAGCTAAATTATTCCCAATGAGTATACATCTCCCAATAGCGCCATGGTGTCACAATAAATTCCACCGCTCAACAACAATAAGAGAAACTCACCATTCAGCTGTATATCACACACAGTGCCACACAACTATGTTCTGATATCGTACAAACAGTAATTTCGAAGGGTCAAAATTTTGGTGAATGACCCCGATTTTGCATTTTGGTGAGTTTAATTTTGGCGCTCAATGCTCACTCCACATGTTACTGTGATCAGGAGCGTATAAGGGGAAGGAGCGTTCAAAGTCCGCCACTTGCGCTGCCCACATAAGACGGCGACCATCGCATTGGCTGAACGCTCGCTTGTTTTAGCTGGAAACAGGCAGGACGAAGCGTGGATGAATGTATAGGTAGGAAATAGTGAGCCACAATGTGCAAAAAGGCCCAAGTTCCAAGTAGCAACAGCGCATGGCGGCGGACTTTAGACTTCGATATTACTATAGCGAATACGGCAGTTGAACGCTCCTTATCCTTATACGCTCCTGCTGTGATAGAAAAAGCATTTTAGTGAAATCTTGTCGATTCTCCAATATTTCCATCTTTCCAAAATTACCCGCTATATGGTATTATGGTTCCTAACAGTGCTAAACTCCTGGTTATAATTGAGGGCTTTTTGAGCTTTTTCAGATAGTTTGATGCAACCCAAACTTCAAGCTTACTTTATCAGTACTACATCTCAGGTGTATTCATACCTGATCAGGTCTTAGCTCTAGATCAGCTATTCTGTCCCTCTGTTCCTCTACTGGTGGCTTGTTCTGCATCAGTAGTGGTACCACTGGACCATCACCATCACCATCAAGATCAGCATGAGTTTGAGCCTCCTCAACATCTGAGAACAATTAAATATACTCACTCACTTATCCCTTTCTTTAATCCATCCTTGCTCATTCACTCACACACTCACACTTAAACTCACCCACTCACTCACTCACTCACTCACTCGCACTTAAACTTGCAAATAATCGTGAAATGACAATGCATTCTAGATCAGACAGCAGTGCACAGCTGTGGGGTCTAGCTATAGAGCAGCACTGAGATATGTTATCATGGATCCTTTGGTCACTGGCAATTAGTCTAGCGCGCTATGACCCTCTACCGCGAAAGAAAAAGGGGAGGGGCCAAGCGCGGTAGAGGGTCTAGCCAAACTCGTAAGATGATTAGTTTCATTACCCGAATTTCGGGTAATGTTATTCACGGTATTATTACGTCAACATACTTCCTCTGTCACAGAATAAACATGGCGGCCGTTCTTGCATAGTGTAGAAATGCAATCGACACGCTGTGACGAGCTACTACGGCACAATAACGCCATTGCACGCTCTCTCTGGGCTATCAAATCTTGCGCCTCTTCGGAAAGACGTTATTAGTGCAGTTCTCGGTGGAAGAGAGACTTTCTTCGACACAGGCGTGGTATGGCAAGTCTCTAGTCTTTATGATATTACCACGGGGTGCCTAGTTCACTTTGGAGGCTGTGGGATACGAGCCTGCTGCAAACCGCTTCTGCAAATCGTCGTAAAAGCGCAGTACCTGCAGATCGCTGCCATCATTTGTCGTAGCGCGTTCACGTGACAATTGCATTTACGTCTGTTGACGTAATAATTACCGTGAATATAGTTAATCGAAATTCGGGTAATGAACTAATTATCTTGCGAGTTTGGCTAGACCCTCTCCCGCATCTGACCCGCCCCCTTTTTTTCCTTTGCGGGAGAGGGTCATAGAGCGCTAGACTAACTGGCAATGTATCTAACACTAACGCAAGCTCACAAACCATTTCAATGCACAAACATACCATTTGCAATCTCAAAGCTAGTTAGTCAAATCATGCAATGGTCAAGCACCAAGAGACTGCTCTCTGTGAGAAAAAGCTCACCGGCATACATACAACTTGAAATATCTCACTTTGCCTCACTCGTAGTTACTGTGTGACACTATATAGTCCTCCTCACCTCTCAAGATGGCTGCTGCTGCCTCTCTCTCTAGTTCACTATCCTCAGCTGTGCCCTGGCTCTTCTCCACCCCACCACCACCCTCCTCTGTCCTCTTCCTCCAGATATTCTTCTTGATAAGTGGTACTATGAATTCTTTAGGTTGTGGCTTAGGAACAGCGCTATAATGATACAATAATGAACTGATACTGGATAGCACACGAGTAGAAGTCTGACAGGTCGAGGACATGACAACTAGCTGGACTCACAAACCTGTGTAGTTCATTAGCCTCCACTGCAACAAGAAAGTCTCTCTCTTCATTTTCCTCATGTGCTTGAGAGGACGAGGCTATCGTCTTTTGCAGTTTAAAGGAGATTCCTGTGGAAGAGCTACTCGTGTGGTGATTCTCCTCCATTTTGATTTTAACCCGCGTACAGTTAGCCAGTAGCCACGCCTGGTTCAGAAGTTGATTTGATGATTTCTCACGAGATTTCTCATCATCTCGCGTCAACTATTTCCTGTATGTAAACTTCTGTAAGCCCTTGAAACGTTCTTTATCATGAGTACTAGTAGCAATAAAGTAGCGGCTACAGAATCAGCTGCTAACGCTATCAAGCAAAGTGAGTAACATATAGACTATAGGCTTCAACTCGTCTGCATGCATGATCACTGAATCATTATTTTATAGGTTCCCTTCCCACACTGTTAAAGCTCAAGACTATGAAAGGAGCTAATGGTAAACCTCTGAAGATAATTCAAAAGATTGCTGCTCATGACTACAAAACATTCGGTATGTATCTCCTACAAGATGAGAATGGAGAAGAGGTTGCTCTGCTCAAGATGAACCACATACATGATGGGGCTGAGAGTGTCACAGAGGCCATCCTCCAGAAATGGCTGAAAAGTGATGCACCTACTCGTACATATCAACACTTGATAGAGTGTCTCAGACAGTCTGAACTGGGTGCACTTGCTGAGCTCATTGCAAACACATGTACAATTGTTGGACAAGGTATATAATTATTATGTACAAGATTGAATGCTTTATTACTTTACGATACAGATTTTCCTGCCGCCCCACAAGCAACAGAATCAGTGACTATTACACAAGATCTCTCTTCTGTACAACTGCCAGTGTCAACTGTCTTTCAAGCAACAGCAGCACAAAATTCTCAAAGAACCGAAAAAGCAATTCAAGGTTGTATTTCTTTCAACTCTTATGTATCTTATCTCAGAGGGTTATACACATCTATGTCTCGGAGCCACACCTCCCAACATTGGACCCACCTCCCACGATGTGAATTTGTTCAGTTAGCAATGATTGGTAATGAAAGGGAAATACGACGTGGAGACAGTGAGGAAGAAATGGTCAGACTGGCACAGCAAGGAAGAATAGAAACTATTCAAAGTTACAAGGAACCAATTGATCTAAACAACCTCTTTGCAGTAAATTCAATGCAGCCACTAGTTGTGCTACCACCCCCTGCTCCACCAAGAGTAATACTCATTGAAGGAGCCCCAGGAGGAGGAAAGAGCACACTTGCTCTTCACATTTGTCATAGATGGGCTCGAGGTGATGTTAATTATTCTTCGGGCAGATTTGATCTCGTCATTCTTGCTTACTTACGTGATCAGGTAGTTCAGAATGCTACTACCTTGGCTGATATTCTACCAGCCTGCCGCAATTTTGAACTGTCTCAAATTGTTGCTTCTCAAATACAAGATTGTGATGGACAGAATGTTCTTTTCATTTTTGATGGATGGGACGAATTTCCTTCTCGTCTACAGTACAATTCGCTTGTATCAACAATAATTCGAGAGCCACACAAGCTCTTTCTTCATCAAAGTACTGTTCTTATTACCTCTCGACCAGTGTCCTCAGGAAACCTGCTCCACGTAGCTGATCAACGAGTGGAGATCCTGGGATTTACTCAATGCCAGATTCGTGAGTACATTGAGAAAGCTTTGGATGGCAACAGCACTCGCATTCAAAAGCTTGTCCAGCATCTTGAAGAGCACCCAGTTATAGAAGGTTACTGCTATGTACCTCTACATGTAGCAATACTGGTGCACATATTCCTGACAATGAAGGAAGCCCTACCTACCACCCTCCATGAGCTTTTCTGTTATCTTGTACTATGCTGCATTGCCCGAGAATTGGAAACACATAAATCTGAAGGTAATACATCTGTAACTTGCTCGCTAGATGATCTTCCTGATGAACTCAAATCTAAACTGAATAATCTTAGTTTACTTGCATATGAGGGAGTGATGCAGGACAAAGTAGTGTTTTATGAAAAGGATTTAAAACTAGTTGGCCTTCCAGCTGATTTACCATCTTTGGGCCTCCTCCAGGCCGTTGAGGGACTCACAATTCTCAGCAAATCTCTCTCATACAACTTTCTTCATCTCTCAGTTCAAGAGCTCCTTGCTGCTTATCATATATCACACATGGATTCTAGTGAACAATTGGAAGTATTTAAACGCATGTTTGGTAGTTCTCGGCTCCAAGCTGTACTACATTATTACAGTGGCTTCACTAAACTTGCCAGTCGAACAGTACGAGACTTTATATCTGAATACGCTCAACGACAAACTCGTCTTAAAGATCTTCTTCCTTTGTTGCACTGACTTTTATGAAGCACAAGAGCCATCTCTATGCAAGATAGTTGCCTTTCAATTTTGTCAAAGCATTAATATCTCTGGTAAATTAAGTCCAATAGATTTCTTGGTTATTGGCTATGCAGTTGCTTCCTTGTCTTCTGATGTACAGATACATGTTCAGATCCAGGATGAACTTGATCAACATAAGCTTAAGTTATTTCTAGTTGAACTCTCAAATTTTACTGTTAAAGTACCCATAACTGAAGCTTTTCCAAGGACACTTCAATTGGATCTTTGTAAACAGTCTCTTTCTTATGAAAAGTTAGCACTACTATCGTCTCACCTCAGTCAGTCACCAATTATTACAAACCTTTGGATCAATCTTTGCCGATTTTGTTCCCTTATTGGCCTCATGCAGTTATGGGAAGCACTACAGACCAACTGTTCTCTCACTGAACTACACGTTACGCATGGGAAGGTACAATGTGAGTCCATAGATTATAGTTGTGATTGTGGTTCAGCTCTCAAAAATATGCTCCAGGTTAACAAATCACTTTCTCATCTTGACTTTTGTAAAACTACCGATTTTAGATATGAAACTCACTTCATCTTTCTAGGTCTCCAGCACAATACCACTCTAGTTCACCTAAATCTCAGTAGCACAAGGCTTGTACCTACAAAAGAGACTGCTCAGGCACTCAATACAATGCTTCAAGTCAACAAGACGCTTACACACCTTGATCTATCTTCAAACAAATATTTCTCAATTTCAGGAGCTCACAGTATTTTTCAAGGTCTGCAGCACAATACCGCACTAGTGTTTTTAAATCTTAGTGGTACCACATTGACTGTTACAGACGTTATCTCCGAGGCTTTTATTACAATGCTTCAAGTCAACAAGACACTTACACATCTCGATCTATCGTACAATCCAAAATTTTCTGATTCAGGAGCTTGCATTGTTTCTCAAGGCCTTCGACATAATACCACACTACTCGATTTAAACCTAAGTTTCACAGGAATAACAGACGAAGGAGCAGATTATATTGAAGAGGCCCTCGATTACAATTCTTCATTACAACAACTCAATGTCTCTCATAATAACATTGATTCCTATACAGTCTATTATGCATTTTTAAAACATACTAGTCGAATAGTATCTTGATCATGCACTATCAAAAATCACTATCAAAATTCATTAGCTTATTTCATTTGTGATATTTATTCTGATCTGGATTTTATTGCATACTGATTGGGTACATTTACATGTTCAGTTAGCGTATGTAGTTATAGAATTTAGTTGATCTCGATTGGTACAATGCAAGCTAGTGTGTAAATAGACTTGGCTATGACCTGGTGCGCCCACATACTGCATGTAGAGTATTTCAGTAGGTATGTTAGCACAGTGGACTGATTTCCTTTTAAAAAGTAAAGTAAAAAAAAACTAAAAAGTGTAGGGATTAGTTCGAGGTAACTAAAAAGTGTAGGGATTAGTTAATAGTCGACTTTGTAATCTCATGACAAAACTTGTATGTGCACACAAGCAATTTAAATTACTACTGAGTATCCAATTGGTTCCTTGCTCCACATGGTAGTCAAAGCTATCTACCACCTGCAAGTCCGTCCTGACAAAGACACACCAGATAGTGACTTTCTCTCTTTCTCATTTTCGTGTGCTTGGCAGTCCTCATTTTCATGCTGTCTTACGTTACTACAGTGGTTTAACTAAACTTGCCAATCCAGCAATACAAAAATTTATCTTCACTCATTTTCAAGACAAGTCATGTGTTGCAGACCTTCTGCCTTTATTGCACTGCTTCTATGAAGCACAAGAGCCATCTTTGTGTAAAATTGTTGGTCTTCAGTTTCCCCGAAGGATTGAAATAAATAGTTTTGAATTAGTTAGTTCTGTAGACTTTTTGGCCATTGGCTATTGCGTTGCTTCTCTTCTTACTTTGAGCACCAATCTTTCTCATTTGTGTCTTGATATTGAAATAGTGGACGAGCAAAAGCTAAAGTTGTTGTTGTTTGAACTATCGAATTGTCCAATTGGATTAACTGGTACCAAGTCAAACAAGCTGCAATTATATTTCCGTATGCAAACTCTTAATGAAAAGGGAATAATGTCATTGGCATCTCATCTTAGGCAGTCACCAATCACTTGCATTTTATCAATCCAAAATTGTAGCTTTGAATGCGATAATGGGCTGTTATATCTATGGGAAGCATTGCAGACCAACTCCTCTCTCACTGAACTTTACATTACATGTGGAGAAATAAAATGCGATGCGAATGATGGTTTGGCTCTCAAAGAAATGCTGGAAATGAACAATTCACTCTCTTACCTCAACCTGTCAAAAATGAACAGCGTTAACTTGGCAGCTACTTTTATTTTTCAAGGTCTTCAGCACAATACCACACTAGTACATTTGTTTCTCAGCAATATTGGACTAGAAGCTACAGAGGATACTGCTCAGGCACTCACAACAATGCTTCAAGTCAACAAAACACTTAAACTTCTCGATCTGTCAGGCAATGCATCTTTTTCAAACTCAGGAGCACACAGCATCTTTCAAGGTCTTCAGCAAAATGCTACACTAGTTAACTTAAATTTAAGTGATACAGGGCTTTTAACTACAGAGAATACTGCTCAGGCACTCACTATGATGCTTGGAAAAAATAAGACAATTGAACTCCTTGATTTGTCAAACAATACAGCTTTCTCAGATTTTGGAGTTAAACAAGTCTCTCAAGGTCTTCAGCACAATACCACACTAGTCTACTTGAATCTTAGCAACACAGGAATAACTGATAAAGGAGCAGAGTACATCGCTCGGGCTCTTGATTCCAATCAATTTCTACGAACGCTTTACATTCCTCGTAATAGCATTACAGGACACGGGTTTTGTTCTATTGCGTCATCACTGCAAACTAACACTACTTTGAGAAAAATCAACATTGACGGAAATCCTATCACAGCAAGTGAAGTCGAAATTGTTCAAAAAAACAATCAAAAGGTTGATATTGAATTTCATAACTTTAATTAGCTAAACTATTTTTTGAGATGTACAATGATAGCAGCAATGATTATAAATTATTAGCATTGACATCATTCAACACACGTGGATGAATTACTAACATATATATTTCAGACAATACTGCATTCACCTTCCTAGATATTGCAGTCTTTTTAAAGTCTTCAATATACAAGCGCACCAGCAACCTTCTAAAATTTAAGTGATAGCTACCACATGGTCTATAGAGGAGCTCAAGCAGCATTATACATTGCAGAAGCTCTTGATTGCAACTCATCACCACAATTCTTTTTAGCTAGTTATATTCCTATCTAAACTATAGAATCTTGATCAATATCATTAATTTTTGCTCTAGTCATTTTTTCCATGGTCCAATCCATGGTCTCAATTTATGCACACTAGCTGATTTGGATGAAAAAAGATGCTTAGTACAATCATAGTTTTAATGAATATAGTCGATCTCCAAAGTAACGAGTAATTGAACAGAGTACCACACACAGACCAAAGGGTGTGACCAACAATGGCTGGCATTACCAGTGACACCAAACTACAGCTGGGTGAGTCTGCTTCTTTATCAAATCATGCTAGCTACATGTAGCACTCAGCATACATGCTAATACTTTTTCTCTGTAGATGCCCTGCCCGCTCTACTTGACCTAATGGTATATAATGAAAGGAGCTGATGGTGAACCTATGAAAATTATTCAAACTATTGCAGCTAGTAACTATAAGATGTTTGGAATGTTCCTCCTACAAGATAAAAATGGATTAGCTGTTGATCTAATTGAGAAGGATCATATCAACAAAGGTGCTGAGAATGTCACACAGGCTATTCTCCAGAAATGGCTGACAAGTGATGCACCTACTCGTACATATCAACACTTGATAGAGTGTCTCAGACAGTCTGAACTGGGTGCACTTGCTGAGCTCATTGCAGCAAAACAAGGTTCAAATAAAATTATGCACATGTATCATGTACAATTTTAAAAGTCAAGCCACATGCAAACTAATGTCTCTGTTGATTTTTATTTGTGAATCACTTATGTTGATCGATTATGGTTTAGAATTGACATTTCTGATATGTATGTAGGTATTCAACCAGTGTATGCTGCACAAGCTCAGGATTCTGACAGTGCTCAACAAACAACAACTGAGCTAGAATATGATCCTTACACATCTTATCTTAGAGGATTATACACGTCTATGTCTCAGAGCCACACCTCCCAACATTGGAGTCACCTCCCACGATGTGAATTCATTCAGCTAGCAATGCTTGGTAGTAAGGAACAACGACGTGGAGACAGAGAGGAGGAAATGGTCAGACTGGCACAGCAAGGAAGAATAGAAACGATCATGAGTTACAAAGAACCAATCGTTCTCAACAACATCTTCTCAACAATGCAGCCACTAATTGTGCTACCACCTCCTCCTCATACAAGAGTAATACTCATTGAAGGAGCCCCAGGAGGAGGAAAGAGCACACTTGCTCTCCACATTTGCCATAGATGGGCTCAAGGCAATTGCTTTATGGAAAGATTCGACCTTGTAGTTCTTGTTTACTTGCGTGATCAAGCCATTCAAAATGCTACTACCTTGGCTGATATACTACCAGCTCGTAATCTAGAAATGTCTAAAATTGTTGCTTCTCAGATACAAGATTGTGATGGACAGAATGTTCTCTTTATCTTTGATGGATGGGACGAATTTCCATCTCATCTACAGACTAATTCACTTGTATCAACAATAATTCGACATCCACACAAGCTCTCTCTTCATCAAAGTACTGTCCTTATTACCTCTCGACCAGTGTCCTCAGGAAACCTGCTCCACATAGCTGATCGACGAGTAGAGATCCTGGGATTCACTCAACACCAGATTCGTGAGTACATTGAGAAAGCTTTGGATGGCAACAGCACTCGCATTCAGAAGCTTGTCCAGCATCTTGAAGAGCACCCAGTTATAGAAGGTTACTGCTATGTACCTCTACATGTAGCAATACTGGTGCACATATTCCTGACAATGAAGGGAGCCTTACCTACCACCCTCCATGATCTTTTCTGTCATCTTATACTCTGCTGCATTGTTCGAGAACTAGAAACACATGAAGCAGAAAATGCTTTTGATACATCTAGAGTTTCTTCATTTGATGACCTTACAGGTAGCCTTAAATCTAAACTAATTCATCTTTGTTTGCTTGCACTTAGCGGAGTAGCACAAGATAAAGTTATATTCTATGAAGAGGACTTGAAATCCTTTAACTTACCAACTAATCTACCATCTTTAGGACTTCTTCAGTCAGTTGAGGGTCTCACTATGTACAGCAAATCCCTCTCATACAATTTTCTTCACCTTTCGGTTCAAGAGCTTCTCTCTGCTTATCTATTATCAAAGTCTGAGGAAATATCAATTGAACTTATCAAGACTATATGTTTCAAACGAGTTCTCGATTTCAAGCTGTATTACTTTACTATAGTGGCTTCACTAAACTTGTGAATACTGAAATAAGAGATTTCATCTGTACACAACATGGCTTGAATATCCTTCCTTTGTTGCACTGTTTTTTTGAAGCACAAGATTTATCATTATGCAAATTGGTTAAATCTCGGTACATCCACAGTAAAATATCGTTTAACTTTGAGTTGAATCCTGTGGACTATCTGGCTATTGGCTACTTCATAACCTCGCTTTTGTCTGTGCCTTCTGATACACCGTATTTGGAGGTAAGAATTGGCAAAATTAATGATCACCAGTTAAAGCTATTGCTAGTTGAGCTTTCAAAGTACTCAGTTACAGCTGGTGCCTCAAGGGGATTGGAATTAGAATTGTGTAACAAATATTATAATACACAAATTACTGATGAAACAGTTATGCTGATAGCCTCTCATCTTAAGCAATCTCCTGTCATAAGTGAGTTGACAATGGGATTTCGTAATGGTGAAGATCTTGTCCGCCTTGCATAAGCAGTGTATACCAACTCACACCTTACAAAACTTAAACTTATTCTTACGCAAGGTCATCGAGGATTTCAACATTACACCAAAGAGGGAGGCTGCCTGGCTTTTGGTGAAATGCTTCGAATAAACAAGTCACTCACAAATTTTTGCCTTGAAGGTTGTCTATTTGATCCGGAGGCTTGCCTTCTTTTTGAAGGGCTTCAGTCTAATACGACACTAACTCATTTGAATCTAAAAAACAGTTTAATTTGGCCTACAAAGGCTACTGGTCGAGGGCTATGTGCAATGCTTAAAGCCAACAAGACACTTACACATCTTGATTTGTCGGGGAACTACGACTCACGGGATAAATCATTCTCTCTATCTTACTACATCTTTCAAGGCCTATTACACAATAAATCATTAGTCCACCTGAATCTCGGCCGTACAGGACTTGTAGACACAGTAGATTCTATGAATGCTCTAAGTAAAATGCTTCAAGTCAACAATTCACTTAAACACCTCAATCTTTCAAACAATGATTTCGGAGTAAGTTTTCTTTTCTTTCAAAGTCTTCAACACAATACCACACTAGTTCACTTAAATCTAAGTGAAACAAAGTTAAAGCTAACAGGGCCTACTTTAGAGGCATTGAGTGAAATGCTTCAAGTCAACAATTCGCTTGCACATATTGATATTTCAAAAAATATTTTTTCCGGTACTGAAGTTTCGCATGTTTTTCAAAGTCTCCGTCACAATACCACACTTGTTCACCTAAATCTCTGCCATGGCTTTGGATTTACTGATGCTCCTAAGGCACTGTTTCAGAGGAATTGCATCAACACAACACTTACATACCTTGATCTTTCTGCAATACAAGGAATAGACATTAAAATCATTTTTCAAGATCTACAGCACAATACCACACTACTTCACTTATATTTAAGAAATACAGGACTTGTAGCTACAGAAGAGACTGCTCAGGCACTCACTACAATGCTTCAAGTCAACAAGACACTTACACACTTTGATCTATCTTGCAATAATAACTTTTCTGATTCAGGAGCACAGTGTGTTTTTGCAGGTCTTCGACACAATACAACACTAACTTACTTGGATCTTATGCACTTATCAATATGTACCCCCACCCCCCCCTCCCGGGACAACGTGGGGCAATGGTGGGGCATTTACCTCAGTTTTGACAACTATCTGGTCCCCGGGGGTGGGGCATTTGATACGCGAACAAACGCGCGTGTACGAGTCGTATATCGGCTTAGCCTCGCCTCCAGGCTAGATATCATAATAATATAGCCTGGTACAGACTGTCTACGCATGCGCGCATTATCTACACTAATTATGCCACGCGGTAGTCGTGGCATATTTAGGGTTGGGCGGAATACAAGATGGCGGCTACACTTAGGCTAAACGCAATAATTCGCGTATATCTTGGCTGTTGACGACATCAGGGGTATTTTAACTACCTAGGGGCTATCCTAAGAGGTAAGCGCTTACAATGAGTCTACTATTAAAGACTATAAGGCCAGTTGGTACGGGCATGAAAAGATGGCGTCTCGCCTGGAGGCACTACTACGGCTCTGCCATATCTTCGCCGTACGGGCGTTTCAAGCTAATCTAACGTTCTGAAGCTCCTTACACGATTTGTGCGATTACAATGAGACCTTCAGAAGCACAAAAAACCAGGTCTAAGGTGGTAAACCAGAGTTCACGTGGTCACCCGTTTGTTCATCTTCTTTCTTCTTCTTCTTCTTCTTCTTATTCTTCTTCAGAGAGCCTAGCGCCGTGGCTAGTGAGCTATTCAAGACAAAACCTACACAGAAACTACACTAGTCGTTGGGAGCAGTGCACCTGATATCTATTTAAGCCTAAAACACTAGCAGAAGCGAGTATTATCAAGAAAACAGCGATTTTTGGTCCATAATCAGACTCCATTCCATCATTCTGTTTGAACTCCGTTACTAGGTTACGCCTACTCGCGCACGCCCGTGTATGTAAATATTCTAATACAAGCGCACCTTAGTACAAACTGCATGCTTGGAACGCGAGTGCTGCTGCCACTAGCAGTGTTCACAGCAGACAACGAGCAAATCGTCACTGTTACACCGGATTTGTCTGTTCAGGCTTGTAAGAATGCTAGCTTAAGCTCAGCTAATGTTGCATGGTACGTGTTGCATTCAGTGCAGACTTAACAGTGACGCCCGACTGCAGAGTCGCGGCGATTGAGTGCATTGCGGAGCTGCATGCCCGGCACTTAGTTCTCTTTATACACTGTATTAACATAAGTGCCAACTAAGTCATTAATATAAAAAAGAAAAGAAACAAGTAATAAAAACATTTTAACCAAAATGGAAGAGATTTAGGGTTGATACGTTTATCGAAAAAGTATGGAAACAAGATTTGAAATAAAAAGGATTGTAACAATAGCAGTGTAATGCTACCTCCCTAAATTAACTGCTTTCGATAGTTGTGGTTAATTTAATAGGGAGGTAGCATTACACTGCTATTGTTACAATCCTTTTTATTTCAAATCTTGTTTCCATACTTTTTCGATAAATGTATCAACCCTAAATCTCTTCCATTTTGGTTAAAATGTTTTTATTACTTGTAATATTAAGGTAGAGAATTAATTATATTCATGACTTTTGCAAGTAGCTGTATTTTCCTAGCCATGGGTATTCGTGCAGACAGAGTCGCTGTGTGCAGTTTGCTTGCCTATTGATAGGCATCGAATATAGCAAATTTCAGCAATGCAGTGTTAGCCATCGCGGAGCTACGAGCTCGCCCTGTGAAGACTAAGCACGATTGATTGTATACACTCTTTCTTTAGTTGTGCGGAAGGTACGAAGCTAAAACTCCTCGAGCATGCTCATCTGCCATCTGTGCAGGAATCCATGCGATGTGTTCGCCGAGCGCTGCTCGTACGCGATATTACAGCTATGTGGTGCCACAGCCTGCGTTGTTGTAATATCGCGTACGAGCAGTACCATTCCAGCTTTGCCAACTCTCTCAAGAGCATATTTTACAGCGTCATTGAAGGTATCGGTACTCGGTAGCAGTAACAGTAGCGCTAGCCATTGTTGATGTAAATTGGAACGGACGTATATCTAAACGTGCGCGAACAAATTCACGGAACGTACACGGTGTTTTACTAATTACACCAGTTTTGGTGTAATTTTGGAGCATGCGCAGACAGTCTGTACCAGGCCATCTCTCAGCTTTGGGGGAGTGGCCTGGAGGCGAGGCTAATATCGGCTATTCTGCTCATTCTACTGTCCCTCATAGCCTCGTCCCCAGGCCAATTTCTTAGGAAATTAGGCCTGGTAACAACGGACTCGCGCATGCGCCAATTTTTCCGCGAGAAATACGTACATGACGCACGTAATGGGCGGGGCCTATCGTTAACTCGTCATCGCAATCAGCTGTTTGCTCAGACATGGCTTCAGCTAATCGACTACGTACTTGGTCTACCATTAAAGCAATCAAGGGTGTAATAACTAAAACAGCACTGACATCAGTTAAAGCTAGCTTATAGTCAAAAACGAACGGTAAGGTGTGGAAACACAGGCTCTTGCCAAAACCTGTCGGTAGCCAAACAAAAACGTCCCTTCCATTGTAAACCGCGTTGATAGCTGTGCGTTGCTCCGGCTTCAGAACTAGATCTGGCGTCCCTAACTTCTGCAGCGCGTAAGTAACCGAGCTAGAGAATTCAACAGCCATAACGGTGGAACGAGTCGGCAGTACAGTATACTGATTATGACGTTAGACTGTCACGGTTATAACACAATAATATACGGTTTCCCAAATATTTGGGAAAAATTAGCGCATGCGCGAGCCGTTGTTACCAGGCTGTCTTTTAGCAGCCTGGGGACGAGGCTACTGTCCCTCAGTCCTCCTAGTGCTAGAAAATAATTCGTGTCGTACTCTTCTGTGCCTACCTACTACTTTCGTACTCGTCTGTGCTACCTACTAGACTGTCGTACTCGTCTGTGCCTATGGCTCGGCCTTAATAGTCAGGCGTGGCCCGACTCATCGCTTGCCGTAGACGCGATGGGTCGGGCCACGCCTGACTAGGCTCGGCCTATGGCCAATGTCATTATGTCATAGTTCATAATTCGTATAAGTGCAGCTAAGCGAGTTGTGCTTGATACGATCAAATCCCGAGGTGACACCCTGGGTATATGACGGGGATTTGACAGCTTCTCGTGCCCTGTGGGTGGGGGAATTGACAATTAAAAGTTTCAAATCCCCACCATTGCCCCACATCGTCCCGGGAGGGGGGGGGTGGGGGTACACATTGATAAGTGCATTAGTAGTACAGGACTAGTAGAAGCACCCACTACAATGCTACATGACAACAACTCAATAACTATCTTGATTTTATCATCAAATTGGACAACTTCATATTCAAAAGTTCATCAGATATGTTTAAGTTTTCAGTATAATACTACACTAACCCAATTATATCTAAACAACACTGGACTTGTAGTCACAAAGGATACTGCTCAGGCACTCACTACAATGCTTCAAATGAATAAGTCACTTACACATCTTGACTTAGCTTATAACGATGACTTATCTGACTCAGGAGCTTACTGTGTGTCTCACGCTACTTCACTAGTGTACTTGGATCTTAGGAACACAGGAATAACTGATAAAGGAGCAGAGTACATTGCTCAAACTATCAATTCCAATAATTCACTAGAATCGCTCTTGATTGATAATAACAATATCACGGATGATGGCTTTGCTTATATTGCCAAATCACTCAAAACAGCTTATTCACTGAGTTTTTTGTCTATTTATCCCAATCCTGGACGTTGTAGTCATCTTCAATATCCATGGCGAGTATCAATAAAAAACCTGTGATGATAAATATTACAGGGTTTTGTAGCTACAGAGGATACTGCTCAGGCAATACATTCTCAGAAGCAGGAGGAGCTCACTGTGTCTCTAAGGTCTTCAACACAAAACAATAGTTCACATGAATCTTGCTCAGGCTCACAATCATACTCTAATGTATCTAACAGCAGTATTACTATAAAAGGACTTGTTCACATTTCTGCATCTCTCGAGACGAAGACCAACTTGAGAAACTGAAAATTGACAATAACCCTATTGCAAAAAGTGCAGTAAGACCTGTTCAAGAAAAGAATCTACGAAATGAGTAGTACCAGTATTCACATCATCAAAGTGAAATGTTTATGAAAATTTTTTTATTTATTGTTTACTATAAAAATGAGGGAAGTTAATTAACAAACATAAGTTGGGTAGTTTAGATGACTCGTCCTTCTTTAATGATACTCTTAATAACCTGATCATGGCAACCAAACTGGTAAACAAGATGCTCCCATCTGTTCAGAGTGAAGGGTTTTTACAGTATAAATGCATTCCATACTCACTCACCTTGGAGCATTCAGGATGAGTATGTCAGCCATCTTGTTCTTCTCCAGAGAGCCGCAGCGATCGGACAGACCGAGAGCAGCAGCAGCATTGATAGTGGCAGCAGCTAGAGCCTCCTCCATGGACATCCTCAGAGTAACACAAGCTAGGTGCATCACCAGGGGCTGCATGGAGGTGGTGCTCATCATGAAAGAGATGTGTATCAATCACACATGCTCGCTTCATACACATTGCATATACTAACAACAGACATTTGAAGATAAGCATAATAATTGTATTTGAGTGATTTGAGGTATAATCTTATCGTGAGAGGTGACAAGAATGGTGATCCATGAATGACTCACCATTGACATGCAGTAGGCGTTAGGATTGAAGTCACTGCCCAAAGCTACTGCAACACCTAAAATAGAGTAATCAAGATTTTAATCTTTCATGACTTTCTAGTATGCTATAACTTTTACACAAAGAGGCCATAACTGTAAAACTATGAACGTGTTAAAATTTGATGAAGTTTTAAAAATGCTTAGTAAATTTGGTACTGCTACAAATACACAAGCATTGAAGAAACCACCAAACTGCTATGTGACAGCCAGTTATAAATGTATACGCCTATAGTACCAGCCCCCACTGAGTTGACCAATCTTGTATCATCATAGCTGACCATGTTCCATCATCTCTCTTGCTGGAGGAGGCTTCAGTCTCAGGATGTAAGCTGTGGTAGGGAGAAGCACAGCGACCACGCCAGCATCAGCCATGGCTGTGATACCAGTCTGTGTCACCTCCTCAAGATGGCTGACAGCAAGAGCACCAACCTCAGCAGCAAGCTAGAAAAAACAAAGGATGAACAAAAATAATTATTATAGTTAATTTTCATACACATGTAAAAAATCAAACAATTTTTTTAGAATTGCAACTTCTAGATAAGAGAGAAAGCTATACAATGTGGTCTCTGCTGCTGGTTTATGCTAAAAATTAGGTATGCCTTGTGCATACAAAGCTGTTGTGTTTTGATCACGTGCACACAGACCTCTCCTGAGTTCATTGAGTGGAGTTCATCGCCGTGGAAATTGATATTCCAGCCTGCTTGCTTGCCTGTCTGGAGAATTTCTCGAGTTTGATCAGTGTTGAAGACACCTTTTTCGCAGAATACATCAATGTTGTCTACGCGCAGTTCCCCAGATAAGCAAAGATCAGCTATAGCTGGTATTTGGGTGTTTATAACATCCTGGGTAGCCTCATCAGATGTGCTACCTCTGAAAGGAAACAATTATCAAGTGAACCTTTACAACACAGCACTGGAAGAGAGAGAGAGAGAGAGAGGGTGAGAGAGAGAGAGAGAGACAGAGAAAGAGGGAGAGAGTGACCTAGGGTGAGAAAGAAAGAGAGAGAGAGAAAAGAGGAGAGAGCTGAAAAGATTGGGCGAGAGAGAAATTAAGGGTGGATCGCCCTAACATCAGGATTACAAATATTTTGGTTTCTACTGTTAGTTGAAGGATTGCTCAGTCACACTGATCACCCAAGAAAGTCGCCATTCGTCTTGTGGGCGTAGCAAGCTCCACCCAATGACGAAAAAGTGCGTGTCTTTCCTAGGCATGCCACACCCACACAAAATGTCAGACATAAACTTTGGTACACAAGGAAGAAAACTATGTATGGGATTTTGCAAAAAGGTCTCTGTCTGTAAGTTACAGAAGGGCGAATATTTAATGAGAAGACACGATTTCGGCAAAAATCCCCTACCAGCAAGAGCGATGGAAGAAGATACATTTCCTTTTGCCAGAGCGCCAAAAAAGGCCACCTCTTGCCCTCCCGCCCTCCCCACAACCCACCCACCCCTATGTGGGTCTCTCGTGATTGCAGAGAACGAAATAATTTTGTTCCAAATACGGCAAGTGCTATTGGAGTGTGGGTACACGCATTTTCCGTGTAAAACGGGCAAGTAATAGCCAGGACACTGTAGATTATATTGTGCAAAGGGCAGCAAGAAAGAATAGTTCGGGTAATCCTGGCTTAAGATAGAGGAAATGACTGAGACGTGCACTAATGTGACTGAGGTGATGACAAAAGTAGTGTATAAACATTCATGAGTGTGAACATACACGTACACAGACTAGAAAAGACAGATGGAATTCAGGAATGTTTATATTGACAAGTACATACATTCTTCGGTAAAAGCAGATTTTAAACAATACTGTACATAATCTTTATATTAGGTTTAATGTTTACACTTACTTGGGCACAGCATGTGCTCCACAGTAAGTCACTGATACACTCATCTTGTGCTCCCTCCTCACTATCTCTATTGCTCTCAGCATCTTCACTTCGCTGTCCAAGTCGAGACCGTAGCCCGTCTTTGCCTCTACAGTGGTGGTACCACACTTCATCATGGCTGACAGTCGCTTAGAGAAGGAGGCAGCAAGTTGGTCTAGTCCAGCTTTATGAACACAGCTGACAGTGTAATAGATTCCTCCTCCACTGGCGTGTATGTCCATATAGCTAGCACCAGCAAGCTGTGCATGGAGAAAGGAGGCTATAAACTGTTGAACATGTGAGCCCATTGATACGTGCCCATGCACATTTTACAAAGTAGTAGGAAGTTATGACAATGTGACGTTATGACAATATACCATAATGATACTTGTCCACATTTTACTGTAGGAAGTTATAACAACATTATGTTATTTCAGAAAAACGATAACATGTCTATGATCACCATTATGAGCACTTTAGATACCATTCTTGTGATCTGTAAACCAAACCCGGAAGAGAGTAACCTGATACACATACTTTTCTAGAAATGATAAAATTCTTGCTGTACCATTAATTTTGCTATGATCATCATTTGTCCTCTTTAGATGCATCTAGATGTTAAAAGTACCATACCATGCAGGATTGCAGGTCTCACAAAAAACAACATCCGAAATGAAATATTACTTGCTGACAAGGATGCTTCTCTTTCCTCAACTTACAGTACACCATTCAATGGTGCAAATTCAATTTATACTGTATTGGCACACAGTATTGACAGTATTGACAGTTAATGTATACATTAAAAAACACATAGTCACGTACACACAACCCTTTGATGCTGTAAACATCTCAACTGAAAACTGAAATTCACAACGTTTGAAAAAGTGTGATTGTAGTTATCAACTTATAACTATCTCATAATACAGGTGAACGTGACCAAAGCATCACTGAGCTCACTATATAAGAGAGGACACATTCTGTGTCCCACCAGTTCTCAGTCGCTGTCACCTTGAGTATATCTCACTGGACAAGACGTCAAGTATGAAACTCCTCTCCTTGCTGACGGTGGCTATTGTCCTAATCGGCATAGCCACACAAGCCTTTGCCTGCTACTATGAGAGGATGTCTCGTAGCCCAAACTACGCAATGATTACCAAGCCAAAGAAAACCATCAATGTTCCCAATCCTCACGGTATTTGTGTCGCTCCCAATGGTAACTTTGCTGTCATGATGTGGAATAATGCCAAAAAGATTCGCATATACTACAGCTGTGGAAAACTGATGAAGGAAGTTGATCTTAGCAAACAAGGTTTTAAAATTAGTGGTGATTGTGCATTCACAGACCGCAATCTCTACGTGGCTGACCGTATTGGAAGAAAAGTATACGTACTGTCAACAATTGGAAAGTTCATTCGATCTTTCACTACTGGATCAGTGCATACTCTTCGCATTGCAGCATGTCAAGATCGGCTTTACCTCACTACGAGTGGTGCTGGGCAAAATGTCCTTGCGTACAATACCAATGGTGGACTGATACGTCGCATTAGTGTACCAGGTAATGCACGTGGCATTGCAGTGGGCATAGATGGTAACTTGCATGTTTCGAATTGGCAGAGAAAACAAGTGTATGTCTACACTCCTGAAGGAAGACGAGTCAGTGTAACAACCTACAAAGAATTCCAGTATGCTGATGGTCTAGCAATGGACACTGCAGGCAACCTCCTTATTGCTGATTATGGTAAGGGTAAAGTGGCGGTTTACACTCCGTGTGGAGCACTGATCAAGACCATTCGAACGACTCGAAATGCAGCTGACGTTGAGATTGGCAACGATGGAACAATACTGGTGGCAGATTATGGTTCCCACAAAGTTTTGATGTTCTAACCAGCAACCAACAGAGACTATGAGCCATAGTTTACTAGTATAGAGACTAGTGTGTGTTTGTTGTAGATTATTCATTAGATTATGTAGAGTGCTCATTTCTGGTTATGAATTTTAATTCTTGTAAAAGAAAAAATATGTGTATATGCTGACAATAATGCAATGAGATACCGTATAGCTAGAAATTTTGGAGGACAAAATTTTGGCAAATGTCCTAGATTTTGCGTTTGGCGACTAATATTTAGGCGCCCAGCGCCTGGCTCACGTATTGCTGTAATAGAAAAACAGATTTTGGCACCGGATTTTGGCGGATGCTTGACGATTCGCCAAATTCGCCAAAATTTTAGTCCACCAAAATATCTAGCTATACGGTACAATGTGTAATGACGCTAGTATGGTAGGGAAAAGAACACATTCATGTGAATTCGTCTGCTTACATGTATTCCTCACAATAGGCACGTACCTGTGACACAACTCACAGGTACGTGCCTGTGAGTTGTGTCACTCACAGCATTCATACCTCTGGGAGGAATCAATGTATAGAAACAATGAGAACACTACTTCAAACCTGTGGTAAGTGATCAGACTCTCACCCAGAGCCTACCAAATCCTTATCTCCGGATTTGGAGAACTCTTATCCAGAGAAATTCTTATCTATCCACATGTGGTTTGCAAGAAGAAAGAATGTTTAACCGAAATTCTGCCTCACATGTTCAAAACAAAATTTAACTTACAAAATATACCAGCTATGAGGTAATGAGTTATTCTGATGATAGAGAACAGATTTCTTGGTCAGTGAACATGGGATCAGTCACATAACTACATCACAGACAGTGTAATCTGGTTACAAGAATTTGTTCTCTTTATACACTACAACACTAAATGTAAGTTATACACCAAGATAAATACGAGTATCAAAATTCACACATTTACCAACAACGACGTGTATCTAACAGTTTTAAACTATGTGTGAAGTCGCTAATGTAAATTATCGGCAGCATGGCGTGAAGGGATACCACGAGGACGGCAATCAAGACTGCTTCTGTAAGTATAGCCCTACTAAAGCTTGCGATTGATTGCTTTTTTGACATGCCACATTGTACTGAACTGATGATCATGAAGTTTGAAGGCCTTGAAGAAGACCAGGTGTACGAGAACGAGCTATTGTTAGTGGAGTCGCAGGCGTACGAAGAGGAACAAGAGCACCAGGAACTGGTAGCATCACAAGCATACAAAGATGAAGAAGAGAGCCTAAGAGATAAGTATGCTAATATGCAGAGCGAAGATTTTACCGTTGATTCGCTGGCTAGAGGACGAGGGGTTCACAATAGAAGCAATAGAAGGCCTCAGTAGAATCTTCTATAGACATCCCTGGATTCTTATTCTTCAATATCTAGTATTACAGCCTGCAATAATTGCAGAGATAGTTCATTGCAATTATAATCATCTGAAGAGAACATAGTGTGCCACAGCATGCCATTCAGTGGATTGCCCTTATCTTCATCAGCCGAAAGGTAAGCCACGATTTCCTTTCTACTCTCGACCGATCACCTTGCTACTTTCTTCTTTTGCACAAACGATTTTGTGATGCAGTCCTCGAAGGCGGCTTTTCTGACACTGAAATGTGACTACTTCATTTTCAGCAGCCCGAACGTTTGACACGTGTGTGTGGTTGCGCAATCCATGGATCGCGCAAGTGCTGGGCAATCCATGGATTGCCCACGCAAAGCACGGATCCATACTTTGAGCAGCGCAATCCATAGATTGTCCCGATCCATGGTTTGCGCATAACATATATATACGTTGAAGTATTTCAGTAATGCTGTTTTACAACTAGAATATACAGAGCTGACTATAACAAGAGAGGACACATTCTGTGTCTCACCAGTTCTCAGTCGCTGTCACCTTGAGTATATCTCACTGAACAGGAACTGTGCCTGCATGAGAGTGAGTTATGTGGTACATATGTATGGGCCCATCGTAAGCAAAGTACTGTCCAAGAAATTCCATCAGAGTCATCAACTATTATTTTGAAGTACTTTATTACAAAGGTACATAACATTTTTAATAGCAGTGCAATTAATCATTAAAGTAATTTCAACTACTTTCATCAGTATTATCTGAGAGACCTGAGCAGTACACACCATATACGATGCAATCAAACAAGACAGCAAAACTATCTGAACCAATGGTCCAATGCTATTGCATGTACAATGTGCAATGAAAACAGCAACCCTTAAATACTCTTAAGCATTAATGCTATAATTATTTTAAGGGATAATTCTAACTAAAGTATCACTGAAGTAAAGGTGCGTTCACATGGACTATGCAAAGTGGATCGAATACGCATTCAATCCGGTTTGTCAGTGTTCACATGAATCCGCTTGAAATCAATGCGAATGCGCATTGTGTTCACTCCACCTCTGGAGGTAGATTGAAAGTGGATTGGAAGCGGGTGCACACCGTCGCGAGTAAACCTTCATAATGGACATTTGTAGCATCGTTGAAGGCTAAGAAGAGTGGAGCGTAGCTTTTTGAGCTGCGCAATTCGCTACTTGGGAACGCTCGTGATGCGCATTGAATTAGCTTCCAATTCGCATTGGCGGTTTTGGGGATACAATGCACATCAAGAGTGGATTCCATGTCAACGCGTCTTTCAGAGAGGAAATATTCTGTATCTCACCAGTTCTCAGTTGCTGATGTACAAAACAGTATGGCTGGTATAATTTGTGAGGTTAAATTTCGTTCGAGCGAACAGAATTGAGCACATTGATTGTGTATGATATACAATGAGAACACTGCTTCAAACCTGTGGTAAGTGATCAGACTATCACTCATGGAGCCTACCAAATCCAGAGATATTCTTATCTAGGATTGTGTCAAGAAAAGGCAACCAGGTGTGGTTTGTAAGAAGAACGAAAATTTAGCTGAAATTCTGCCTCTCATTATTCCAAACAAAATTTTGCCTGCTTATTTTCAATTTTGAAAAACAAGTGTATATCTACACTCCTGAAGGAAGACGAGTCAGTGTAACAACCTACCAGGAAGTCCAGGTAGGTATAGCAATGGACACAGCAGGCAACCTTCTTATTGCTGAGCATGATAAGGGTAAAGTTAAGGTTTACAGTCCGTGTGGAGCACTGATCAAGACCATTCGAACGGGAACTCGACATTCAACTGATGTTTAGATTGGTAATGGTGAAATAGTAATGGTAGCAGACCTATTGGCGGCAAAGTCCTTATGTACCAGCAACCAACAGAGACTATGAGCCATAGTTTACTGTGTGTGTTTGTTGTAGTATGAATTATGCTATGTTCGTTCATTATTAAATCTGATGTGCACGCCAGCAGTAGAGAATGATCAATTCTTGCACATTTTACTATAAACCAAAGTAAGAAGTTATGACAACATTATGTTATTTTTAGAAAATGATAACATGTCTATGATCACCATTATGAGCACTTAAGATACCATTCTTGTGATCTGTAAACCAAACCCGGAAGAGAGTAACCTGATACACATACTTTACTAGATATGATAACATTCATTAATCTTGCAATGATCATCATTTGTCATCTTTAGATGTTAAAAGTGCCATACCATGCAGGCCTCACGAAACAACAACATCCAAAATGAAATATTACTTGTCGACAATCTTTCTTCAACTTACAGTACACCAATCAATGGTATGATTCTATTTAGACAGTATTATTGAACAGTTGCTGCAGATTTGATAATACAGACAAAAGCACAGTTGCTCTATTGTTCTCATGCAGTTTGGTGGAACTGAATTAACTTGTCTACTGCACACATAATCCATTGCATATTATAGTGGACACCATTTGGACCCAAAATTGTAGAGTTTGGTATATCACACATTACACATTGATTGTAAGTGTTCATTGCATTGAGGTGTCTTAAGAGGGTTCTACTATAAAATTATTTCTAATCTTTATCAACATCGAGTATAGTACTAGCAAGAAAATAAAAAACTTGACAGACATAATCTGGAAAAAAGACTTAGAGGTCGGATAGAGAAATAAATGGTTTCCAGAGTTTGGCTTACAAGACTGTTTTAAATAATGGTCACCAACATGTATCAACTTATATAGAATGAGTCAAGTGCATGTGTTTGCTGATGTATCCAATATGAAAGCAAAGGAAATATAGACCTCAAATCTATCTAGTTTAAGATAAAATCCGAAGTATCTGTTTATACGCGAACATATATGTTTTAATAACAAGTAAAATAATCATTCCTAAACACAAATGTCACTCTAGTGCAACATGCAACATGAACTAAAGTAAGTCAATATTAACATTGCAGTCTTGTTAATGTATCTGTTACGACCCGATTCACAACCTTTGACCCGCTTCGAAGCCGGTCGACCGGTTTCGAAGCGGGTTAGCTAGCTGCGCGCCAGATTCAAAGCGTGCATAATGCTAAGTGCGCGCGTGCAATAGACTTCGACTACTAAACATAACGTGTACTCTGAGTGTCCATATACATTGCATCGCAATTATACTGTTCTTTAAATTTGCTTCCATGTACAGGAGTCACGTTTGAATAAGAAGCTCTGACATGTTCCTATGAGTTTGATTGTTAAAACAACTGTTGCATGCACACAACATTTCTTGCTGCGCTGCGTTGCTGAACCACTCGTACCATCATTCCTGTCAATTTAGCAGGTAGGCTTGCTGTGTTGCGCTGCTAAATCACTTACAACGCGGACGCTCCTGTCGATGAAGGCAGTAGCACATGATGCTCTAAATCGCCTCCGTGGACACTTTCCAGTCTTGCTGCGCTGCACTGCAGTGAGCTATAACCGCGACAGCACTCCTACGTAGGTTCAGTCGATCTAGCATGCAGGTGGGCACCCTGAAGCATCGAAACGTTCGGTTTTAAACCGGGTCAACTGAGTTATGTGGTTGTAAATCGGGTTAACCGGCTTCGAAACCGGCGGCCGGCTTCGAAACGGGTCAGGTTGTGAATCGGGTCGTAACATATCCATCATGCACACACACAGTCACATACACGCAACCCTTTGATGCTGTACTGAAATTCACAACGTTTATAAAATTAATTTTAGGATAGCTCATAATACAGGTGAACGTAACCAAAGCATCACAGAGCTCACTATATAAGAGAGGACACATTCTGTGTTTCACCAGTTCTCAGCCACTATCACCTTGAGTATATCTCACTGGACAAGACGTCAAGTATGAAACTCCTCTCCTTGCTGACGGTGGTTATTGTCCTAATCGGCATAACCACACAAGCCTTTGCCTGCTACTATGAGAGGATGTCTCGTAGCCCAAACTACGCAAAGATAACTACTCCAAAGAAAACCCTTAATGTTCCCAATGCTCACGGTATTTGTGTCGCTCCCAATGGAAACTTTGCTGTTGTGTTGCACAACAATGCAAAGAAGGTTCGCATATACTACAGCTGTGGAAAACTGATGAAGGAAGTTGATCTTACCAAACAAGGATTTAGACTAGGTTGTGATTGTGCATTCACAGATCACAGTCTCTATGTTACTGACTGTGATGGGAGAAAAGTTTATGAATTGTCAACACTTGGGGAATTTGTTCGGATTTTTGCTACTGGTCAACACTTTCAACGCATGGCAGCATGTCAAGATCGACTTTACATCACCAAACATAGTGGTGGGCAAAATCTCTTTGTGTACGATACCAATGGTAGACTGATACGTCGCATTAGTGTACCAGCTAATGCTGCTCGTGGAGTCATAGTGGGCATAGACGGTAACTTACATGTTTCAAATTGGCAGAGAAAACAAGTGTATGTCTACACTCCTGAAGGAAGACGAGTCAGTGTAACAACCTACAATGAAATTCATCTTGCTGATGGTCTAGCAATCGACACTGCAGGCAACCTCCTTATTGCTGATCATGATCGAGGTAAAGTGGAGGTTTACAGTCCGTGTGGAGCACTGATCAAGACCATTCGAACAGGAACACGATATGCAGTCGATGTTGCGATTGGTAACGATGGAACAATACTGGTGGCAGATTATCGTGCCTCCAAAGTCTTCATGTATTAACCAGCAACCAACAGAGACTATGAGCCATAGTTTACTAGTATAGAGACTAGCGTGTGTTTGTTGTAGTATAGTGACTGTAGACATAATGTGTGTTGTAGATTTTAGTGCTCATGCTGGTTATTTCTTCATTCATTATAGTGATCCCTGAAAAGAGTTAAAATGAAACAGAACCGAGTTTCTAAAAAGCAGTGCTTATGTGATCCAGTTGTTAAGTAAACTTGTATGTGGGACACTCCCGCCACGCAACTAAGCATGCACACACCCAGCATGCACACACCCAACATGCACCCAGCACATGCACTTCACTCATAGTGTGTCAGGGCTGCTGTGCATGTAACGCATATAATCTTCATTCGTAGATTATTCATTAGATTATGTAGAGTGCTCATTTCTGGTTATGAATTTTAATTCTTGTAAAAGAAAAAATATGTGCATATGCTGGTAATAATGTAATGAGATACTAAAAATTTTGGTGGATAAAATTTTGGCGAATGTCCTAGATTTTGCGTTTAGCGACTAATATTTTGGCGCCCAGCTAGGCCTTGGCGAATTATGCTGGCATAATTTTGAGCATAATTACTTAGTAGAAGCATAGTAGCATATGCTGGCATAATTATGTAATATTCCGAGCATAATCATTAACATTTGATTATTGTTTCGAAATTTGAAAAAAAACCAGACATGAATGAGTTGACAGTACAAAATACAAAAAGTGGATACAAATATAAATGTACAGATGATTGAGTTAGCAAAGTTCACTCACGCTTATTATACTGCAACATAAGTGATGCTCTGGGAGTTGAGCAATGAGAACACTCTTTCCACGGCTGCTGACGAAGGCTGACACAGGAGTACTGTTTTGCATGCACTAGACCAATGGGTAAGTGTGTCAGATTGTCTCTCCCACCATGCTAGTAGATCGACTGTTGAAGCCACACCATCAGCAGCAGCAAGGTAGGAAGGAAGCTCTGACTTTAGGTTATTAATATCATCACTATCTATGAACTTGAAAATTCGTAGGCTTTCAACAGTAGTAGCATCAGGATTCAATTCATTTACCTTAGCAGGGTTAAAGAGACGTGCACTTCGGAATGCAGCCACGCTTTGTCTGAGTTCTCCAACTTCTCCATCAAACTTGGCTGTAAAGTAGTCTAGTCTTGGTCTAACACAGCTAGAAGCATAATGCAGCCAATTCTGCTCAGTGAGTAGTTGATTGGCAATTCTTTTGGCTACTGCAGTAGTATTAGGCCAGTGGTGCACTTGCACAGCTGCTTTTACTTCGTTGATGATGTCAAAACACTTCAGAGCTAAAGGACCGTCTCCTTCAAGAGCATACGTACCTTTGACAAATGGCTCTCCAGCGTCAATATCAACAGCTAATTCAATTTGAAGCTTGTCAGACTGAGTTTCCAACAGATTCAGCAACTTCTTTCGACTCTTTGGAGACACGTCTTGGTCGTCATGTAGAAAAGGTACCACATCTGCCCATAACGTCAAGACTTGCTTTTCGCACTCCCACTTGCTCCACCATCGTGTAGGTGAATACGAGGCTATTGAAATACCTGTTCTGGTACGCCAGAGTAGCCTAGCCTTTGGGCTATTTTTGAAGAGTGCTTCCTAGTACTTCATAAACTTGGTTAAAGTTGGCAACTTAAAGTGATCTCCAACGTGATCTAGAGTATGTGACATGCACCCAATATCCATCACTTGTGGATACATAATTGCTACTGTGCGCATAGCAACATTATTTACAGATGCACAATCTCTCATGGCAGCAACAACATTAGATGGAAGTATACCCAAGCTCAGTCGACAAAACAGTGAGAACCTCTCGTGCTACTTCCTCACCTGACAAAGACTTTGAAAGGAGTGACAACCGTACCAATCTCTGATGGATTTTCCAGTCTGAACAGAAGCGCAAGACGATTGCCAATGCCTCTCCTAAACGAGTAGTGCCATCAAAGATCACAGAAACTTTCTGACCATCAATTTCGCTATGAATTCGCTTCTTTTCTTCTCCATGTATCACTGGAATATAGTCGGACAAGTGTGAGCTATGAGTAAGCTTGTACGTTCCTTCTTCCAAAAGACTACGCAAGCTGTCTACTTTCATGAGAGGAATTCCAGCTTTCAAGAACTCCTCAACAACTTTCATCCGGTGCACTCTCTGCTCCATAGAGACACTAGTACCAGCTGGTTCAACACTCTTGTCGTAAGCACGAAGACTTTCAACAATATCACGTTCACGAGCTGTCTTTTTAGAAAGTTTTTCCTTGGCGTTCTTGTGCTTATCTCCAGTAATGTGATTTTTGACAGTACTTTTCTTGAGGGAAAGAACTTCTCGACAAGCAACACAAAACAGTTTGTTGTTCTTTATTTCCAGGCACTCGTTTGGAAAGTCACGTATGCGCTGTGCTGGAGTCACAGTTTTTGGATCAGTCTGGTTCGGTACAGTGGATTCACGTTTCTTCGCTTCAGCTGTTGGCTTAGGCTTTTCCACTTTACGTTTTCTTGCCAAGTCCGACTTGGTAGGGGCTTTTAGCTTATCTAGAATAGATATCAATGGTGAAGAAACCTGTAGCGTTTCAATCTGATCTTGGGTAGTATCAGCTGACTCTGGTTCTGTCGTCTCTGTTTGTCGATTTCCAGCAGTTCGAGGTCAGACTCATACTCAGTCTCAGATGTTTCCATACTTATGATGGCCACCATATTCCAGCCGCTATGGCGCCACGTGTAAATAACCACACCCCATGTTGATAATAATACTAGCTATGAATATAATTAAAGCAAGCATAATAATGAGCATAATAACAACAATTGTGAGCATAGGAGCATAGCATAATTAAGTGAATTTCGAGCATAATTCGCCAAGCCCTACGCCCAGCGCCTGGCTCACGTATTGCTGTAATAGAAAAACAGACTTTGGCGACTAATATTTTGGCGGATGCTTGATGATTCGCCAAAAATTTTAGTCCACCAAAATATCTAGCAATACGGTACAATGTGTCATGACGCTAGTATGGTAGGGAAATGAACACATTCGTCTGCTTACATGTATTTCCTCACAATAAGCACGTACCCGCAACACAACACGCATTTCTCATTCAAATCAGTGCAAGCATTCATACCTCTGGGAGGAATCAATGTATAGAACACCATGAATTCACATGTACGATAGCACTAAAAAGAAGACTAGACTCTCTCGTGAATCATTGAGTCTAGACCAACTTGTTCATGTAAACAAAACTACAAGTATCATAGCATAACTATAGCTGATGTACAAAACAGCATGGCTGGTATTTGTGAGGTTAAATTTCGTTTGAGCAAACAGTATCGAGCAGGTTCATTGTACATGATATACACTGAGAACACTACTTCAAACCTGTGGCAAGTGAACAGAGTCTCACCCAGAGCCTACCAAATCCTTATCTCCGGATTTGGAGAACTCTTATCGAGAGAAATTCTTATCTATCCATGTGTGGTTTGCAAGAAGAAAGAATGTTTAACCGAATTCTGCCTCACATGTTCAAAACAAAATTTAACTTACAAAATATACCAGCTATGAGGTAATGAGTTATTCTGATGACAGAGAAAAGATTTCCTGGTCAGTGAACATGGGATCAGTCACATAACTACATCACAGACAGTGTAATCTGGTTACAAGAATTTGATCTCTTTATACACTACAACACTAAATGCAAGTTATACACCAAGGTAAATACGAGAATCAAAATTCACACAATTACCAACAACGACGTGTATCTAACAGTTTTAAACTATGTGTGAAGTTGCTAATGTAAATTATCGGCAGCATGGCACGAAGGGATACCACGAGGACAGGAATCAAGACAGACAAGTGCTTCTGTAAGTATAGTCCTACTAAAGCTTGCGATCGATCGCTTTGACCTGCCACACTGTACTGAACTGATGATCATGAAGTTTGAAGGCCTTGAAGAAGACCAGGTGTACGAGAACAAGCTATTGTTAGTGGCGTCTCAGGCGTACGATGAGGAACAAGAGCACCAGGAACTGGTAGCATCACAAACGTACAACGATGAAGAAGAAAGAAGTACGCTCACATGCAGAGCGAAGATTTTACAGCTTGATTCTTGACGATATTATTACACAATCATTAAGACAATCATAACGTTCCACCTGCCACTTGTGACAAGATACTACTCCTGTGTTTCATTCTAGTCTGTGTCATGTTGTATTCCACTATCACAATCGGTACATCATAACCTTCCTGCTTTTGGAGTAAGATGCTAGCCTGAGCTACAGGTTCATATGGGAATTTGGTAACCTCATTACATTCATGACATAGTTTTAAAATTTATTACTAGTACATGCACTCGCCCAAAGACTAAAAGCTGCACTGTATATATACATTGAAGTATTTCAACAATGCTGTTTCTACAACTAGAGTATACTGAGGTCACTATATAAGAGAGGACACATTCTGTGTCTCACCAGTTCTCAATCTTGAGTATATATCTCACTGAGTCACTGGATAAGAAGTCAAGTATGAAACTCCTCTCCTTGCTGACGGTGGCTATTGTCCTAATCGGCATAACCACACATTCAAGCCTTTGCCTGCTACTATGAGAGGATGTCTCGTAGCCCAAACTATGCAAAGATTACCACGCCAAAGAAAACCCTCAGCATTCCTCAGGCTCACGGTATTTGTGTCGCTCCCAATGGCAACTTTGCTGTCATATCGCACAACAATGCCAAGAAGCTTCGCATATACTACAGCTGTGGAAAACTGATGAAAATTGTTAATCTTCAACACGGGTTTAATGCTGCTCATGACTGTGCATTCACAGATCGTTATCTCTATGTTGCTGACTACAATGGAAGAAAAGTGCATGTACTCTCACCACTTGGCAAATTCGTTCGAGTCTTAGCTACTGGTGTAACGTTTTTTCGAATAGAAGCATGTCGAAACCGACTTTATGTCACCACAGCTCATGGAGGACAAAATGTCCATGTATACGATACCAATAATGATAGACTGATACGTCGCATTAGTGTACCAGGTGGTTCACGTGGAGTCATAATGGGCATAGACAGTAGCCTGCGTATTTCTAATTTGGGAAAACAAGTGTATACTTATACTGCCGAAGGAAGACGAGTCAGTGTAACAACCTACCAGGAAGTCCATCGTGCTGATGGTATAGCAATGGACACTGCAGGCAACCTCCTTATTGCTGATCATGATAAGGGCGAAGTTAAGGTTTACAGTCCGTGTGGAGCACTGATCAAGACCATTCGAACGGGAACTCGACTTTCAACTGATGTTGAGATTGGTAATGATGGAACAGTAATGGTGGCAGACCCTGCTGCTGGCAAAGTCTTGATGTTTTAACCAGCAACCAACAGAGACTATGAGCCATAGTTTATTAGTATAGAGACTATAGTGTGTGTTTGTGATAGTATAGTGACTGTAGACATAATGTGTGTTGTAGATTTTAGTGCTCATGCTGGTTATTTATTCATTCATTACAATCATCTCTCAAAAGAGTTAACAGAACCGAGTTTTGAATAAGCATTGCTCATGCGATCCAGTAGTTAAGTAAACTTTTGAGCAAAATGTGGGACACAGTTGGGCTTCACATGTCCTGAGAAAGTTTTTGGTTGAAACTACAGGAAACATAATCTGTGCCTGCTTGTGTGTGAGTTATTTGGTACATATTTATGGGTACATCGTAAGCAAAGTATACTGTCTAAGAAATTCCATCTGAGTCATCAACTATTTGAAACACTTTATTACAAAGGTACATGACATTTTTTAATAGCAGTGTATGCAATCATTAAACTACTTTTATCAGTATGACTTGAGAGAGCTTGAGCAGCATGCACACACTATATACGATGCACTCAATCAAGACAGCAAAACTATCTGAACTAATGGTCCAATGTTATTGCATGTACAATGTGCACTACATGTAAACGCTCACAATGTGCATTGAATTCGCTTCCAATTCACATTGCTGGCAGTTTTGGGGATACAATGCGCATCAAAAGTGGATTCCATGTGTACGCACCTTTAAATGAGGAAATGTTCTGTATCTTACCAGTTCTCAGTTGCTGATGTACAAAACAGTATGCATGGCTGGTATAATTTGTAAAGGTTAATAAATTTCGTTTGAGCGAACAGTATTGAGCGCATTCATTGTGCATGATATACAATGAGAACACTGCTTCAAATCTGTGGTAAGTGATCAGACTCTCACTCAGAGGTTACCAAAACCAGAGAGATACTTATCTAGGATTGTGTCAAGAAAAGGCATCCAGGTGTGATTTGCAAGAAGAACGAAGCTGAAATTCTGCCTCTCATATTCAAAACTAAATTTTGCCTGCGTATTTTCAATTTTGAAAACAATTGTATACTTACACTCCTGAAGGAAGACGAGTCGGTGTAACAACCTACCAGGAAGTCCAGGTTGCTGATGGTCTAGCAATGGACACTGCAGGCAACCTCCTTATTGCTGATCACGATCGAGGTAAAGTGGAGGTTTACAGTCTGTGTGGAACACTGATCAAGATTATTCGAACGGGAACTCGACATTCAACTGATGTTGAGATTGGTAATGATGGAACAATAATGGTAGCAGACCCCATTGCCGGCAAAGTCCTTATGTACCATCAACCAACAGAGACTATGAGGCATAGTTTACTAGTATAGAGACTAGTGTGATTGTGGTAGTATGCTATAATTATGCTATGCTCATGCTGGTTATTCATTATTAAATCTGATGTGCATGTCAGCAGTAGAGAATGATCAATCCATGCACATTTTACTATAAACCAAAGTAAGAAGTTATGACAACATTATGTTATTTTTAGAAAATGATAACATTTCTATGATCACCATTATGAGCACTTTAGATACCATTCTTGTGATCTGTAAACCAAACCCGGAAGATAGTAACCTGATACACATACTTTTCTAGAAATAATAACATTCTTGCTGTACATCAACAACCATTAATCTTGCAATGATCATCATTTGTCATCTTTAGATGTTAAAAGTGCCATACCATGCAGGCCTCACGAAACAAAAACATCCGAAATGAAACATTACTTGCTGACGGTTCTCTTCAACTTACAGTACACCAATCAACGGTATGATTCTATTTTGACAGTATTATTGAAAATGTGCTGCAAGATTTGATATACAGTCAAAAGCACACTTGCTCTATTGTTCTCATGCAGTTTGGTGGAAGAGAATTAACTTGTCTACTGCACACATGATCCATTGCATATAATAGTGGACATCATTTGGACCCAAACTTGTAGAGTTTGGTATATCACACATTACACATTGATTGTAAGTGTTCATTGCATTGAGGTGTCCTCTAAGACGGTTCTACTATAGATATATATCTTTATTAACATCGAGTATAGTAATAGCAAGATAATAGAAATCTTGACAGGCATAATCTGGAAAACAACTTAGAGGTTGGATAAAGAAATAGAGGGTAACCAGAGATTGGCTTACAAGACTGTTTTACATAATGGTCACCAATATGTATCAATTTATATAGAATGTGTCAAGTGCATGTGTTTGTTGGTGTATCCAATATGAAAGCATCATCTGAAGTAAAGATAGATCTCAAATCTGTCTAGTTATCCGAAGTATCTGTTTACACGTGAGCATAACATGTTTTAATAACAAGTAAGATAATCATTCCTAAACACAAATGTCACTCTAGTGTAACATGTAACATGAACTAAAGTAAGTCAAAACTAACATTGCAGTCTTGTTAATGTATACATGATACACACACACATAGTCACATACACGCTACCCTTTGATGATGTTCACAAAGTTTAAAAATTACGATAGCTCATAATACAGGTGAACGTGACCAAAGCATCACTGAGCTCACTATATAAGAGAGGACACATTCTGTGTCTCACCAGTTCTCAGTCGCTGTCACCTTGAGTATATCTCACTGGACAAGACGACAAGTATGAAACTCCTCTCCTTGCTGACGGTGGCTATTGTCCTAATCGGCATAACCACACAAGTCTTTGCCTGCAACTATGAGAGGATGTCTCGTAGCCCAAACTACGCAAAGATAACTACTCCAAAGAAAACCCTCAGTATTCCCAATGCTCACGGTATTTGTGTCGCTCCAAATGGAAACTTTGCTGTTGTGTTGCACAACAATGCCAAGAAGGTTCGCATATACTACAGCTGTGGAAAACTGATGAAAGAAGTTGATCTTAGCAAACAAGGATATAGACTAGGTTGTGACTGTGCATTCACAGATCGCAGTCTCTATGTTACTGACTGTCACGGGAGAAAAGTTTATGAACTGTCAACACTTGGGGAATTTGTTCGAATTTTTGCTACTGGTCCAAGCTTTCTTCGCATGGCAGCATGTCAAGATCGGCTTTACCTCACTACGAATGGTGGTGGACAAAATGTATTCGTGTACGATACCAATGGTAGACTGATACGTCGCATTAGTGTACCAGCTAATCATGCACGTGGAGTCTTAGTGGGCATAGACGGTAACTTGCATGTTTCCAATTGGCAGAGAAAACAAGTGTATGTCTACACTCCTGAAGGAAGACGAGTCAGTGTAACAACCTACAATGAAATTCGTCTTGCTGATGGTATAGCAATGGACACTGCAGGCAACCTCCTTATTGCTGATCATGATCGAGGTAAAGTGGAGGTTTACAGTCCGTGTGGAGCACTGATCAAGACCATTCGAACAGGAACACGATATGCAGTCGATGTTGAGATTGGTAACGATGGAACAGTACTGGTGGCAGACCATGCTGCCTCCAAAGTCTTCATGTATTAACCAGCAACCAGCAGAGACTATGAGCCATAGTTTACTAGTATAGAGACTAGTGTGTGTTTGTTGTAGTATAGTGACTGTAGACATAATGTGTGTTGTAGATTTTAGCGCTCATACTGGTTATTTATTCATTCATTCAGTGATCTCTCAAAAGAGTAAAATAATACAGAGCCGAGTTTCGAAAAAGCAGTGCTCATGCGATCCAGTAGTTAAGTAAACTTTTGAGCAAAACGTCTGACACAGTTGGTCTTCACATGTCCTGACAACAGGAAATATATTCTGTGCCTGCATGTGTGTGAGTTATGTGGTACATAAGTATATTCTGTTCAACGTAAGGAAAGTACTGTCCAAGAAATTCCATCTGAGCTAGTCATCAACTACTAGAATACTTCAAAGGTACATAACATGTTTCATATTTAGCAGTGTAAATAATCATTTCTTGCTACAAATATACTTTCAACTACTTTCATCAGGATGATTGGTAGTATCAGAGAGAGCCTGAGCAGCATATACATTACAATATCAAGCAGTCAAACATGACAGCAAAACTATTTGAATGAAGCACCAAGTTGTAAATGCCTCGGGGGAATTTCCAGTCTGGTAGCTCAGTGCAGTTTAATGTGACAGCACAAGAATTTTGTAGCTGAGTATGACAGTCTTGACCAAAAATTTTGTGACACCTTCAGCCCGATAAGCATACTGACATGCTTTAACTATACAAAGCTACTGCAGCTATTAGAATTATAAGAGCTACAAGTACATAATGAAATACAGCTGCAGCAAGACCACTGTACTCATTGCTGCTAGACTTAGCTGCTTATTGTTTGCAGAATAACGTGTATGCTTAGGCAATGCAGATATAGTGGTTGCACCTAAGCAATCAGAAGCCTAGCAATGCTGACCACATGGAATTCAATATTGCATTCTAATGGTGGTAATCGGCATAACCACACAAGCCTTTGGCTCTACAGTGGTATAGTACCACACTTCATCATGGCTGACAGTCGCTTAGAGGAGGAGGCAGCAAGTTGGTCTAGTCCAGCTTTATGAACACAGCTGACAGTGTAATAGATTCCTCCTCCACTGGCGTGTATATCCATATAGCTAGCACCAGCAAGCTGTGCATGAAGAAAGGAGGCTATAAATTGTTGAACATGTGAGCATAATTATTGATACGTGCCCATTGACATTTTACCATAAACAAAAAGTAGGAAGTTATGACAATAATTATGACGTTATGGCAATATACTATAATGATACTTGTCCACATTTTACTGTAGGAAGTTATGACAACATGACATTTTTTAAGAAAATGATAACATAATATCTATGATCACTTTAGATACCATTCTTGTGATTATGAGCACTTTTAGATACCATTCTTGTGATTATGAGCACTTTTAGATACCATTCTTGTGATATGTAAACCAAACCCGGAAGATAGTGTAATCTGATGCACATACTTTTCTAGAAATGATAACATTCTTGCTGTACATCAACAACCATTTATTATGCTATGATCGTCACTTGTCCTCTTTAGACGTTAAACGTGCCATACCATGCAGGCCTTCCACATCCGAAATGAAATATTACTTGCTGACAAGGATGTTTCTCTTACACTACACCATTCATTGATGCAAATTGAATGATTCTATTTAGACAGAATTACTGGACAGGTGCTGCAAGATTTGGCAAAGGCACACTTGCTCTATTGTTCTCGTGCAATTTGGTGGAACTGAGCTAGCATACATGATCCATTGCATATTATAGTGGACACCATTTGGAAACAAAATTAAATTGTAGAGTTTGGTTAGGGATTTATATCACATATTGATTGTAAGTATTCATTGCATTGAGGTGTACCCTAAGAGGGTTCTACTAAAGACTTTGTCAACATCGAGTATAGCAAGAACATAGTCAATAATTATAACAAAAACTTGACAGGTATAATCAAGACTTAGAGGTCGGATAGAGAAATAGAGGGTTACCAGAGACTGGCTTAAAAGACTGTTTTACATAATGGTCACCAACATGTATCAACTTATATAGAATGTGTCAAGTGCATGTGTTTGTTGATGTATCCAATATGAAAGCATCATCTGCAGTAAAGAATGACCTCAAATCCATCTTAGACTAGTTCAAGATAAATTCTGAAGTATCTGTTTACGCACGAACATGACATGTAAGATAATCATTCCTAAACACTATATTATGTCACTCTAGTGTAACATGCAACATGAACTAAAGTAAGTCAAAATTAACATTGCAGTCTTGTTAATGTATAAATTATACACACATAGTCACGTACACACAACCCTTTGATGCTGTAAATATCCCTGAATTTGAAATTCACAACGTCTAAAAAGTGTATAATTTTAGGATAGCTCATAATACAGGTGAACGTGACCAAAGCATCACTGAGCTCACTATATAAAAGAGGACACATTCTATGTCTCACCAGTTCTCAGTCGCTGTCACCTTGAGTATATCTCATTGGACAAGACGTCAAGTATGAAACTCCTCTCCTTGGTGGCTATTGTCCTAATCGGCATAACCACACAAGCCTTTGCCTGCTACTATGAGAGGATGTCTCGTAGCCCAAACTACGCAAAGATTACCACACCAAAGAAAATCCTCAATATTCCCAATCCTCACGGTATTTGTGTCGCTCCCAATGGTAACTTTGCTGCTATGTCATGGAACTCGGCCAAGAAGATTCACATATACCACAGCTGTGGAAAACTGATGAAAGAAGTTGATCTTAGCAAACATGGATTTGTACGTGCTACTGACTGTGCATTCACAGATCAAAGTCTCTTTGTTGCTGACTATAACGGAAAAAAAGTGTATAAACTGTCAAAAATGGGAAAATTTATTCGAATCTTTGCTACTGGTCAACACTTTGTTCGCATGGCAGCATGTCAAGACCGGCTCTATGTCACGATAAACACTGGTGGTCAAAACGTTCTTGCATACGATACCAATAACGGTAGACTGATACGTCGCATTAGTGTACCAGCTAATGCTGCACGTGGAGTCATAGTGGGCATAGATGGTAACTTGCATGTTTCAAATTGGCAAAGAAAACAGGTGTATGTCTACACTCCTGAAGGAAGACGAGTCAGTGTAACAACCTACAAAGAAATTAAACATGCTGATGGTTTAGCAATGGACACTGCAGGCAACCTCCTTATTGCTGATAATTCAAAGGGTAAAGTGGAGGTTTACAGTCCGTGTGGAGAACTGATCAAGATCATTCGAACGGGAACTCGAATGGCACTTGACGTTGAGATTGGTAACGATGGAACAGTAATGGTGGCAGACTACGCTACCTCCAAAGTCTTCATGTTTTAACCAGCAACCAACAGAGACTATGAGCCATAGTTTACTAGTATAGAGATAAGTGTGTGTCTGTTGTAGATTATTTATTATATTAATGTAGAGTGCTCATTGCTGGTTATGAATTTTAATTGAAAAAAATTGTGTATATGCTGATAATAATGCAATGAGAAACAACGAGTCATGACGCTAGTATGGTAGGGAAATGAACACATTCATGTGAATTCGTCTGCTTACATGTATCTCCTCACAATAGGCATGTACCCGCGACACAACACACATTTCTCATTCAAATCAGTGCAAGCATTCATACTTCTGGGAGGAATCAATGTATAGAACACCATGAATTCACATGTACGATAGCACTAAAAATAAGACTAGACTCTCTCATGAGTCATTGAGTCTAGACCAACTTGCTAACGTAAACAAAACTACAAGTATCATAACGTAATTAGATGATGTACAAAACAGCATGGCTGGTATAATTAATATTTATGAGGTTAAATTTCGTTTCAGCAAACAGTATCGAGCAGGTTCATTGTGTATGATGTTTTTTATCAGTTAAGACTCTCAGAGCCTGATCAGACTCTCACACAGAGCCTACCAAATCCTTATCTCCGGATTTGGAGAACTCTTATCTAGAGAAATTCTTATCTATCCACGTGTGGTTTGCAAGAAGAAAGAATGTTTAACCGAAATTCTGCCTCACACGTTCAAAACAAAATTTAACTTACGAAATATACCAGCTATATACGGTAAAGAGTTATTCTGATGGTACAGTACAGATTTCCTGGTCAGTGAACATGGGATCAGTCACATAACTACATCACAGACAGTGTAATCTGGTTACAAGAATTTGATCTCTTTATACACTACAACACTAAATGCAAGTTATACACCACAAGGTAAATACGAGAATCAAAATTCACACAATTACCAACAACGACGTGTATCTAACAGTTTTAAACTATGTGTGAAGTTGCTAATGTAAATTATCGGCAGCATGGCACGAAGGGATACCACGAGGACAGGAATCAAGACAGACAAGTGCTTCTGTAAGTATATATAGTCCTACTAAAGCTTGCGATCGATCGCTTTGACCTGCCACACTGTACTGAACTGATGATCATGAAGTTTGAAGGCCTTGAAGAAGACCAGGTGTACGAGAACAAGCTATTGTTAGTGGCGTCTCAGGCGTACGATGAGGAACAAGAGCACCAGGAACTGGTAGCATCACAAACGTACAACGATGAAGAAGAAAGAAGTACGCTCACATGCAGAGCGAAGATTTTACAGCTTGATTCTTGACGATATTATTACACAATCATTAAGACAATCATAACGTTCCACCTGCCACTTGTGACAAGATACTACTCCTGTGTTTCATTCTAGTCTGTGTCATGTTGTATTCCACTATCACAATCGGTACATCATAACCTTCCTGCTTTTGGAGTAAGATGCTAGCCTGAGCTACAGGTTCATATGGGAATTTGGTAACCTCATTACATTCATGACATAGTTTTAAAATTTATTACTAGTACATGCACTCGCCCAAAGACTAAAAGCTGCACTGTATATATACATTGAAGTATTTCAACAATGCTGTTTCTACAACTAGAGTATACTGAGGTCACTATATAAGAGAGGACACATTCTGTGTCTCACCAGTTCTCAATCTTGAGTATATATCTCACTGAGTCACTGGATAAGAAGTCAAGTATGAAACTCCTCTCCTTGCTGACGGTGGCTATTGTCCTAATCGGCATAACCACACATTCAAGCCTTTGCCTGCTACTATGAGAGGATGTCTCGTAGCCCAAACTATGCAAAGATTACCACGCCAAAGAAAACCCTCAGCATTCCTCAGGCTCACGGTATATTTGTGTCGCTCCCAATGGCAACTTTGCTGTCATATCGCACAACAATGCCAAGAAGCTTCGCATATACTACAGCTGTGGAAAACTGATGAAAATTGTTAATCTTCAACACGGGTTTAATGCTGCTCATGACTGTGCATTCACAGATCGTTATCTCTATGTTGCTGACTACAATGGAAAAAAAGTGCATGTACTCTCACCACTTGGCAAATTCGTTCGAGTCTTAGCTACTGGTGTAACGTTTTTTCGAATAGAAGCATGTCGAAACCGACTTTATGTCATGGAGGACAAAATGTCCATGTATACGATACCAATAATGATAGACTGATACGTCGCATTAGTGTACCAGGTGGTTCACGTGGAGTCATAATGGGCATAGACAGTAGCCTGCGTATTTCTAATTTGGGAAAACAAGTGTATACTTATACTGCCGAAGGAAGACGAGTCAGTGTAACAACCTACCAGGAAGTCCATCGTGCTGATGGTATAGCAATGGACACTGCAGGCAACCTCCTTATTGCTGATCATGATAAGGGCGAAGTTAAGGTTTACAGTCCGTGTGGAGCACTGATCAAGACCATTCGAACGGGAACTCGACTTTCAACTGATGTTGAGATTGGTAATGATGGAACAGTAATGGTGGCAGACCCTGCTGCTGGCAAAGTCTTGATGTTTTAACCAGCAACCAACAGAGACTATGAGCCATAGTTTATTAGTGTGTGTTTGTGATAGTATAGTGACTGTAGACATAATGTGTGTTGTAGATTTTAGTGCTCATGCTGGTTATTTATTCATTCATTACAATCATCTCTCAAAAGAGTTAACAGAACCGAGTTTTGAATAAGCATTGCTCATGCGATCCAGTAGTTAAGTAAACTTGTGAGCAAAATGTGGGACACAGTTGGGCTTCACATGTCCTGAGAAAGTTTTTGGTTGAAACTACAGGAAACATAATCTGTGCCTGCTTGTGTGTGAGTTATTTGGTACATATTTATGGGTACATCGTAAGCAAAGTATACTGTCTAAGAAATTCCATCTGAGTCATCAACTATTTGAAACACTTTATTACAAAGGTACATGACATTTTTTAATAGCAGTGTATGCAATCATTAAACTACTTTTATCAGTATGACTTGAGAGAGCTTGAGCAGCATGCACACACTATATACGATGCACTCAATCAAGACAGCAAAACTATCTGAACTAATGGTCCAATGTTATTGCATGTACAATGTGCACTACATGTAAACGCTCACAATGTGCATTGAATTCGCTTCCAATTCACATTGCTGGCAGTTTTGGGGATACAATGCGCATCAAAAGTGGATTCCATGTGTACGCACCTTTAAATGAGGAAATGTTCTGTATCTTACCAGTTCTCAGTTGCTGATGTACAAAACAGTATGCATGGCTGGTATAATTTGTAAAGGTTAATAAATTTCGTTTGAGCGAACAGTATTGAGCGCATTCATTGTGCATGATATACAATGAGAACACTGCTTCAAATCTGTGGTAAGTGATCAGACTCTCACTCAGAGGTTACCAAAACCAGAGAGATACTTAACTAGGATTGTGTCAAGAAAAGGCATCCAGGTGTGATTTGCAAGAAGAACGAAGCTGAAATTCTGCCTCTCATATTCAAAACTAAATTTTGCCTGCGTATTTTCAATTTTGAAAACAATTGTATACTTACACTCCTGAAGGAAGACGAGTCGGTGTAACAACCTACCAGGAAGTCCAGGTTGCTGATGGTCTAGCAATGGACACTGCAGGCAACCTCCTTATTGCTGATCACGATCGAGGTAAAGTGGAGGTTTACAGTCTGTGTGGAACACTGATCAAGATTATTCGAACGGGAACTCGACATTCAACTGATGTTGAGATTGGTAATGATGGAACAATAATGGTAGCAGACCCTGCTGCCGGCAAAGTCCTCATGTATTAACCAGCAACCAACAGAGACTATGAGGCATAGTTTACTAGTATAGAGACTAGTGTGATTGTGGTAGTATGCTATAATTATGCTATGCTCATGCTGGTTATTCATTATTAAATCTGATGTGCATGTCAGCAGTAGAGAATGATCAATTCATGCACATTTTACTATAAACCAGAGTAAGAAGTTATGACAACATTATGTTATTTTTAGAAAATGATAACATTTCTATGATCACCATTATGAGCACTTTAGATACCATTCTTGTGATCTGTAAACCAAACCCAGAAGAGAGTAACCTGATACACATACTTTACTAGGAATGATAACATTCTTGCTGTACATCAACAACCATTAATTTTGCTATGATCATCTTTAGATACATCTAGATGTTAAATGTGCCATACCATGGAGGCCTCACAAACAAAAACATTCGAAATGAAATATTACTTGCTGACGGTTCTCTTCAACTTACAGTACACCATTCAATGGTATGATTCTATTTAGACAGTAAATTGAACAGGTGCTGCAAGATTTGATAATACAGACAAAAGCACACTTGCTCTATTGTTCTCATGCAGTTTGGTGGAAGAGAATTAACTTGTCTACTGCACACATGATCCATTGCATATTATAGTGGACATCATTTGGACACAAAATTGTAGAGTTTGGTATATCACACATTACACATTGATTGTAAGTGTTCATTGCATTGAGGTGTCCTCTAAGACGGTTCTACTATAGATATATATCTTTATTAACATCGAGTATAGTAATAGCAAGATAATAGAAAACTTGACAGGCATAATCTGGAAAACAACTTAGAGGTTGGATAAAGAAATAGAGGGTTACCAGAGACTGGCTTACAAGACTGTTTTACATAATGGTCACCAATATGTATCAATTTATATAGAATGTTTCAAGTGCATGTGTTTGTTGGTGTATCCAATATGAAAGCATCATCTGAAGTAAAGATAGATATCAAATCTGTCTAGTTATCCGAAGTATCTGTTTACACGTGAACATAACATGTTAACAAGTAAGATAATCATTCCTAAACACATATGTCACTCTAGTGTAACATGCAACATGAACTAAAGTAAGTAAAAATTAACATTGCAGTCTTGTTAATGTATACATTATACATACACATAGTCAAGTACACACAACCCTTTGATGCTGTAAATATCCCTGAATTTGAAATTCACAACGTTTAAAAAGTGTGTAATTTTAGGATAGCTCATAATACAGGTGAACGTGACCAAAGCATCACTGAGCTCACTATATAAGAGAGGACACATTCTGTGTCTCACCAGTTCTCAGTCGCTGTCACCTTGAGTATATCTCACTGGACAAGACGTCAAGTATGAAACTCCTCTCCTTGCTGACGGTGGCTATTGTCCTAATTGGCATAACCACACAAGCCTTTGCCTGCTACTATGAGAGGATGTCTCGTAGCCCAAACTACGCAAAGATTACTACGCCTAAGAAAGTTCTCAATATTCCTCAGGCTCACGGTATTTGTGTCGCTCCCAATGGAAACTTTGCTGTTGTATCGTGGAACAACGCCAAAAAGATTCGCATATACTACAGCTGTGGAAAACTGATGAAAGAAGTTGATCTTAGCAAACATGGATTTCAAATTAGCGGTGGCTGTGCATTTACAGATAGCAGTCTCTATATTGCTGATTACAATGGAAGGAAAGTTTACAAACTGTCAGCAATTGGTGAATTCGATCGAATCTTTGCCAACACTGGGACGCACTCTTTCCAACTTGCAGCATGTCGAGACCGTCTCTATGTCACTACAAATACTGGTGGGCAAAACGTTCTTGTATACGATACCAATAATGGTAGACTGATACGTCGCATTAGTGTACCAGCTAATAATGCACGTGGAGTCATAGTGGGCATAGACGGTAACTTGCATGTTTCAAATTGGCAAAGAAAACAAGTGTATGTCTACACTCCTGAAGGAAGACGAGTCAGTGTAACAACCTACAAAGAGGTTGCTCTTGCTGATGGTCTAGCAATGGACACTGCAGGCAACCTCCTTATTACTGATCATACTAAGGCAAAAGTGGAGGTTTACAGTCCGTGTGGAGCACTGATCAAGACCATTCGAACGGGAACTCGATATGCAGTCAACGTTAAGATCGGTAACGATGGAACAATATTTGTGGCAGATTACACAACATCAAAAGTCTTGATGTTCTAACCAGCAACCAACAGAGACTATGAGCCATAGTTTACTAGTATAGAGACTAGTGTGTGTTTGTTGTAGTATAGTGACTGTAGACATAATGTGTGTTGTAGATTTTAGTGCTCATGCTGGTTATTTATTCATTCATTATAATAATCTCTCAAAAGAGTTAAAATGATACAGAGCCGTGCTTCGAAAAAGTAGTGCTCACGCGATCCAGTAGTTAAGTAAACTTGGGAGCAAAATGTGGGACAAATTTGGGCTTCACATGTCTTGACTACAGGAAACATATTCTGTGCCTGCATGTGTGTGAGTTATGTGGTGCATATGTATGCATACATCATAAGCAAAGTACTGTCCAAGAAATTCCATCTGAGCTAGTCATCAACTACTAGAATACTTCAAAGGTACATAACATGTTTCATTAGCAGTGTAAATAATCATTTCTTGCTATAAATATACTTTCAACTACTTTCATCTACTTTCATCAGGATGATGATTGGTAGTATCAGAGAGAGCCTGAGCAGCAATATAAATTAAAATATCAAGCAGTCACACTTGACAGCAAAACTATCTGAATGAAGCACCAAGGTGTAATTGCCTCGGTAGAATTTCCAGTCAGGTACTTCAGTGCAGTTTACACTAGAATTTTGTAGCTGAGTATGACAGTCTTGACCAAACATTTTGTGCATACTTACATGGTTTGACTATACAAAGCTACTGCAGCTAATAGAATTGTAAGAGCTACATGTACGTGCCCATGCACATTAATTTTACTATAAACAAAAAGTAGGAAGTTATGACGTTAAGACAATACACCATAATGACATTTGTCCACATTTTACTGTAGGAAGTTATGACAACATTACGTTTTTTTAGAAAATGATGACATCTATCATCACCATTATGAGCACTTTAGATACCATTCTTGTGATCTGTAAACCAAACCCGGAAGAGAGTAACCTGATACACATACTTTTCTAGAAATGATAACATTCTTGCTGTACATCAACAACCATTAATTTTATTATGCTATGATCATCACTTGTCCTCTTTAGACGTTATACAAAATGAAATATTACTTGCTGACAAGGATGTATCTCTTACAGTACACCATTCAATGATGCAAATTGAATGATTCTATTTAGACAGAATTATTGAACAGGTGCTGCAAGATTTGGCAAAGGCACACTTGCTCTATTGTTCTCATGCAGTTTGGTGGAACTGAAATATCTAGTCTACTGCACACATGATCCATTGCATATTATAGTGGACACCATTTGGACACAAAATTGTAGAGTTTGGTTAGGGATTTATATCACATATTGATTGTAAGTGTTCATTGCATTGAGGTGTCCCCTAAGAGGGTTCTACTATAGAAATATATAATCTTTGTCAACATCGAGTATAGTACATAGTCAATAACTATAAGAAAAACTTGACAGGCATAATCAACACTTAGAGGTCGGATAGAGAAATAGAGCGTTACCAGAGACTGGCTACAAGATAATGGTCACCAACATGTATCAACTTATATAGAATGTGTCAAGTGCATGTGTTTGTTGATGTATCAAATATGAAAGCATCATCAGAAGTAAAAATAGACCTCAAATCTATCTAGTTTAAGATAAAATCTGAAGTATCTGTTTACACGGGAACATAAAATTTTTTAATGACAAGTAAGATAATCATTCCTAAACACAAATGTCACTCTAGTGTAACATGCAACATGAACTAAAGTAAGTCATTGCAGTCTTGTTAATGTATACATTAAACACACACATAGACATGTAGCTGATGTAAAAATACCTGAATCTGAAATTCACAAAGTCTAAAAAGTGTAATTTTTAGGATATCTCATAATACAGGTGAACGTGACCAAAGCATCACTGTGCTCACTATACAAGAGAGGACACATTCTGTGTCTCACCAGTTCTCAGTTGCTGTCACCTTGAGTATATCTCACTGGACAAGACGTCAAGTATGAAACTCCTCTCCTTGCTGATGGTGGCTATTGTCCTAATCGGCATAACCACACAAGCCTTTGCCTGCTACTATGAGAGGATGTCTCGTAGCCCAAACTACGCAATGATTACCAAGCCAAAGAAAACCATCAATGTTCCCAATCCTCACGGTATTTGTGTCGCTCCCAATGGTAACTTTGCTGTCATGATGTGGAATAATGCCAAAAAGATTCGCATATACTACAGCTGTGGAAAACTGATGAAGGAAGTTGATCTTAGCAAACAAGGTTTTAAAATTAGTGGTGATTGTGCATTCACAGACCGCAATCTCTACGTGGCTGACCGTATTGGAAGAAAAGTATACGTACTGTCAACAATTGGAAAGTTCATTCGATCCTTCGCTACTGGATCAGTGCATACTCTTCGCATTGCAGCATGTCAAGATCGGCTATACCTCACTACGAATGGTGCTGGGCAAAATGTCCTTGTGTACAATACCAATGGTGGACTGATACGTCGCATCGGTGTACCAGGTAATGCACGTGGCATTGCAGTGGGCATAGATGGTAACTTGCATGTTTCGAATTGGCAGAGAAAACAAGTGTATGTCTACACTCCTGAAGGAAGACGGGTCAGTGTAACAACCTACAAAGAATTCCAGTATGCTGATGGTCTAGCAATGGACACTGCAGGCAACCTCCTTATTGCTGATTATGGTAAGGGTAAAGTGGCGGTTTACACTCCGTGTGGAGCACTGATCAAGACCATTCGAACGACTCGAAATGCAGCTGACGTTGAGATTGGCAACGATGGAACAATACTGGTGGCAGATTATGGTTCCCACAAAGTCTTCATGTTCTAACCAGCAACCAACAGAGACTATGAGCCATAGTTTACTAGTATAGAGACTAGTGTGTGTTTGTTGTAGATTATTCATTAGATTATGTAGAGTGCTCATTGCTGGTTATGAATTTTAATTCTTGTAAAAGAAAAAATGTGTGTATATGAGATACCGTATAGCTAGAAATTTTGGGACAAAATTTTGGCAAATGTCCTAGATTTTGCGTTTGGCGACTAATATTTTGGCGCCCAGCGCCTGGCTCACGTATTGCTGTAATAGAAAAACAGATTTTGGCACCGGATTTTGGCGACTAATATTTTGGCGGATGCTTGACGATTCGCCAAATTCGCCAAAATTTTAGTCCACCAAAATATCTAGCTATACGGTACAATGTGTCATGACGCTAGTATGGTAGGGAAATGAACACATTCATGTGAATTCGTCTGCTTACATGCATTCCTCACAATAGGCACGTACCTGTGACACAACTCACATTTCTCATTCAAATCAGTGCAAGCATTCATACCTCTGGGAGGAATCAATGTATAGAAACAATGCAATGAGAACACTACTTCAAACCTGTTGTAAGTGATCAGACTCTCACCAGGAGCGTATAATGAGAGGGAGCGCGGTAAGAAGGCAGGAGCGGGACACTCCCACGCACTTGATTAAAAATTGCACCTCCACACATGATGGCCGTGTTTCTAAAGATAGACTCGTGATGGCCGATGGTACGCGTACGTACAGTTTCGTATTAGATGGAACTTGGCAGTTAGAGGCTCCTTGAGGTAAGCAACAGCTCGTAGAAACTTTCTACATCCACGATGACGCGCAGACGATCTCCACGTGCTCGTATACCAGCTGTAGAGAAACAGCTTGACGGCCCACCATCACGGATTTGACTCGTTTCTTGCTTTAACAGTATCTACTCGAGCTAGCAGACAAGCATGATTGCCCTGGAATAGTGGAAAGCTGCTTCTTACCTTCTAGAAGGCCAGTTCCATCCAATACGAAACTGTACGTACGCGTACCGTCAGCCATCACAAGTCTATCTTTAGAAACACGGCCATCATGTGTGGAGGTGCAATTTTTAATCAAGTGCGTGGGAGTGTCCCGCTCCTGCCTTCTTACCGCGCTCACTCTCATTATGCGCTCCTGCTCTCACTCAGAGCCTACCAAATCCTTATCTCCGGATTTGGAGAACTCTTATCCAGAGAAATTCTTATCTATCCACGTGTGGTTTGCAAGAAGAAAAAATGTTTAACCGAAATTCTGCCTCTCATGTTCAAAATAAAATTTAACTTACGAAATATACCAGCTATACGGTAATGAGTTATTCTTATAATTAATTGTGTGAGAACAGATTTCCTGGTCAGTGAACATGGGATCAGTCACATAACCACATCATAGACAGTGTAATCTGGTTACAAGAATTTGTTCTCTTTATACACTACAACACTAAATGTAAGTTATACACCACAAGGTAAATACGAGAATCAAATTCGCACATTTACCAACGACGACGTGTATATAACAGTTTTAAACTGTCGCTAATGTAAATTATCGGCAGCATGGCGCGAAGGGATACCACGAGGACAGCAATCAAGACTGCTTCTGTAAGTATAGCCCTACTAAAGCTTGCGAGTGATCGCTTTTTTGACATGCCACATTGTACTGAACTGATGATCATGAAGTTTGGAGGCCTTCAAGAAGACCAGGTGTATGAGAACGAGCTATTGTTAGTGGTGTCGCAGGCGTATGAAGAGGAACAAGAGCACCAGGAACTGGTAGCATCACAAGCGTACAGTGATGAAGAAGAGAGCCTAAGAGATAAGTGCGCTAAAATGCAGAGCGAAGATTTACTATTGATCGCCGGCTAGAGGACGAAGGGTTCACAGCTTGATTGATGTTACACAATCATTAAGACAATCCTAACGTTCCACGTGTCACTTGTGACAAGATACTACTCCTGTGTTTGATTCTAGTCCGTGTCATGTTGTATTCCATTATCACAATCGATACATCATGACCTTCCTGCTTTTGGAGTAAGATGTAACAGATGCTAGCCTGAGCTACAGGTGCATATGGGAACTTGGAAACCTCGTTACATCAAAGGGAATTAGTCATGACATAGTTTTAAAAATTATTACTAGTAAATGCACTCACCCAAAGACCAAAAGCTGCACTGTATATATACGTTGAAGTATTTCAACAATGCTGTTTCTACAACTAGAGTATACTGAGGTCACTATAAGAGAGGACACATTCTTTGTCTCACAATTTCTCAATCTTGAGTATATCTCACTGGATAAGAAGTCAAGTATGAAACTCCTATCCTTGCTGACGGTGGCTATTGTCCTAATCGGCATAACCACACAAGCCTTTGCCTGCTACTATGAGAGGATGTCTCGTAGCCCAAGCTACGCAAAGATTACCACGCCAAAGAAAACCCTCAGTATTCCTCGGGCTCACGGCATTTGCATTGCTCCCAATGGCAACTTTGCTGTCATGTCACCTAACAATGCTAAGAAGATCCGCATATACTACAGCTGTGGAAAACTGATGAAAACTGTTAATCTTGAACATGGGTTTAGAGCTGCTCATGACTGTGCATTCACAGAACGTTATCTCTATGTTGCTGACTACAATGGAAGAAAAGTGCATGTACTCTCACCACTTGGCAAATTCGTTCGAGTCTTAGCTACTGGTGTAACGTTTTTTCGAATAGAAGCATGTCGAAACCGACTTTATGTCACCACAGCTCATGGAGGACAAAATGTCCATGTATACGATACCAATAATGAAAGTAAAGTAAAAAAGTTTTAATAAAAAAACTAAAAAGTGTAGGGATGACTCTTGCAAAAGTAAAGGAACAAGATGGGATGATGCTTGCAAAAGGAAAGGAACAAGATGGGATGCTGCTTGCAAAAGTAAAGGAACAAGATGGGATGATGCTTGCAAAAGTAAAGGAACAAGATTGGATGATGCTTGCAAATGTAAAAGTCCCAAGTATCCCTACATCAGCGGCTTGCTGCGATGACATGCAACTGACAGATGCGGAATCCTCTTACTATACCTTTTACAACCGTCAATTACTTAATCGGACTGCGTCCTCCAAACCACAGACATCTCTAGTAAGTCTAGTTATTTACAACCGTCAATTACTTCATCGGACTGCGTCCTCCAAAGCACAGACACCTCTAGTTATTTACAACTGTCAAATACTTCATCGGACTGCGTCCTCCTAAACACAGATACCACAGTCTAGTTATTTACAACCGTCAATTACTTCATCGGACTGCGTCCTCCTTCAAGCCGCTGATGTAGGGATACTTGGGACTTTTACATTTGCAAGCATCATCCAATCTTGTTCCTTTACTTTTGCAAGCATCATCCCATCTTGTTCCTTTACTTTTGCAAGCAGCATCCCATCTTGTTCCTTTCCTTTTGCAAGCATCATCCCATCTTGTTCCTTTACTTTTGCAAGAGTCATCCCTACACTTTTTAGTTTTTTTATTAAAACTTTTTTACTTTACTTGTTCCTGTTACTTTTTTGATCACTATCAGAGAGAGAGAGTCGAGGAGCATGGAATGTTATTATCGGCAATCACAAGAATAATGAAAAGGTTTAAATTAGTTGGAGAGGTTGAGAGTATGAGTTGACAACATGATATTTCTTACAACTGTAATGGATGAAGAAGAGACTAACACTAACAACTCAGTGGAACACTATGATGATCATGGCTGCAAGCCAGTCCTTAGACTAGTGACACTAGTCCCCAGGCCGGCTTGCATGTTGATGTCGATATCACGATCACAGAGGCTTCTAGCTTTTTACAATGACCAGTGTCCAGTAGTCAACAGCACAGGGGTCCTATGGGTACAGCTTACGCCGGGTAGTGTAACAAACGTTTTAGCTAGTCTAGCTAGATCGGGTACGCAGCATCATGATCATCACCGTCGTCCGGTTCGCGTTTGCCGTGGGTCATGATGTCAGCATAGACAGATCAGGGTTACCCAGGGTATAGTATACTGCTTTAAACAAATATTCATATCTCTAGGCTCTAGCTTGCACGCTGAAGCGCCCAGAGCAGAGAGAAAGCGAGAACCGAGCTCAGTTTTAAAACTGATGTGGGCGGAGTCAATGATCGGCAGCGACTAGAGGGTTAATTAATGGAGTCGCTCTAACAGTCCAAAACGGTCAAAAAACCATGTTTTTCAAGGATTACTCACTTCTGGTAGTGTTTGATGCCTATCTAAGAAGTAAGTGCACTATTCCAGACATATACACGTGCGATGGTGCAGGTTTGGTAGTCATTCGTTAACTCAGGACAGCGCTAGGCTTACCGAAAGAAGAAAGAAAGAAAGAAAGAAGAAAGAAGATGAACAATTCGCGTGGGCGGCGATTTCAGTTTACCACTTTAGAAACGTCTGCCCGCTTCGCCAAAGGCATTTTCATGCTCAGAACAATCTCCTGATCAATCCTAGATGTCTGGAATCTCGACAAACGTTAAAACAGCGAAGATCTGCAACGCCCTCCCTTAGAGTCGCCATCTTGATTTATGTCGTCAAGCAAGCAGTCCCGGCGACTTTCATAGACTTCCTACAAGCGCTCGCACTTCATATTCCCTCGGAGATAGTTAAAATACAGTAGAAATGTATAACAGTAGAGATATGTGCGAAAACACATTTTCACACATGAGTAGCCGCCATCTTAGTTCGAGGTCATCCCTACATATCATTGCCGATCGGCAATGATAATAGACTGATACGTCGCATTAGTGTACCAGGTGGTTCACGTGGAGTCATAATGGGCATAGACGGTAGCCTGCGTATTTCTAATTTGGGAAAACAAGTGTATACTTATACTCCTGAAGGAAGACGAGTCAGTGTAACAACCTACCAGGAAGTCCATCGTGCTGATGGTATAGCAATGGACACTGCAGGCAACCTCCTTATTGCTGATCATGATAAGGGCGAAGTTAAGGTTTACAGTCCGTGTGGAGCACTGATCAAGACCATTCGAACGGGAACTCGACTTTCAACTGATGTTGAGATTGGTAATGATGGAACAGTAATGGTGGCAGACCCTGCTGCTGGCAAAGTCTTGATGTTCTAACCAGCAACCAACAGAGACTATGAGCCATAGTTTACTAGTATAGAGACTAGTGTGTGTTTGTGATAGTATAGTGACTGTAGACATCTCTCAAAAGAGTTAACAGAACCGAGTTTTGAATAAGCAGTCCTCATGCGATCCAGTAGTTAAGTAAACTTGTGAGCAAAATGTGGGACACAGTTGGGCTTCACATGTCCTGAGAAAGCTTTTGGTTAAAACTACAGGAAACATAATCTGTGCCTGCTTGTGTGTGAGTTATGTGGTACATATTTATGGGTCCATCGTAAGCAAAGTATACTGTCTAAGAAATTCCATCTGAGTCATCAACTATTTGAAACACTTTATTACAAAGGTACATGACATTTTTTAATAGCAGTGTATGCAATCATTAAACTACTTTTATCAGTATGACTTGAGAGAGCTTGAGCAGCATGCACACACTATATACGATGCACTCAATCAAGACAGCAAAACTATCTGAACTAATGGTCCAATGTTATTGCATGTAAAATATGCACTACATGTAAACGCTCACAATGCGCATTGAATTCGCTTCCAATTCACATTGCCGGCGGTTTTGGGGATACAATGCGCATCAAAAGTGGATTCCATGTGTACGCACCTTTAAGTGAGGAAATATTCTGTATCTTACCAGTTCTCAGTTGCTGATGTACAAAACAGTATGCATGGCTGGTATAATTTGTAAAGGTTAATAAATTTCGTTTGAGCGAACAGTATTGAGCGCATTCATTGTGCATGATATACAATGAGAACACTGCTTCAAATCTGTGGTAAGTGATCAGACTCTCACTCAGAGGTTACCAAAACCAGAGAGATACTTATCTAGGATTGTGTCAAAAAAAGGCATCCAGGTGTGATTTGCAAGAAGAACGAAGCTGAAATTCTGAAATTCTGCCTCTCATATTCAAAACTAAATTTTGCCTGCGTATTTTCAATTTTGAAAACAATTGTATACTTACACTCCTGAAGGAAGACAAGTCGGTGTAGCAACCTCCTTATTGCTGATCACGATCGAGGTAAAGTGGAGGTTTATAGTCTGTGTGGAACACTGATCAAGATTATTCGAACGGGAACTCGACATTCAACTGATGTTGAGATTGGTAATGATGGAACAGTAATGGTAGCAGACCCTGCTGCCGGCAAAGTCCTTATGTACCATCAACCAACAGAGACTATGAGGCATAGTTTACTAGTATAGAGACTAGTGTGATTGTGGTAGTATGCAATAATTATGCTATGCTCATGCTGGTTATTCATTATGAAATCTGATGTGCATGCCAGCAGTAGAGAATGATCAATTCATGCACATTTTACTATAAACCAAAGTAAGAAGTTATAACAACATTATGTTATTTTTTTTAAATGATAACTTATCTATTATCACCATTAGGAGCACTTTAGATACCATTCTTGTGATATGTAAACCAAACCCGGAAGAAAGTAACCTGATGCACATACTTTTCTAGAAATGATAACATTCTTGCTGTACATCAACAACCATTAATCTTGCAATGATCATCATTCGTCATCTTTAGATGTTAAAAGTACCATACCATGCAGGCCTCACGAAACAACAACATCCGAAATGAAATATTACCTGTCGACAATCTTTCTTCAACTTACAGTACACCATTCAATGATATGAATATAGGTTAGACGACGGATCGAGGCAACTACGGGATTTAGAGTGCCACGGGAACTGATGTATAGACGTTCCGAGCGCGTAGCGCGAGGGCGTAGTATTATTTTGGTTGCCAAGGCGCTCTAAATCCCGTAGTTGCCGATGATTCGTCGTCTAAGGTATTTATACTACAGCTACATGGCAACAAAAACCTACACATATATTTTTGAAAAACAATGGTTGATGACCGTCCCAAAGCAACAAGTTGCTGCAGCATGAGCGTTTCTTCTTGGTCGAAAACACGTGCTGTGACCCTGCTGCCAGACCCACAAACGCCGCTTGCGTTACACGTGGAAATGGCTGAACTTTGACTCTAACGAACGGTTAGAATGATAGTTACTAGAGTCCAGCAGTCTTTTGTACGTACTGTGTGCGTTTATTAGGCAATCTTTAAGCTGTCAACATAGCAAAACGCGGTGAGTTACTCGCTTTCTTACGTTTTTCATGCACTGACAAGAAGTCAATCATTGCATCGATCGTAGCCAAGTACCCGGGTCTATAGACGCTATGCTGCCGATGCCAGAAGCGAACACAACACGTACTGGCCCAGTAACTACCAAAGCTAGTACCTGTACAAAAGAAACTGGACCGGTCATGAGTTCCAGTGGAAAAATATGAGATCAAGCAGAAAAATACGAGTTCCCGCGGAAGAATACATGATTTATTATACTCCAACTGACCAATCAGATTCTAGAATTACATTCAACTGTAGTATAATTCTATTTAGACAGTATTATTGAACATGTGCTGCAAGATTTGATAATACAGACAAAAGCACACTTGCTCTATTGTTCTCATGCAGTTTGGTGGAACTGAATTAACTTGTCTACTGCACACATGATCCATTGCATATAATAGTGGACATCATTTGGACACAAAATTGTAGAGTTTGGTATATCACACATTACACATTGATTCTAAGTGTTCATTGCATTGAGGTGTCCCCTAAGAGGGTTCTACTATAGATATAAATCTATACCAGCATCAAGTATAGTACTAGCAAAAAATTGTCACTATAATTATAAGAAATCTTGACAGGTGTAATCTGAAAAAGACTTAGAGGTCGGATAGAGAAAATAGAGGATTACCAGAGACTGGCTTACAAATAATAGTTAGACAGCGCATCTGAGGATCTACGCGATTTAGAAGCCCGAGAGCCGTTGCTAAATAACGTCTGAGCGTACCGAGGGAGCTACAGTACCGCTCACGAGTAAGTGTACTCAAACCCGCGGGCTAACCGCGCGTAACTCGGGAGTGCCCGCGGGTCCGTGAACGTGTACCCGCTGCCCGCACCACACTAACCCGCGGCCCTAATGCAGCCTTGCATGCACTCGCGACCCGCTGGATAGCTAGGCAGACTCACGTTGTTGTTGTGTGACTTTCGCGAGCATATACAGTGCTCGCACGTATCCGCACCAGTGCGTGATGCACTCTGTATTCGCATCTACCCGCGGTTAATGATACACGGTTCCGCGGGCAAGACAAAATTACCCCCGGGTTGCCTGCGAGTCTCCCGCGGGTGTTGGTCCACTTACTCGTGAGCGGTACTGTATGGTAACGGCGCGAGGGCTTCTACATCGCTTAGATCCGATTGGATGCACTGTCTAACTGATTTAGACCATAGCAACAGCAAACAGAAATGACGCGAACGAGGAGCAAATGCCATTAAGAGATTTATAGACCTGCAGCTACGCAACCTGATTAGTCAACATCGCTTAGCTGTGGTCTAAGACTGTTTACATAATGGTCACCAATATGTATAATTTTTAAATATAAAATTAGAATGTATAGAATGTGTCAAGTGCATGTGTTTGTAGATGTGTCCAATATGAAAGCATCATCTGCAGTAAAGATAGACCTCAAAAAATCTATCTAGTTTAAGATAAAATCCGAAGTATCTGTTTACACACGAACATGACATGTTTTAATGACAAGTAAGATAATCATTCCTAAACACAAATATCACTCTAGTGTAACATGCAACATGAACTAAAGTAAGTCAATATTAACATCACAGTCTTGTTAATGTATACATTATACATATACATAGTCACATGCACGCAACCCTTTGATGTTGTACTGAAATTCACAACGTTTAAAAATTAGGATAACTCATAATACAGGTGAACGTGACCAAAGCATCACTGAGCTCACTATATAAGAGAGGACACATTCTGTGTCTCACCACTTCTCAGTCGCTGTCACCTTGAGTATATCTCACTGGACAAGACGTCAAGTATGAAACTCCTCTCCTTGCTGATGGTGGCTATTGTCCTAATCGGCATAACCACACAAGCCTTTGCCTGCTACTATGAGAGGATGTCACGTAACCCAAACTATGCAAAGATTACCACGCCAAAGAAAACCCTCAACATTCCACGAGCTCACGGTATTTGCGTCGCTCCCAATGGCAACTTTGCTGTCATATTGCACGACAATGCCAAGAAGATTCGCATATACTACAGCTGTGGAAAACTGATGAAAGAAGTAGATCTTAGCAAACAAGGATATAGACTAGGTTCTGCTTGTGCATTCACAGATCGCAGTCTCTATGTAACTGACTGGGGCGGGAGAAAAGTTTACGAATTGTCAACACTTGGAAAATTTGTTCAAATTTTTGCTACTGGTCCGAGCTTTCTTCGTGTGGCAGCATGTCAAGACCGGCTTTATTTCACTACAAATACTGGTAGTCGAAATGTCCTTGTATACCATACCAATGGTGGACTGATACGTCGCATTAGTGTACCAGGTAGTACACGTGGAGTCATAGTGGGCATAGACGGTAACTTGCATGTTTCAATTTGGCAGAGAAAACAAGTGTATGTCTACACTCCCGAAGGAAGACGAGTCAGTGTAACAACTTACAAAGAAATTCATATTGCTGATGGTATAGCAATGGACACTGCAGGCAACCTCCTTATTGCTGATCGTGGAAATGGTAAAGTGGAGATTTACAGTCCGTGTGGAGCACTGATCAAAACCATTCGAACAGGAACACAACATTCAACTGATGTTGAGATTGGTAATGATGGAACAATACTGGTGGCAGACTATGTTACCTCCAAAGTCTTCATGTTCTAACCAGCAACCAACAGAGACTATGAGCCATAGTTTACTGGTATAGAGACTAGTGTGTATTTGTTGTAGTATAGTGACTGTAGACATATCATATGTTAACTGTATCCCTGCATGGTGTGCTCATAATCATTATTGCTCATTGTTATTCATATCATTCTAGCGCTCATGTAATCCGGTAGTTAACAGAATTGAGTCACTCGTGTAGGATTTGGAATACAGTGCCTCGCATGTCAAAAATTGGGTAAATACCGTATAGCGGAAATTTTCACAGGAGAAAATTTTCGCGAATTTTGCGAATTACAGGCTATTCGCGAAAATATTATCCGCGAATGTCTTGTTTTTTTGTTGACAAAGATAGGGCAATAGCGCTGATTCGCAAACTGCTCTAACTCGCGCATTCGCGAAAATTTCCCGCTATACGGTAGTGATGCTTATTATGTTTTGATAACAAGCAAAGCTGTCGTTATCAAGAGTTTTGTACATGTGCCTGCAAAAAAACAGCATTAGTAGTCAAAGAAAGCTAATTAACAGAGAATGCAGGTTGGTGGAAAAATTGTGTCCGAACGCAATGGCGCAATGGAACTAACTTTTTACAGTACGTGACAAAATAACACACATTAACCCTTTAACCCCTATTGTCGCCTTTTGGCGACATACATACTTCAGACACCATAACTTTATGAAAAAGTGCTAAAATATCCCAAAATTGAGCCAAATTGAAGAATACAAATAACCGCAAAAAATTGACTGGTTTTCGGCGCGCCCCTGCGCTAAACGTATTGGCTTTGGCATTTCTATGGCTTCAGTGCAAATTTCACAACATTTTAAGAAAAACAAAATGGCTGCTAAGAAAATTCGGACATTTTATGGCTTCAGGGTGCTCGGAAACACATTTTCGTGCATTCTCTATGATCTGGACTACATTTTGCACTCACCAAAACCACTGCTAGTTGTGTGTACTTTTCAGTATTCAGCCCCAAAGCACTAACTTTGAGCAAATTTGACGAGGTCGTTGCACTTTATCGGCTTCACTTTCGAAGTGGGAGGGGCATATTGACTGACTTGAGTGTGGGCAATTGCGGCTACTCACTGGCGTAAAAGGACGCAAATTTGAGACCAGTAGCACAAAAGACACACGAGATATTCACAAGAGAAGTGGTCAGCATTTACGAGGTTAAAATTTCAGCAAGATAATTTAGTAATTAAAGGGTTAAGAGAAGAGGACACATTCTGTGTCTCACCAGTTCTCAGTCGCTGTCACCTTGAGTATATCTCGTGGGTGCCCTGGTGGTTCGACTGGTAGAGTCTTGGGCTTACAACCCAGAGGACACTGGTTTGAATCCCAGAGCAAGAGGAAAAAATCATCACAAGTACTCCAGCCCACCCACCTGTAAAATGGGTACCTGGTCTTGTACTGGGGAGCAAAGTACACTGGCTGTGTCTCATTGGTCACTAAAGACGTCGGTGGGACTTCGGGTGCCCACACCTGCAGTGAGAGGCACAGTTGGTGCTCCTGCGAGTTCCTTGCCCGGCTCCAGGAGATTGCGCAGCACCGGCACACAGTACCTGCTTGGTGCACAGGTGCCCTGGCTTCGCCAGGTACGCGTGACCCTTGTGGTAGCTAGACACTTTGCTTTTTTTTTTCACTGGAGAAGTATTGTCCTAATCGACATAACCACACAAGCCTCTGCCTGCTACTGTGAGAGGTAGCCCACACTACGCAAAGATTACCACGCCTTAGAGTATAGCTCAATGTTATTGACCAATCAGATTTATTAGAGCAGAGGCTCTATTTGCTGTAGAGTCCATTCCTGAACAGATAGACCACAGTTTGCTTAGCGAGAGTGCATTCATAACAAGCCATAACATTGCTATTATAAGAACACGTGATGTGAGGCTTGTCTGTATGGAATTCCAGACACTAAGCTTTTGTTGCACCACTAGCAGACACGAAAGCGAAGGCGGAAGGACAGTAGGAGACAAGGCAGAGTACCAGCAAGGTGTAACAAGACTATGAGCCATAGTTAAGACTGGGGTGTGTTTGTTGTATAATATTGACTACATGCTGATTAATAAGAGATTTCTAACGAAATCAAAATAATTATGTAGGCATGGTAGATTAGCAATGAAGAAATCTGTTACTGACCTACAATGAGAACCAACAAAGAGGTAACCGTGGCTGCTTTACTGGCTATAGACCAGCAAAGCTGGGGTTGACTGAGAGTCCACATTTACTCTTACGTGCAGCCACTGATGTTAGAGATGCAACAAGTGGTGCAATGTAACAACCAAGTGGCAACCAAGTGGTGCAGCACCACCAGAGAAAAGCCTAGCGAGAACACTGAATTGTAGTACTATAAGGTTTAAAATTTCTATCTCTCAGCTACACTGTAGGTCAACATTCAACTAGTGATACACACAGAAACAGAACAGCTGGTTCTCAATTATGTACGTGATTCATGACGCTGCTCAACCCACAAGGCTACAAAAATAGATTCATACCGCCCTCGCCATTTACAACTCAATAGCTAGTTAATCAAAAGAAATACTGTAGAATATAATTAGCAACAAATATACTGTCAGCAATGAAAGAAAGAAATTATGTGGATGCAGTAAAATAATAGTTTAGCACTCATCCTGGTCATTTTATGTCTAGTTTAAAAAATCAATTTATTTGTCTCCTTGGACACTCTGTCACTGAGCAGGAACTTGCACTGATGGTAGCGACATGACAGCAAGTGAATTAATAGTGCTCATACAATAACACATCAATAACAAGCACATGACCTTGTGTGACAGTGCATGACTGTACAGTGTAAACATGAGAGGAACATAGATTTAGTTGACTGCTCACAAGCTCCATGTTTGTCATACTTGAAGGCTATAACTGCATTTTACTAATACGTTCAAAGCCCATACCATAGTAGAGCAGTGCATTAGTAGAGCATTAGGTATCTTCACAAGGTAACTTCAAGGATTGGTTTGTGTGAGTGCTATATTAGGGAGGAATGGTATTGCCTCGGGATGAATGGAAAAACAAGATGGCAGCTACATACAATGCATTAGCATTCAAACGCTGATATTTCGCCTGGTGATGAATTTTACACATCCAAAGATACTTATATCTACTCTCTGGCGTCGCTCCATCTTACAGTAGAAAGTTATGACAACATTCCGTTAATTCAGAAACTGATAACATATCTATGATCACCACTATGTGTACTTTAGATACCATTCTTGTGATCTGTTAACCAAACCCAGAAGGGAGTAACCTGATACACATACTTTTCTAGAAATGAAAACATTCTTGCTGTACATCAACAACAATTTTATTATCCTATGATCATCATTTGACGTTAAAATGACATACCATGCAGGCCTCTCAAAACTGAAATGAAATATTACTTGCTGACGAGGATGAGTAACCCATTCAATGGTATGATTCTATTTAGACAGTATTATTGAACAGGTGCTGCAGATTTGATAATACAGACAAAGCACACTTGCTCTATTGTTCTCATGCAGTTTGGTGGAACTGAATTAACTTGTCTACTGCACACACGATCCATTGCATAGTAGTGGACATCATTTGGACACAAAATTGTAGAGTTTGGTATATCACATATTACACATTGATTGTAAGTGTTCATTGCATTGAGGTGTCCCCTAAGAGGGTTCTACTATAGATATATTTATAATCTTCATCAACATCGACAAGAGTTCATTTGTTTTGAGAGGCCTGCATGGTATGTCATTTTAACGTCTAATGATTATCATAGGACAATAAAATTATTGTTGAAGTACAGCAAGAATGTTATCATTTCTAGAAAAGTATGTGTATCAGGTTACTCCCTTCTGGGTTTGGTTTACAGATCACAAGAATGGTATCTAAAGTACACATAATGGTCATCATAGACATGTTATCATTTTGAAGGCTGCATACTCTTACTTAATGAACTCTTGACATTGACTATAGCACTAGCAAAAAAATAATCAATATAAGAAAACTTGACAGGCATAATCTAGAAAAAAGACTTAGAGGTCAGATAGAGAAATAGATGGTTACCAGAGACTGGCATACAAGACTGTTTTACATAATGGTCACCAATATGTATCAACTTATATAGAATGTGTCAAGTGCATGTGTTTGTTGATGTATCCAATATGAAAGCATCATCTGCAGTAAAGAAAAATCTATCTAGTTTAAGGAAGTATCTGTTAACGCGCGAACACACATATTTTAATAAGATAAACACAAAAACACTAGAGTGACATTCCTAAACACAAATGCCACTTTAGTGTAACATCCAAACTGAAATTCATAACGTTTATAACTTAAGTTTCAAGATAGCTCATAATACAGGAGAACGTGACCAAAGCATCACTGAGCTCACTATATAAGAGAGGACACATTCTGTGTCTCACCAGTTCTCAGTCACTATCACCTTGAGTATATCTCACTGGACAAGACATCAAGACACTATGAAACTCCTCTCCTTGCTGACGGTGGTTATTGTCCTAATCGGCCTAACCACACAAGCCTTTGCCTGCTACTATGAGAGGATGTCTCGTAGCCCAAACTACGCAATGATTACCACACCAAAGAAAACCCTCAATATTCCTCATCCTTACGGTATTTGTGTCGCTCCCAATGGAGACTTTGCTGTTGTGTCAAGGAACAATGCCAAAAAGTTTCGCATATACTACAGCTGTGGAAAACTGATGAAAGAAGTTGATCTTAGCAAACAAGGATTTAAAGTAGGTTGTGATTGTGCATTCACAGATAGTCGTCTTTATGTTACTGACTGTGATGGAAAAAAAATTTACGAACTGTCAACACTTGGGGAATTTGTTCGAATTTTTGCTACTGGTCCACACTGTCCTCACATGGCAGCATGTAAAGATCGGCTTTATTTCACTACTGGACAAAATGTATTCGTGTACGATACCAATGGTAGACTGATACGTCGCATTAGTGTACCAGGTAATGTTGCACGTGGAGTCATAGTGGGCATAGACGGTAACTTGCATGTTTCAAATTGGCATAGAAAACAAGTGTACGTCTACACTCCTGAAGGAAGACAAGTCGGTGTAACAACCTACAATGAAATTCATATTGCTGATGGTCTAGCAATGGACACTGCAGGCAACCTCCTTATTGCTGATCATGGAAGGGGTAAAGTGGGGGTGTACAGTCCGTGTGGAGCACTGATCAAGACCATTCGTACAGGAACTCGAAATGCAGTCGATGTTGAGATTGGTAACGATGGAACAGTACTGGTGGCCGATCATGGTTCCTCCAAAGTCTACATGTTCTAACCAGCAACCAACAGAGACTATGAGCCATAGTTTACTAGTATAGAGACTAGTGTGTGTTTGTTGTAGTATAGTGACTGTAGACATAATGTGTGTTGTAGATTTTAGTGCTCATGCTGGTTATTTATTCATTCATTACAAAAATCTCTCAAAAGAGTACAGAGCTGAGTTTCGAAAAAACAGTGCTCATGCGATCCAGTAGTTAAGTAAACTTGTGAGCAAAACGTCGGGCACAGTTGGGCTTCACTTGTCTTGAGAAAGTAGGTTGAAATAACAGGAAACATATTCTGTGCCAACATGTGTGTGAGTTAATTGTGGTACATAGCATGTTTCATTAGCAGTGTAAATAATCATTTCTTGCAACAAATATACTTTCAACTACTTTCATCAGGATGATTACTAGTAACAGAGAGAGCCTGAGAAGCATAATATTATAATTGCCAATCGGCAATGATATGTAGGGATGACCTCGAACTAAGATGGTGGCTACTCATGTGTGAAAATGAGTTTTCGCACATATCTCTATTGTTATACATTTCTGCTGCATTTTAACTATCTCTAAGTGAATCTGAAGTGTAAGCGCTTGTAGGAAGTCTATGAAAGTCGCCGGGACTGCTTGCTTGACGACGAAAATCAAGATGGCGACTCTCAGAGAGCCGTCGCAGATCTTCGCTGTTTTAGCGTTTCTCGAGATTCCAGACATCTAGGATTGATCAGACGATTGTTCTGAGCATGGAAATACCTTTGGCGAAGCTGACAGACGTTTCTAAAGTGGTAAACTAAAATCGCCGCCCACGCGAATTGTTTATCTTCTTTCTTCTTCTTCTTCTTCTTCTTTGAACGAGCCTAGCACTGTCCTGAGAGAACGAATCACTACCAAACCTGCACAATTGTACGTGTATATTACTGGAATAGCGCACTTACTTCTTAGATAGGCATTAAACACTACCAGAAGTGAGTAATCCTTGAAAAACATGGTTTTTGGGCCGTTTTGGACTGAAGACGCCATTAAATAATTAACCCTCTTGTCGCTCGTATCATTAACTCCGCCCACATCAGTTTTGCTGCTATCTCGATCGATACTGCATTTTGTCTCTGCTCTGGACGCTTCAGCGCGCAAGCCAGAGGTATGAAATTTGTCTAGAACAGTACTATACCCTAAGTAACACCGATCTGTTCGTTAAAGCTTCAGATGCCGGTTAAAACTGACGTGAACGATTCAGTTACCGGCAGCGGCAAGATTCTACGCACAGTAAGGTTCCTACACCACGCAGCGTAAGTTGTAAAGGACTAGAAGCCTCTGTGAGTGTGATATTGACATCAACAAGGTTCTACTAGGCGTGCTCCTACTATTAGGCTTGCAGCATCATGAGTTGTCAGTATTAGTCTCTTCCTTCATCCATTACTGTACTAACAAGTATCATGTTGTCAAATCATACCTGGACTTGATATTTTGCTGTCTGCGTCCTTAACCTCTTTACTATTTTAAACCTTTCAATGAATGATTGGTAATATTAAACATTATTTTAAACTACACTCCTTACTCTCCAGACCCTGTGCACGTTCACATCTGCTAGACTAGTAACTGCTGCTCACAGAGTTGTCAAAATGAAATAACATCTAACATAGAATACAACTAATAAGTTCAAACTGATAGTGATCAAAAAAGTAACAGGAACAAGTAAAGTAAAAAAGCATTAATAAAAAAACTGGAAAGTGTAGGGATGACTCTTACAGCGGTTTCATGACTTCTTGCAAGGAAAAAGCGTAGAGCGTAAAGCGTAGAGCGTGACCTGTTAATTCGCTAAGTCCTTGAAATGCATTCTTTGGCCCGGATCGATTGAGCTAGTGCGCGCTATAAGCGCGCGGTAAGTTCGTACGAATCGAATGTAAGGTAAAGAGGCGGAGTCCGATCTAAACCAGGCCACGTGGCGCGTGTAGCTAGCTCGACGTGTAGCCTTCAACTATGGATCAATCTTGGCGCTATTCGCCCTGGGCTCCATTCCCTGGCTACTATCATCAGTAAGTTACTATCATCAGTAAGTTAAGGGGCAGAGCTTTACTTGACTCGAACTCGATCGACCATACCGCACCGTTTACGCTAGCGCTCCAGATGACGTTAATATAACTCGCACTCGAAGTGCTAACGATTCATAATGAACGGTATTCATTAACATTTCAATGGCTTCCCGGCAAGAAGACATGAAACCGCTGTAAAAAAGGAAAGGAACAAGATGGGATGATGCTTGCAAAAGTAAAGGAACAAGATGGAATAATGCTAAGCTTGCAAATGTAAAAGTCCCAAGTATCCCTACATCAGCGGCTTGAAGGAGGACGCAGTCCGATGGAGTAATTGACGGTTGTAAATAACTGGAGGTATATGTGTTTAGGAGGACGCAGTCCGATGAAGTATTTGACAGTTGTAAATAACTAGATGTATCTGTGTTTGGAGGACGCAGTCCGATGAAGTATTTGACAGTTGTAAATAACTAGATGTATCTGTGTTTGGAGGACGCAGTCCAATGAAGTAATTGACGGTTGTAAATAACTAGAGGTATCTGTGTTTAGGAGGACGCAGTCCGATGAAGTAATCGACGATTTTAAAGGTATAGGAAGAGGATTCCGTATTTGTCAGTTGCGTCGCAGCAAGCCGCTGATGTAGGGATACTTGGGACTTTTACATTTGCAAGCTTAGCATTATTCCATCTTGTTCCTTTACTTTTGCAAGCATCATCCCATCTTGTTCCTTTCCTTTTTTAAGAGTCATCCCTACACTTTCCAGTTTTTTATTAAAGCTTTTTTACTTTACTTTTCATTATAATATCAAGCAGTCAAACATGACAGCAAAACTATCTGAATGAAGCACCAAGGTGCAAATGCTTCGGTAGAATTTCCAGTCAGGTACCTCAGTGCAGTTTAATGTGACATCACTAGAATTTTGTAGTTGAGTATGACAAGTGTACGTCTACACTCCTGAAGGAAGACAAGTCGGTGTAACAACCTACAATGAAATTCATATTGCTGATGGTCTAGCAATGGACACTGCAGGCAACCTCCTTATTGCTGATCATGGAAGGGGTAAAGTGGGGGCGTACACTCTGTACTAAATTCCATTGCATCAGTGATAAAATCTGAGATTTCTCCACCTACAGTTTTGTATGCAGACTTACCTGGGTACCGTGCTTGTGACAATCCACAGTCTACTCTCCCTTCAGATGTTTCTGTATCTTCTGCACCTCCAGACATCGTCATGCGTGAGGGTAATGTGATTAAGATCTCAGAATTGACAGTATGCTCCAATACTCAGAGAGGGTTTGACGAGGCGAGATCAAGGAAAAGAAATAAACATGCTTATATCCAACTGATCTCTGACTTAGAGGCTAAAGGTTTCAAAGTAAACTATTCAACCATTGAAATTGGCTCGTTGGGTCATTATACATCCGGTGCCACCAATGCCATCTCTGGTCTCATGCCTACAACATTGGGGAAGGTATCCATTGCCTGTTCGTACCATATATTCAATGCCAGAGACTCAACGGTGTGGACAGAGAATAGACCTTTATATATTACTTAGATTATTTATTTAAGAATTTTGCTTATTTATTTTTTGTTTTGTTTTGTTTTGCCTTGCCAAGCTCCATTGTTCAGATGGTAACCTTGTGTCCTAGGCTAGTCTAGCTCATTTCTCATTCATTATTACTTTATCACTGGTATTATATTGTGCACTCGATGAATGGTATTTCACTCGTCTTGACCAAAAATTTTGTGACACCTTCAGCCTGATAAGCATACTGACATGCTTTGACTATACAAAGCTACTGCAGCTATTAGAATTATAAGAGCTACATGTACATAATGAAATACAGCTGCAGCAAGACCACTGTACTCATTAGTGCTGCTAGACCTAGCTGCTTATCGTTTGAAGAATAACATGTACGTTTGAAGAATAACATGTACGCTTGAACAATGCAGATACAGTGGTTGCACCTAAGCAATCAGAAGCCTAGCAATGTTGACCACATGGAATTCAATATTGCATTCTGATGGTGGTAATCGGCATAACCACACAAGCCTTTGGCTCTACAGTGCGGGTGGTACCACACTTCATCATGGCTGACAGTCGGTTAGAGAAGGAGGCAGCAAGTTGGTCTAGTCCAGCTTTATGAACACAGCTGACAGTGTAATAGATTCCTCCGCCACTGGCGTGTATGTCCATATAGCATGAAGTTAATGGAGGCCATAAACTATTGGACATGTGATACGTGTCCATGCACATTAATCTTTACTATAGACGTTATTCAGATTACGTAATGCATAACGTCATAGTCAACGTGCGCCTGCTGTGCGGGGCAAAAGCCGCAAAACTAGCAGAAGAACAGGTACTTGTATCTCGGCTTGTAGTCCATTATACTTCAGTGATGGTGAAGTCGTGCTGCGCTCCTGGGTGCAAGAACCGCTCTACTGCCAATTCATCAATCAAATTCCACCGATTTCCTGTTGACAAAGACAGGCGAGCGCTTTGGATTGCTGCAGTGAGACGAGTGCATTGGCAGCCCACGGAACATTCTGTGTTGTGCAGTGCTCATTTTGTTAGTGGCAGTAAGAGCAACGATCCTCTATCACTGGACTATGTTCCAACACTGTTTAACCATTCGACTACTCGAGAAAAAACCAGGGCAGAGCAGAATTTGGCGTCCTACACTAGAAGGCTAGAATCGCGTAAGTGTAGGTCAGAGACTGCTGCTACGAGAGGTGCTATCAAAGTTTCAAGAACTGAAGAAGAACACGAGACAGAACTTACAAAAGCACCAGAGAACGAGAAGGGAACAATGACAGAAGCGTCAGTGATGCTGCAACATTGACGACAGACCTAACGCTAACAGCAGATAAGATAGAATACATTGATGCACTTGAGAAAAACCTGTGTCATCTGAGAGTCGAGAATGCAGAATTAAGAGATCGTGCGGTTGCTTCTGAAGCAAAGAGGTGCGAGGTGCATTCCTTGTGAAGAATGCTTCAAAGATGACAACCACAAAGTCAAGTTTTACACAGGCCTACCTACTTTTGCATATCTAATTGCTGTGTTTCGTTTTGTGTCTGCAGACGTAAATCCAAGTAAGAATCCTCAATCCCTCCCACTCTTACAACAGTTTTTGTTAGTGTTGATGAAACTACGGCTTAGCCTTTATGACAATGATCTAGCTTACCGATTTGGAATAAGTCAGTCTACTGTATCTCGCTATGTTTGTTCGTTTTCAACCTCTAATTAAATGGCCTACACGTGACCAAATAAGATTGACAATGCCAACAGAATTTAGAAAGAATTTTCGCAACTGTGTATCTATCATCGACTGTTTCGAAATCTTTTGCGAAAGATCAAAGTCACTCGAACCAAGGGCACAAACTTGGTCTAGTTATAAACATCAAAGTAAATTAAAAAGATTTCTATCGAAATCAAAAGGATGTAGTGATGAAGAAATCTACCACTGGTTCACAATGTAAACCAACAAGGAACAAGCATGGAATGGTAACACGATTGACTTGCTAACAGACCATAGATCCCTACATCAGTGGCTGCTGTGGCCTGACTATAGCTAGTTCAGCTAATTACTGTTGACTGACACCTGACATGCATTGAATTGAATTCAACTGTTTGTGACAAAATATTGATCATAGTCTTATGTACAGCCACTGATGTAGGGATCTATGGTCTGTTAGCAAGTCAATCGTGTTACCATTCCATGCTTGTTCCTTGTTGGTTTACATTGTGAACCAGTGGTAGATTTCTTCATCACTACATCCTCTTGATTTCGATAGAAATCTTTTTAATTTACTTGTCTGTGTCCTTTTTTCTTTTTCAGTGAAGTGCAGTTCAATATCATGCATGTACTGAGAAGTCTTTGTTTCCACCATTAGTTTAGTATTGCTGTTGTTGATGGCTTTTCTTAAACTTGTAGCTAAAATTGACATATCAGCTCTGCCTAGTCGCCTACGCATGCATACGAGCCCCGCCACCCTTGTTTGCAGACCTATATGGCGGTTATAATTATCTGGCAAACGCAGAATAGTGATCCTACACGAGCTTACCGTTCTTCGAAGACTCCAGACAAATGCCGGTATGTGTTCTTCGTGATATTGATCCATACGGTGCGGCGATACTCTAGCTGCTTGGTCACGTGCGCTAGCCACTGCTTGGTCACGTGCGTATTGCGCAATCACAATAATGGCGTCTAACACTAAGCTGACAATGGATCACGATCGAGAAATCGCTGAATTTATATAGCCGTTACGCTAAAAACAAAGTTCAAAAGGCACATGCCAGGAGAATTTCACGATTGTTCGTGGGTGTTTTGGTCTCGGTACTGCTCGCGTAAAGGCACTAGGCGAGTTGAAGAAAGAAGAAAGAAGAAGAAGAATAAGAAGAAAACGAAGATGACGAAACTCGATTTTCACCGTTTCCAGGTTCGTCACTTTAGTAACAATTTCGAGCAATCTCCTTGCTACTGTAAGATGGGGCAACGCCAGATAGCAGATCTAAGTGTCTATGGACGTATAAAATTCATCACCAGGCGAAATATCAGCGTTTGAACGCTAATACATTGTATGTAGCCGCCATCTTGTTTTCTCGTTCATCCCTACATAGGGAGTCACTACCGTGCCTCCCTAATAATACATTCAAATTTTTATCGCTATTTCTCCACAAGGAACTATTACGTTTGTTTCAAAGGCTTGGGGTGGACGTACTTCTGATCAGTACATCACAGAAAATTGTGGAATCCTTGACAATTTATTGCCTGGAGATGAAGTCTTAGCAGACCGTGGGTTCAATGTGGAAGATGCTTTAGATTTTATTGTGCTAAGATTGCTACCCCTCCATTCACTAGAGGAAAAAATCAGCTCAGTAAATTAGAGGTAGACACTGCTACATGTAAACAGCTCTCACGTGTGCGTATTCATGTTGAAAGAGTAATTGGACTTCTCTGGCAAAAATACACTATTTTGCAAGGGATTTTGCCTATCAATATGGTGATGACTATAGCCCAGAAACTCAATATTCCTTAATTGACAAGATTGTCCTAATATGTTCTGCATTGTGTAATTGCTGTCCATCAGTTATTCCTTCAGACTCATTAACACAACCTTGCATATCATAATTATTACTGTTGTCAACATCATGTAATCATGAGTATTTACAAGATATTGGGTGTACAAGTTGTTTATTATTACAAGTTCTACTTACAACTGTTACAACTCATGATTAGTGGCAACATCATCTGTGATTCTGTAGTATGGTGCTTTTGTAAACCACTTTCCAACTAGTTTAGGCAGAATTCCCAATTTGAAGAATTGTGTCACTTTATCAACCACTTGAGAAATAAATTCTGCGTCTGGATTGATACGTAGAGTTACAAACTCACAAGGACTCCACACAACGAAGTCACAGTACTTGGCTTCAGTTAGCTTGATCTGTGCTCGCACTTGGTAATAATATGCATGTTGTGCATTCAATTCCCAAGATCCATCTTCACCAACCTTCAAACAGAAATCCTTGTTGTTACTTGCCTCGATGAAAGATTGCATTTTGCAGCGAAAGGGGCACTTTATCTCAAGTACACCTGTACCAGTACAGCAGCTACACTTCACAATACCATCAGGAGACGCACCAAGGTAGGGATAGTCTGGATGTACCACCAAACCGCTCGAGGTAAGTAAGAAGTTCGAGTGTTTTTCCTTCATGAACGAATGGTACATTGCATGAGCAACTTCTTCGTTCTTCTGTCCCCATGTGATAGCCTCAGAATAGACCTTGTGGCTTGTTGGGTAGCACATTTCCTTGATGAGTGACTGAGATGGATTATCAGGGTTGGTATGAGCTGCAGCCTTGAACCTTGATGCAGTTATTCGACCAGATCTGTGCCTAAACCAGACTTTTGACTTGCTCTGCTTTTCAGTTTCTTCACACAACTTACTACCCTGCTCTTTTGTCACTGTGATAGTATCAAATACTGCACTGCAAACCTTCAGTAGTTCAGGATAGCTCGACTCTAGCATATCTTTTTGATACACCTCGGTAAGTGGAAGTGGTAGAGAACCAGTTGCACTAGCTGGAATATAGGCTTCAGAATAACCGGGTACTAAAGACAGCAAGACTGGTTTTCCACATTGAGACAGCTCCTTGTAGAGATTTTCAAGTTCAGCATCAGTTGGTGGTTGCGGTAGTGTTTTCCTCGAGCTCTTCCTACTAGTACTAGCAGGATCAGTAGTGGTAATACTACTACTGCTGGTTGCACTCGTCTTATCAACACTTGGAGTAGTCATGAGGCTGTGCTGTCGTACTCGTTTTGAGTCTGGAGTGGTGAAATCCATATCTGATGCTGTAGCGTACTTGACGTTTCTACCAATGCTAGGTGGCAACCATGCACACAGTTCAGAAGTACAAGAGAGACTGTTACGATATCGTGTGTTTGCCTCCATGGCGAAAAGAAGAGCTGCAATGTGAGAACATGCCTCGCCGAGTCCTGCCATGCACGTGCAGTGTGCACACACTAACTGATCAAAACAGTGCAATCGTCAGTGATTCAAAAAACAAATTTTGGGCTTGGACTCTAATGATAGATATTACTAATTAAAAATTGTGTATGACCATCGACCAAACACATGAACAGAGAGATATATCAAGTATTTTATAGTATAAAATGATCGGAACATCCAGATACATTGTAAAGTAATAGATTCATGACAATATTGATGTTTGGGTGGGACGTGTGTGTCCACAAATAAGTGATTGCTAAGTTGATATTGTGTAATTATGTGTATCTCTTTATTAAACTATAGTATGAATAATTCTATTTGATGTAACGAGCGTTAACGAGGACTATAAATCGAGTACAGCCCACATAATGCATGAAATGGAGTCTGTTACGGACCAAAAATCGCTGTTTTTCTAGATATACTCGCTTCTGCTAGTGTTTTAGGCCTAAATAGATATCAGGTGCACTGATGGTCATAGGTAGCGTTGCTTCTGTGTACGTTTAGTTGGTTTGGTTCGCTCACTACTGTGCTAGACTCTCTGAAGAATATGAACAAAGAAGGAAGAAGATGAACAAACGGGTCACAGCTTTTGCTCTGGTTTACCACCTAGCCCAATTGCCAATTGTTTAGCCCAATTGTAGCCGCCATCTTGTTTGCCGCCCAACCCTACATATGCCACAACTACCGCGTGGCATAATAACTAGGACCAGGAGCATATCAACCCAAGGAGAATAACTTTGAATAGCGCAATAGCAATGCGCCTATCATTGTCACGCCCCACCACCCCCAACACAGGGTAGGGTGGGGTTACGTGGGGATTTGCCAGCTGTTTGCTGCCCGAGGAGTGGGGCATTTGACACGTTCATATTTTTCAGTAAACAAACAAAATGCGGTCATGTAGCATAGTGTTTTCTGTTTGGACTGTACACCAGTAGGGGCCAAGTGGGGGATATGTAAGAGATTTGCATGCCAGTCGCTCCCCCACCCCAAGGGTGTTGTAAAACAACAAGTACATTGCCCCCCACCTCGCCCCGTGTTGGGGGTGGTGGGGCATGACATTGATAGGCGCATAATATTTCTGCCACTCGGTGAGTTGAAAACTTCCTTTTTTAGGCAGTACGAAACATATGGCTGTGTGTAAACATACGCCATACTATGGGTGGCTTGGCTGCATGATACTCGTGTGCAATAGCGACCCATTTATTCCACGGTTCTCCGCTAATTGAAATGATAAGCTCCTGCTTGGATGTATGCCTCAAGCAGTGTAACCACAGTAACTTGTGCAGCAATTGGGCATGACTAACATGCTCACCAAGCCCCCAAACCTCACTATATAAAAGATTGGTCTCATTAGTCCTCAGTCACTGTTACCTTGAGTATATCTTACCAAGACATCAAGCATGAAACTGACGGTGGCTATTGTCATAATCGGTATAACCACAGTGAAAGCACTTGAATGTAACTATGAGAGGATGTCTCGTAGCCCTAACTACGCAAAGATTACCACATCAAAGAAATTCGTCACTATTCCTCAGGCTCACGGTATTTGTGTCTCTCCCGAAGGCAATTTTGCTGTCATGTCATGGAACTCTGCCAAGAAGATTCACATATATTACAGCAGTGGAAAACTGAGGAAAGTAGTTGATCTTAGCAAACATGGATTTGTACGTGCTACTGACTGTGCATTCACAGATCAAAATCTTTTTGTTGCTGACAATACTGGGAGAAAAGTGTATAAACTGTCAAAAATTGGAAAATTCATTCGAATTTTTGATACTGGTCAACACTTTGTTCGCATGGCAGCATGTCAAGACCGACTTTATGTCACGATAAACACTGGTGGTCCTAATCTTTTTGTGTACAATACCAATGGTAGACTGATACGTCGCATTAGTGTACCAGCTAATCATGCACGTGGAGTCATAGTGGGCATAGATGGTAATTTGCGTGTTTCCAATTGGCAGAGAAAACAAGTGTATGTCTACTCTCCTGAAGGAAGACGAGTCGGTGTAACAACTTACAAAGAAATTCATATTGCTGATGGTATAGCAATGGACACTGCAGGCAACCTCCTTATTGCTGATCGTGGAAATGGTAAAGTGGAGGTTTACAGTCCGTGTGGAGCACTGATCAAAACCATTCGAACAGGAACACAACATTCAACTGATGTTGAGATTGGTAATGATGGAACAATACTGGTGGCAGACTATGTTACCTCCAAAGTCTTCATGTTCTAACCAGCAACCAACAGAGACTATGAGCCATAGTTTACTGGTATAGAGACTAGTGTGTGTCTGTTGTAGTATAGTGACTGTAGACATATCGTATGTTAACTGTATCCCTGCATGGTGTGCTCATAATCATTATTGCTCATTGTTATTCATATCATTCTAGCGCTCATGTAATCCGGTAGTTAACAGAATCGAGTCACTCGTGCAGAATTTGGAATACAGTGCCTCGCATGTCAAAAATTGGGTAAATACCGTATAGCGGAAATTTTCACAGAAGAAATTTTCGAGAATTTCGCAAATTACAGGCTATTCGCAAAAATATTATCCGCGAATGTCTTGTTTTTTGTTGACAAAGATAGGGCAATAGCGCTGATTCGCAAACTGCTCTAACTTGCGCATTCACTAAAATTTCCCGCTATACGTTATTGATGCTTATTATGTTTTGATAACAAGCAAAGCTGTCCTTATCAAGAGCGTTGTACATGTGTCTGCAAAAAAAAACCAGCAAAGAAAGCTAATTAACAAAGAATGCAGGTTTAGTTGGTGGAAATAATTGTGTCCGAACGCAATGGCGCAATGGAACTAACTTTTTTACAGTATGTGACAAAATAACACACATTTAAGAGAGGACACATTCTGTGTCTCACCAGTTCTCAGTCGCTGTCACCTTGAGTATATCTCACTGGACAAGACGTCAAGTATGAAACTCCTCTCCTTGCTGACGGTGGCTATTGTCCTAATCGGCATAACCACACAAGCCTTTGCCTGCTACTATGAGAAGTAGCCCAGACTACGCAAAGATTACCACGCCTTAGAGTATTGACCAATCACATTTATTAGAGCAGAGGCTCTATTTGCTGTAGAGTCCATTCCTGAACAGATAGACCACAGTTTGCTTAGTGAAAGTGCATTCATAACAAGCCATAACATTGTTATTACAAGAACACGTGATGTGAGGCTTGTTCACTATGGAATTCCAGACACTAACTTTTTGTTGCACCACTAGCAGACACGAAAGCGAAGGCGGAAGGACGGTAGGAGACAAGGCAGAGTACCAGCAAGGTGTAACAAGACTATGAGCCATAGTTAAGACTGGGGTGTGTTTGTTGTATAATATTGAGTCCATGCTGATTATTAAGAGATTTCTAACGAAATCAAAATATGTAGGCATGGTAGATTAGCAATGAAGAAATCTGTTACTGACCTACAATGAGAACCAACAAAGAGGTAACAGTGGCTGCTTTACTGGCTATAGACCAGCAATGCTGGTGTTGACTGAGAGTCCACATTTACTCTTATGTGCAGCCACTGATGTTAGAGATGCATGGTCTATCATCCAGTCAATTATTGTGTTACAATTCCGTTTAACATCCACATTGTGGGCCAGTGACAGATTTCTTCATTGCTAATCAATCTAGGCACTGCTTGCGTAGGCTAACTGAAGAAGAAAGAAAATATGACGAAAGTCGACTTTCATATTTGTTACTTCGGTAACAATTTAGAGCAATCTTAGTGCTCTTGTAAAGGTGGATTGATGCCAGAGAGCAGATTTAAGTGTCTCTAACCAATTCACCATCAGGTGAAATATCCATGCTTAGCCACTAATACTTTGAATTGTAGCCACCATCTTGTTTTCCGTATTCCCTGCATAGGGATGCATGCACTACTGTGCGTCCCTATAATAAACACATCATTACCGTGAGTAGCAACAGGAGCGTATTACGAGAAGGCCTATAATTTTTAAATCATTCTCGTAATTGAACAAAGCTTTTACAGTGACAGGTACCAGATGCAAGAGAATGACCATGATGATGATGATGTGACTATCATCATCAAGTGAGGATAATGTACACTGCATAAAATTATTCAGTAATCTGTATCTACAATAACTACAAAATACCACATCTACTCATCTAGCCTCAACTACTGGAGAACTAATAGTGAATTTATGGATCTACGCTACTCCTTTAGTTTAAAATGTGTGCTCCAATGACAAATTCTTACGAAATTTACACTTTGAGGGCACACACAAATGCAACAATATTTTGTACGTAAATACTTTACAGCACGTCAGAAATTCACGGGCAGTTACAACAGTGCAATCGCCGATGGTTTAGAAAACAACAAAAATTGGGTTTGGACTCTGATGACAAACATTAGCTACTAACTAAAATTAATTGTGTATGACCAAACACACAAACAGAGATTATGTCAAGTATTTCAAGTATCCGGTCGAGACATTCAGATGTAAAAATATTGACAAAATTGATTTTTGGGTTCATGTTTGTGAGTCCACATGCATAATTGACACAAATATTCATTTGTGGTTCCAGAAAGACGACTATGAAAGCTTTCAAATAAACGTCACTTAGTCTAGAACAATATTATTTTAACTTTAAGGCCTAAGTATACAAACATCAAATTGATGTCTGACAAAGAATAACATATCATGTCTATGATGTAAGTTGAAAAACTGAACAGTTTCTGATTTTTGATACAGTGAAACCTGTCTTATTAAGAACCACTTGTGTAATAAGACCACCTCTATATTAAGACCACAATTTGCGATCATTTTATACATGATTTTATATAGGCACTCTCTATTGAGACCACAAATTTGGTCCCAAGGGTGGTCCTATTAAGCAGGTTTCACTGTAATGGATTTTTGATAATGTCTTTAGGTGATAATAAAAGATGATTCTAGATGATCAAATGAGGTTAGTTGGAACACAAGAAGAAAGTAAAAAAATTGATATTTTGTTCCGTATCTCAGAAATTAACTGGACCATTTCCATGTTGCATGTATGAAATGATCCCTATTCCAACTGAATCTCTTGAAGTATATGGCTTAATTCTTGTCACGTGACACGCACATGACACAAAATGGTGCACTTCTACGTGCATGTAGTAGAACACGTCTACCCATGTCTACGTACCTTTGACCAGCATCTTTGCGCCCAGCCAGCGTTACTACAAAAGTATGGTGAGAAAAATGTGTTTTTTTTCGACCAGTCTCAACATTAGGTACGAAAACTCATGAATCTGCGGTAGTTAAGATGCAAAACTAGCTTACTGCAAAGGTTAAATATAGTGCTTTAAGACCGTTCTCGCTTGGTGCGTGTCTCTAACAGTACAGCAACAAACAAAGCGCTGTCTCGCGAGAGAGCTGCTTTTTGACAGCCATCTTGCTGTTCGCCTTGAAAAAATGCCAACACGAATAATAACGATAACCATGTGACGTCACTGTCTTGTAACAGTTGGCAGTTATCAGAAGGTTACTGTCTGTCAACATGTGTGGATACAGTTAACTGGTCAAAAATGGTGCGTGTTTATGTCTGTGAGTTATGACTCAATGTAGTATTACCAGGACAGTATAACGAGAGTGTGGTAGGAAGGGAATATCAAAGTGGGCACTCCCATTCATCTGATTAAAAATTATATATTCCCACATGATGACCTTTATTTCTAATGGCGACTAACTGTACACATGGATCAGTTTTTCATATTAGCTGTGACTGGGCAGTCAGAGACTTCTAGAATATGATCGTCCATGTTAGCTAGGTGAGAAAAGTAGAATCTATGTTCGTGGGTCATCTTGCTGTCTCTCTACAGCTGGTATACACATAATTATTATTATTGTCAACATGTCATTGATAGTGACCGCCTAGTTTCAGCCAAAACAGACTTTTGCCTACCGTCACACTAGGCTACATGTGTGGATTTGTCACTCTTGATCAAATGCATAAGAGTGTCTTTTCTTCCTAACGTGCTAACTCTCATCATACGCTTCTGATATCATTGACATAAGGCACGAAAACATTTATCATTCCAGAACTTTATGAATAAACGTTACTTAGTCTAAAACAGCATTATCTTGAATGCTTAAGTACACATCATATGAACCATCAATGAAATCAAATGGACAAAGAATTATACAGGAAATATTACAGCAGAAAGGATTACACCACACTAACTTTATCCACTACTTTAAGCTTCAGCTACACTGAGTGTTGAAAATTCAATGAGTGAGTACTGTGTCTGGATTTTTCTATGAGAACATGCAACACAGTACAACACAGAAGCTACAGTTTGCTCTGTTCCACACAATATGTATAAACCATAGCCGCAAGGTTATTTGTATCTCTTTGTGTACAACCAGGAGCGCATAAGGGGAAGGAGCGTTTAGCCGCGATTTATCTAAACGTAAAGTGCGGCGGCATGCACGTCCACCATATTAGGAAGTTTTTGGCAAGGGGCCGTTCACCGGTCGGTAGCTTTTGACGTGCATGGTGCTCAGATCGTCAGCTACTCCATCTGCCTTACCTTTTCTGCTTACAAGAAGGCCCATAGCTCGCACCAAACAGTACAGCGGAGTTTATGTTCGGATATTTCCATTGAGTGCATTGGAGTTGAACACTCCTTCCCATTATGCACTCCTGATACAACATATAAACACAAGAGAAACAGAGCCAGGAGACTAGGCTATAATAATATAACTATGAGTTTATCATCCATAAGTTCGAATAGCACAACGGTAACTTCCACTTGATGAGTTGAAAAACTTCTTTATTAGGCAGTACGAGCTGTATGGGTGTGCAATAGCGACCAATTTATTCCACGGTTCTCTGCTCCATGATAAGCTCCTGCTTGGATGTATGCCTCAAGCAGTGTAACCACAGTCACTTGTGCAACAGTGGGATATTCAACTGGGCATGACTAACATGCTCGCCACGCCGCCACGCCCCCAAACCTCACTATATAAAGATTGGTCTCACTAGTCCCCAGTCACTGTCACCTTGAGTATATCTTACCAAGACATCAAGCATGAAACTCCTCTCCTTGCTGACGGTGGCTATTGTCCTAATCGGGATAACCACAGTGAAGGCACTTGAATGTGACTATGAGAGAATGTCTCGTAGCCCGAACTACGCAAAGATTACCACGCCTAAGAAAATCCTCAATATTCCCAATGCTATCGATATTTGTGTCGCTCCCAATGGCAACTTTGCTGTCATGTCATGGAACACTGCCAAAAAGATTCGCATATACTACAGCTGTGGAAAACTGATGAAAATAGTTGATCTTAGCAAATATGGATTTGTACGTTCTCATGGCTGTGCATTCACAGATCAAAGTCTCTTTGTTGCTGATCACCTCGGAACAAAGGTGTATAAACTGTCAATAATTGGAAAATTCATTCGAATTTTTGCTACTGGTCAACACTTCCTTCGCATGGCAGCATGTCAAGACCGACTTTATTTCACCACAAATACTGGTAGTCATAATGTCCTTGTGTACAATACCAATGGTAGACTGATACGTCGCATTAGTGTACCAGCTAAACATTCACGTGGAATTATAGTGGGCACAGACGGTAATTTGCGTGTTTCCAATTGGCTGAGAAAACAAGTGTATGTCTACACTCCTGAAGGAAGACGAGTTGGTGTAACAACCTACAAAGAAATTCATCTTGCTGATGGTCTAGCAATGGACACCGCAGGTAACCTCCTCATTGCTGATCATGCAAAAGGTAAAGTGGAGGTTTACAGTCCGTGTGGAGCACTGATCAAGACCATTCGAACAGGAACACGACATGCAGCCGATGTTGAGATTGGTAACGATGGAACAGTACTGGTGGCAGACGCCGCTACCTCTAAAGTCTTGATGTTCTAACCAGCAACCAACAGAGACTATGAGCCATAGTTTACTAGTATAGAGACTAGTGTGTGTTTGTTGTAGTATAGTGACTGTTGACATATCGTATGTTAACTGTATCCCTGCATGGTGTGCTCATAATCATCATTGCTCATTGTTATTCATATCATTCTAGCGCTCATGCAATCCGGTAGTTAACCCTTTAACCCCTAATGATGCCTTTTGGTGTCATAATTGACTCCACCTACTCTAAACATCATAGATAGTGTCAAAAGTGCTCTAGAAAGGTCAAATCAAGTTTAATTGCAAATTACCTGAAAAAAAACACTGTTTTTCGTCGCGCCCTCCCCACTAAAACATAGAACGGAGAGACGGGAGAAATTTTTAAAGGGGGTTTCCCCCTTTTAACCCAGGAATACAGTGCCTCACATGTCAAAAATTGGGTAAATAGTGATGCTTATCATGTTTTCATAACAAGCAAAGCTGTCCTTATCAAGAGTGTTGTACATGTACATGTGTGTCTGCAAATATAAAAAAAGGATTAGTAGTTTTAAATGGGCCAAACATAACCTTAAAACATAGCCTCGTACCCAGGCCTGCTATATTTAGCGGACGGCCTGGTACACACTGTTCGCGCATGCGTTTAATTTATCCAACATCCGGTTAAAACGTAGATACTTACCGTACATTTCTCCGTGTTACTTGGCTAGCCACGTGATTAACACAACGTAGATAGTGTATAGCGAACTTCCGCGCGGCTGACGCTTATTTGTAAGGTAAGTTTAGCTGATTTGTGTCTAGCAAGCGACGTTGTGAGCTGAAATAGTGAGCATCACGCTAAATTCAGAGCAAGTGGGACACGCACGTGTTTTTTAATTACACGCATGCGCGAACAGTGTGTACCAGGCCTTACGCTCAATAGAGCAGGCCTGGGTACGAGGCTACTTAAAACAGTGCAATCAGCAGTGATTCAGAAAAAAAATAATTTTGGGATTAGACTCTGATGATATTACTAACTAAAAATTGTGTATGACCATCGACCAAACACATGAACAGAGAGATATATCAAGTATTTTACAGTATAAAATGATCGGAACATCAGATACATTGTAAAGTCATGACAATATTGATGTTTGGGTGAGACGTGTGTGTCCACAAATAAGTGATTACTGAGTTGATATTGTTGATATTGTGTGGTTATGTGTATCTCTTTATTAAATAAATTAATTATCTCTTTATTTAATAGTATGAATAATTCTCTTTGAGGTAACGAGCGTTAATGAGGACTATAAAGACCACGTAATGCATGGAATGAAGTCTGTTATGGATCAAAAATCGCTGTTTTTCTAGAAATACTCGCTTCTACCAGTGTTTTAGACTTAAATAGATATCAGGTGCACTGATGGACATAGGTAGCGTTGCTTCTGTGTACGTTTAGTTGGTTTGGTTCGCCCACTACTGTGCTAGACTCTCTGAAGAATAAGAAGAAAGAAAGAAGATGAACAAACAGGTCACCGCTTTTGGTCTGGTTTACCGCCTTAAACTCTGTTTTTGTTGTTGCTAAAGGTCTCTTTGGCATCATAAAAATCGTCTAAGAAGCTTCAAATGGTTAGTATCACTTGAAACTTCCGTATGGCGAAGATATGGCCGTGCCGTACTTAGTGCCTCCAGGCTAGACGCCATCTTGTCATGCCCATAGCAACTGCCCTTATAGTCTTTATTAGTAGACTCATTGTAAGCGCTTACCTCTTAGGATAGCTCCTAGATAGATTAAATACCACCGATGTCGTCAACAGCCAAGATATACGCGAATTATTGCGTTTAGCCTAAGTGTAGCCGCCATCTTGTTTTCCGCCCAACCCTAAATATGCCACGTCTACCGCGTGGCATAATATAACTTTGAATAGCACAATAGTAATGTTCCTATCATTGTCACGCCCCACCACCCCCAACACAGGGTAGGGTGGGGGTTACGTGGGGATTTGCCGCTGTTTGCTGACCGAGGGGTGGGGCATTTGACACGTTCGTATTTTCATAGATTTATGAGACTACGTAACCGGGATTGGAAACGATGGTGTGATATCAATAGCAACGCGTACAAACCTCGTGAAGCAATCCGTGTCCGATTGAAAGAGCTGATTTTTGGCCTTTGTGACTCGTTTGCTGGAAAGCTGAAGGCGCTTCAAGAAATCCAACCAGCTTTTCAGACTCAATGCACTCTCTTCTCAGTGATGGTAAAAGCTTAAAACCGAGATCGCTTTGAAAGAGTCTTTTGCGTGCAGTTTTTCATCTGCAAACAAACAGCACGTTTGGAAGGATCCCTCCTGTGAGTTACTGAAGCTTCTGGTGGTTTACTTGGTTGTTTCTACATGTCAACCAATGTCTGTAGTAGTGTAGTATTTGGCTGCATTAGCAATTTGTGTAGAACAAAATTGTCGCTAGAGTAGAGAAATTAGCTGTTTTTAGTCGATTCACGGGAATCCCTTTTGGGACAATACCAAGCAACTGGGAGCCAAGACAACCTTGCAGTTTAAAAGATCGGCAATTGTTCCATACAACTGAATGGGTAGTACCAACGATGCATTTGATTGTAGCATTCAGTGTGCCTGTGAAATACCGGCTTTCTCATTCGTTTCAAGGCAAAAATGCCAGTTACAGTATGAAAAATCGCTCAAGCTTCTATCAGCTCACAAACAAGCATCTCTGACGTGTGAAGCCAATTCGTACAGCATCTGCTGTGTGTGTAGGTGTCTCCTTTAAGCGTTTGTCGTTTGACCGTTGCTGCGCAGCTGACAGCCATATTGCAAGTCCACCCTAGCAACGGACGCGGAGTGTTTCAACGCACATGCACCGTTTCCAATCCAGGTCACGTAGTCTCATAAATCTATGGTATTTTTCAGTAAACAAACAAATCCAGTCATGTAACATAGTGTTTTCTGTTTGGACTGTACAGCAGTAGGGGCCAAGTAGGGGATATGTAAGAGATTTGCATGCCAGTCGCTCCCCCACCCTGGGGTGTTGTAAAACCACAAGTACAAATCCCCACATTGCCCCACCTCGCCCCATGTTGGGGGTGGTGGGGCATGACATTGATAGGCGCATAATATTTCTGCCACTCAGTGAGTTGAAAACTTCCTTTTTAGGCAGTACGAAACATATGGCTGTGTGTAAACATACGCTATACTATGGGTGGCTTGGCTGCATGATACTCGTGTGCAATAGCGACCCATTTATTCCACGGTTCTCCGCTAATTGAAATGATAAGCTCCTGCTTGGATGGATGCCTCAAGTAGTGCAACTACAGTAACTTGTGCAACAATTGGGTATAACTAACATGCTCACCACGCCCCCAAACCTCACTATATAAAAGATTGGTTTCACCAGTCCTCAGTCACTGTCACCTTGAGTATAACTTACCAAGACATCAAGTATGAAACTCCTCTCCTTGCTGACAGTGGCTATTGTCCTAATCGGGATAAACCATAGTGAAGGCGCTTGAATGTAACTATGAGAGGATGTCTCGTACCCCAAACTACGCAAAGATTACCACTCCAAAGAAAGCCATTAGTGTTCCTCAGGCTCACGGTATTTGTGTCTCTCCCGAAGGCAATTTTGCTGTCATTTCATGGAACTCTGCCAAGAAGATTCACATATTCTACAGCTGTGGAAAACTGAGAAAAGTAGTTGATCTTAGCAAACATGGATTGGTACGTGCTACTGACTGTGCATTCACAGATCAAAATCTTTTTGTTGCTGATGAAAGTGGAAAAAAAGTGTATAAACTGTCAAAAATTGGAAAATTCATTCGAATTTTTGCTACTGATCAATACTTTATTCGCATGGCAGCATGTCAAAACCGGCTTTATGTCACTATAAATACTGATAGTCAAAATGTCCATGTATACAATACCAATGGTGGACTGATACGTCGCATTAGTGTACCAGCTGATAATGCACGTGGAGTCATAGTGGGCATAGACGGTAACTTGCATGTTTCAAATTGGAATAGAAAACAAGTGTATGTCTACACTCCTGAAGGAAGACGAGTCAGTGTAACAACCTACAAAGAAGTCCAGTATGCTGATGGTCTAGCAATGGACACTGCAGGCAACCTCCTTATTGCTGATCATTCAAAAGGTAAAGTGGAGGTTTACAGTCTGTGTGGAGCACTGATCAAGACCATTCGAACAACTCGACATGCAGTCGATGTTGAGATTGGTAACGATGGAACAGTACTGGTGGCTGACTATGGCACCTCCAAAGTCTTCATGTTCTAACCAGCAACCAACAGAGACTATGAGCCATAGTTTACTAGTATAGAGACTAGTGTGTGTTTGTTGTAGTATAGTGACTGTAGACATATCGTATGTTAACTGTATCCCTGCATGGTGTGCTCATAATCATTATTGCTCATTGTTATTCATATCATTCTAGCGCTCATGCAATCCGGTAGTTAACAGAATCGAGTCACTTGTGTAAAATGTGGAATACAGTGCCTCACTTGTCAAAAATTGGGTAAATAGTGATGCTTGTCATGTTTTCATAACAAGCAAAGCTGTCATATCAACCCTGAACAAGAGTGTTGTACATGTACATGTGTCTGCAAAAAAAAACAGCATTAGTAGTTTCAAATTCACAAAGAAAGCTAATTTACAAAGAACGCAGCTAGGTTTAGTTGGTGGAAATAATTGTGTCCGAACGCAATGGAACTAGCTTTTCTACAGTACGTGACAAAATAACGTAAACTGACATTCAAAATTGCGTGCATGCCTTTTCAAGTATCACATGTTATTATCATAGCATACAGTGTACATGCTAACAAGTGCAAAATATCGTGTGTGATTATTGCATGATGGTGAGTGAAAAGCACATTATTTTTGTCATTCACTGTACAATAAACATTCCTGAGTGCATAAGGTTAAGGAGCTTTCAACCTTAGTATCCAACTTGATGATAACCAAAACTAAGTCCGCCACCGTGCGTTGTTGCTACTTGGAACTCACCTTGTGCGTTGTAGCTCACTATATCCTACCTTTACATTCATGCATCCTCCATCTCACTCGTCTCCAAATTAAATAAGCGAGAGTTAATTTCTTTGGAAATTTGTGTGATAGTGTGTGTGCACTGAACTTGAAACTATATGTTCTGTCGTCACATTCAAGATCCAAAAATGTCACAACAAACATCATGTTACACTTTTACATACTCCACGCTTTCTTCAAAGGAACTGCCAGTGGAACAAATCGGATGTTCCATTAAATCCTGGCAATGTGACCGCCCATGAGTGTAACAAACCAATTGTTACACAGCAAACTCTCAATGCAAATGTATGCACTGCATGAGAGCCTGTATTGTACCACTCATGGGCGGGTCTGGCAGCAACCATGAATAAAACTCATGGCACATAACAGGACCTGCCTTGCCAACTATTTATTTAATTTATTGAAGGTGCATACACCAGATTTGACGGGCTCTGTAGTGCTCACCTTATATACACAACGAGCACGCTAACGCTAGTGGGACTTCGAACAAGTAATAACAAAAACAATTCATGTATGGCTCCTCGTGCAACATTGGATTTGTTCGCACTTGTTTTCGGTCTCGTTGTAGAAATAGACTGCAAGTTCATGCGTACAAATCCAATGTTACACGCGGAACCATACATTAACTAGTCACTTATGACCGCGTAGGGCTTAGTTTAAAAAACAGTGCTCATGCGATCCAGTAGTTAAGTAAACTTGTGAGCAAAATGTGGGACACAGTTGGGCTTAACTTGTCCTGACTACAGGAAACATGTTCTGTGCCTGCATGTGTACGAGTTATGTGGTACATATGTATGCGTACATTGTAAGCAAAGTACTGTCCAAGAAATTCCATTGAGTCATCAACTATTTGAAGTACTTTATTACAAAGTTAAGTTACATAACATGTTTTAATAGCAGTGTATGTGCACGTGCACGCCACCAGTAGAGAATGATCAATTCATGCACATTTTACTATAAACCAAAGTAAAAAGTTATGACAACATAGTTATTTTTAGAAATTGATAACATGTCTATGATCAACATTATGAGCACTTTAGATACCATTCTTGTGATCTGTAAACCAAACCCGAAAGAGAGTAACCTGATACACATACTTTTCTAGAAATGATAACATTCTTGCTGTACATCAACAACCATTAAGTTTGCTATGATCATCATTATTTTGTCATCTTTAGACGTTTAAAGTGCCATACCATGCAGACCTCACAAACAAAAACATCCGAAATGAAATATTACTTGCTGACGAGGATGTTTCTCTTTCTTCAACTTACAGTACACCATTCAATGGTGCAAATAGAATGATTCTATTTAGACAGTATTATTGAACAGGTGCTGCAAGATTTGACAAAAGCACACTTGCTCTATAGTTCCCATGCAGTTTGGTGGAACTGAATTCACTTGTCTACTCCACACATGATCCCCATTATAGTGGACACCATTTGGACCCAAATTGTAGAGTTTGGTTAGGGATTTATATCACATAATTTATTGATTGCAAGTGTTCATTGCATTGAGGTGTACCCTAAGAGGGTTCTACTATAGAAATGATTTACCAACATCGAGAATAGTACTAGCAAAAAATAGCCAATAATTATGAGAAAAACTTCACCGGAATAATCAAGACTTAAAGGTCGGATAGAGAAATAGAGGGTTACCAGAGACTGGCTCATATACCAGACTGTTTTTCATAATGGTCACCAATATGTATCAATTTATATAGAATGTGTCAAGTGCATGTGTATGCTGATTATATCCAATATGAAAGCATCACCTGCAGTAAAGATAGACATCAAATCTATCTAGTTTAAGCTAAAATCCAAAGTATCTGTTTACACGTGAACATAACATGTTTTAAGATAATCATTCCTAAATACAAATATGCAACATGAAACTCATGAATTGAAGTAGGTATAAATGTATACACTATACAAACACATAGTCACATACCACCCTTTGATGCTGTAAACATCTCAACTGAAATTCACAACGTCTAAAAAGTAACTTTAGGATAGCTCATAATACAGGTGAACGTGACCAAAGCATCACTGAGCTCACTATATAAGAGAGGACACATTGTGCATCATCACTTCTCAGTCGCTGTCACCTTGAGTATATCTCACTGGACAAGACGTCAAGTATGAAACTCCTCTCCTTGCTGACGGTGGCTATTGTCCTAATCGGCATAACCACACAAGCCTTTGCCTGCTACTATGAGAGGATGTCTCGTAGCCCAAACTACGCAAAGATTACCACGCCAAAGAAAACCCTTACTGTCCCTCGAGCTTACGGTATTTGTGTTGCTCCTAATGGCAACTTTGCTGTCATATTGCACGACAATGCCAAGAAGATTCGCATATACTACAGCTGTGGAAAACTGATGAAAGAAGTTGATCTTAGCAAACAAGGATTTGTACGTGCTACTGACTGTGCATTCACAGATAAAAGTCTCTTTGTTGCTGACTATAATGGGAAAAAAGTGTATGAATTGTCAACACTTGGGGAATTTGTTCGAATTTTTGCTACAGGTTTATACTTTGTTCGCATGGCAGCATGTCAAGACCGGCTTTATGTCACTACAAATACTGGTGGGCAAAACATTCTTGTATACGATACTAATAATGGTAGACTGATACGTCGCATTAGTGTACCGGGTATTGCACGTGGAGTCATAGTGGGCATAGATGGTAACTTGCATGTTTCAAATTGGCAGAGAAAACAAGTGTATGTCTACACTCCTGAAGGAAGACGAGTCAGTGTAACAACCTACAAAGAAATTAATCTTGCTGATGGTCTAGCAATGGACATTGCAGGCAACCTCCTTATAGCTGATCATGCAAGGGGTAAAGTGGAGGTTTACAATCCGTGTGGAACACTGATCAAGACCATTCGAACAGGAACTCGATATGCAGTCGACGTTGTGATCGGTAACGATGGAACAGTACTGGTGGCTGATCATGATACCTCCAAAGTCTTCATGTATTAACCAGCAACCAACAGAGACTATGAGCCATAGTTTAATAGTATAGAGACTAGTGTGTGTTTGTTGTAGTATAGTGACTGTAGACATAATGTGTGTTGTAGATTTTAGTGCTCATGCTGGTTATTTATTCATTCGTTACAATGATCTCTCTAAAGAGTTAAAATAATGCAGAGCCGAGTAGTTAAGTAAACTTGTGAGCACAATGTGGGACACAGTTGGGCTTCACATGTCCTGACTACAGGAAACATATTCTGTGCCTGCATGTGTGTGAGTTATGTGGTACATATGGGTCCATCGTAAGCAAAGTACTGTACAAGAATTCAATCTGAGTCATCAACTATTTGAAGTACTTTATTACAAAGGTGCATTCATAACATGTTTCATTAGCAGCTTAAATAATCATTTCTTGCTACAAAAGAGAGCCTGAGCAGCATAATACATTACAATATCAAGCAGTCAAACATGACAGCAAACTATCTGAATGAAGCACCAAGGTGCAAATGCCTCGGTAGAATTTCCAGTCAAGTAGCTCGGTGCAGTTTAATGTGACAGCACCAGAATTTTGCAGCTGAGTATGACAGTATTGACCAAACATTTTGTGACACCTTCAGCCCGATAACTGTTTTTAATTTGATAGAGATCGTTGCTTCGACTAGACATTATCGTGTTGAGTAGTGAGCTTTATTGCCGCAGCATATGAAACAATGATTCAATAAAACGTTTCGATCCGAGGATCATCATCAGTTATAAAAATGAAACAGATTTTATAACTGATAATGACTGATGATATAACTGATGATGATCCTCGGATCGAAACGTTTTATTGAATCATTGTTTCATATGCTGCGGCAATAAAGCTCACTACTCAACACGATAATGCTTTTAATTTATTTACATAATGGTCACCAATATGTATCAACTTATATAGAATGTGTCATGTGCATGTGTTTGTTGACGTATCCAATATGAAAGCATCATCTGCAGTCTCATAATATCTAGTTTAAGATAAAATCCGAAGTATCTGTTTACACGCAAATATAACATGTTTTAATACCAAGTAAGATAATCATTCTTAAACACAAAAGTTTATGATAGCTCATAATGCAGGTGAACGTGACCAAAGCATCACTGAGCTCACTATATAAGAGAGGACACATTCTGTGTCTCACCACTTCTCAGTCGCTGTCACCTCGAGTATATCTCACTGGAGAAGACGTCAAGTATGAAACTCCTCTCCTTGCTTACGGTGGCTATTGTCCTAATTGGCATAACCACACAAGCCTTTGCCTGCTACTATGAGAGGATGTCTCGTAGCCCAAACTACGCAAAGATTACCACGCCTAAGAAAACCATCAATGTGCCCAATGCTCACGGTATTTGTGTCGCTCCCAATGGTAACTTTGCTGTCATGATGTGGAATAATGCCAAGAAGATCCGCATATACTACAGCTGTGGAAAACTGATGAAAGATGTTGATCTTAGCAAACATGGATTTCAAAGTAGTGGTGATTGTGCATTCACAGATCGCAATCTCTACGTGGCTGACCATAATGGAAAAAAAGTATACGTACTGTCAACAATTGGAAAATTTATTCGATCCTTCGCTACTGTAGTACGTATTTTTCGCATTGCAGCATGTCAAGATCGGCTATACCTCACTACGAGTGGTGGTGGACAAAATGTCCTTGCGTACAATACCAATGGTAGACTGATACGTCGCATTAGTGTACCAGGTAGTGCACGTGGCATTGCAGTGGGCATAGACGGTAACTTGTATGTCACCAACTGGAATAGAAAACAAGTGTATGTCTACACTACTGAAGGAAGACGAGTCGGTGTAACAACCTACAATGAAGTCCAGCATGCTGATGGTATAGCAATGGACACTGCAGGCAACCTCCTTATTGCTGATCACAAAAGGGGTAAAGTGGAGGTTTTCAGTCAGTGTGGAGCACTGATCAAGACCATTCTAACAGGAACACGACATGCAGTCGATGTGGAGATTGGTAATGATGGAACAGTACTGGTGGCAGATCATGTTACCTCCAAAGTCTTCATGTTCTAACCAGCAACCAACAGAGACTATGAGCCATAGTTTACTAGCATAGAGACTAGTGTGTGTTTGTTGTAGTATAGTGACTGTAGACATAATGTGAGTTGTAGATTTTAGTGCTCATGCTGGTTATTTATTCATTCATTACAATGATCTCTCAAAAGAGTTAAATAATACAGAGCCGAGTTTCGAACAAGCAGTGCTCATGCGATCCAGTAGTTATAGTCAGGTGGCTTAGTGAAATTATTGTTACCGGGTGGATAAAAGCACCAAATTTAGCATGAGGATTACTAAGGCTATACTAATTATCATCGGAGGGGGAGCCACCCCAAATTTGTTTGGCAAAATTAATGTAAAAAAAACAAAATGGCCGCTGTCGTCCGACTTTTAGTAAAATATTATTGTTAAATCTTAATTAACATTTAAACCAAGAAATGACTGTGATAACATGATATAATAATATTATAAATCAATGTATCATAACACTGTTAATACAACTATTTACAATTACAAAGAGGTGAACAAAATGACTGGCTTTGCCACTGCAATGTGAGAAATCTCCTTTGCATGTGAGAAATCTCCTTTGCATGAACATTTGATGAGCACGCAGGCTGCATGCTTTAGATACTTCTGGAATTGTAATCCACACTGGCGTCCATGATTTTGAATCCTTTGCCCAACAAAATTCATTAGGAGAGGGAACCAGTTGTTGCTCAAGTGTACTTGTTGCACAGATTCCAGCTTGATATACTGCTCTTTTAACATGCTGGAGAAGTACATTCAGTGTTGGTGGTATTCTATCTACAGATCGATTTTTACGGCAGAAGACTTCTTCTCTTGCCTCATTGATAGAAGTAAGAGGGCTAGTTCTATCGTACAAGACAACAATCAGTCTTTCTATCTTTCTGAACTGATTGGAATGCTCATCTGAGTGCTCAAAGGGGTGACTTGCTATATACTCCAATGTCTCTGTTGCTTCTTCATAGGCTTGCCATGCCTGCCAAGATGATTTCTTACCCTTCCTTTGAAGAAGGATGTGGTATCAGAACCAGTTAATGCATGGGAAACTGGTAAAGCTCTTGATTTTGGTTTACCAAGGTCGCTGTAAATTGCATTTATGTTGTAGAATCTATAGTTCTTACTCATTCCAAATGCAACCGAGACATTTTACCGCAGGTTGATTCTGTAATAAATCAAAAAAGCACCAACAAGAATGACAACAACGACTCAGTGTCAACAGTGCGAACTTTAATACTCCGCATGCCTTGATTAAGTGCATGCAAGCAAATTTGAACAATGACTCCGGTATGCTTCTTCATGATTGCAATTCATCATGCCAGATGTGGTAGATACATTTATAACAGACTGACCAGATGTAATATAAATTGCTTTGTTAGAGGGAAAGATGAACTGACTAATCTTGGATGTCAGAAAAACAAAGAGTTCACTTTTGTTGTTAGAATTACAGAGGATCTTTCCAGTTGCCTGGTAGTTTGGCATGACTTGTCAATTTTCTGCGTATACCCTTTCCCCTTTTCTCCCTGGTACTCTCTTTTACACTATCTTGCAGATATAAATGTCAATTCATGTAGTTTGCTCCAACTGCTTAGTCGAATAGGGAATTATCATTGCCGATCGCCAATGATATGTCGGGATCAGTGACCTCAAACTAAGATGACGGCTACTCACGTGTGAAAAAGAGTTTTCGCACATATCTCTACTGTTATAAAGATCTTGTCTACATTATTCACAGAAAGTTAATTGAGACCCCAATTTTTGTTAATATGTGGACAATAACAGCACCATCCAATACTATGCAGTCATAGCTCAAGGGGGGCTCGAATTCCTCAGGTTCTTCAAGACACTTCAAAAGATCAGACTTCGTATTTGGAGAATGAAGCTTGCCAAAGTCAGAGAGATAGGGTGGGAATGGTTGAACTTCACGAGAAAAAATTATTTCAGGTCAGCATCACGACTTTGCATTGAGATATAAATAGTGCCATGTTATTTTGAAGCACTTTGATTTTCCAGCCTGCCTTTGAAATCGTTTAGGCTGAGGTCTTTTGAAGAGGGCAAGTGAATTCTTGTGATCTGTAAACCAAACCCGGAAGAGAGTAACCTGATGCACATACTTTTCTAGAAATGATAACATTCTTGCTGTACATCAACAACCATTAATTTTGCTATGATCATCTTTAGATACATCTAGATGTTAAAAGTGCCATACCATGCAGGCCTCACACAACAAAAACATCTGAAATGAAATATTATACTTGCTGACGGTTCTCTTCAACTTACAGTACACCAATCAATGGTATGATTCTATTTTGACAGTAGTATTAAACGGGTGCTGCAGATTTGATAATACAGACAAAAGCAGACTTGCTCTATTGTTCTCATGGAGTTTGGTGGAAACGAATTAACTTGTCTACTGCACACATGATCCATTGCATATTAAAGTGGACACCATTTGGACCCAAACTTGTAGAGTTTGGTTATCACACATTACACATTGATTGCAAGTATTCATTGCATTGAGGTGTTTTAAGAGGGTTCTACTATAGAAATATTTATAATCTTTATCAACATCGAGTATAGTACTAGCAAGGAAAAAGTAAACTTGAAATCTGGAAAAAACTTAGAAGTCGGATAAAGAACTAGAGGGTTACCACAGATTGGCTTACAAGACTGTTTTGCATAATGGTCACCAATATGTATCAATTTATATAGAATGTTTCAAGTGCATGTGTTTGTTGATGTATCCAATATGAAAGCATCATCTGCAGTAAAGATAGACATCAAATCTATCTAGTTTATGATAAAATCCGAAGCATCTGTTTACACGTGAACATAACATGTTTTAATAACAAGTAAGATAATCATTCCTAAACACAAATGTCACTCTAGTGTAACATGTAACATGAACTAGAGATAGTCAATATTAACATTGCAGTCTTGTTAATGTATATACATAGTCATGTACACGCAACCTTTGATGCTGTAAAAATATCCCTGAATCTGAAATTCACGACGTCTAAAGAGTGTAATTTTTAGGATATCTCATAATGCAGGTGAACGTGACAAAAGCATCACTAAGCTCACTATATAAGAGAGGACACATTCTGTGTCTCACCACTTCTCAGTCGCTGTCACCTTGAGTATATCTCACTGGACAAGACATCAAGACACTATGAAACTCCTCTCCTTGCTGACGGTGGCTATTGTCCTAATCGGCATAACCACACAAGCCTTTGCCTGCTACTATGAGAGAATGTCTCGTAGCCCAAACTACGCAAAGATTACCACGCCAAAGAAAATCCTCAATATTCCTAATGCTCACGGTATTTGTGTCGCTCCCAATGGTAACTTTGCTGTTGTGTCGCACAACAATGCCAAGAAGGTCCGCATATTCTACAGCTGTGGAAAACTGATGAAAGAAGTCGATCTTAGCAAACAAGGATTTGTACGTGGTACTGACTGTGCATTCACAGATCAAAGTCTCTTTGTTGCTGACTATAATGGGAAAAAAGTGTATAAACTGTCAAAAATGGGAAAATTTATTCGAATCTTTGCTACTGGTCAACACTTTGTTCGCATGGCAGCATGTCAAGACCGGCTTTATGTCACGATAAATACTGGTGGTCAAAACGTTTTTGTATACGATACCAATAATGGTGGACTGATACGTCGCATTAGTGTACCAGCTAATGCTGCACGTGGAGTCATAGTGGGCATAGACGGTAACTTGCATGTTTCGAATTGGAATAGAAAACAAGTGTATGTCTACACTCCTGAAGGAAGACGAGTCAGTGTAACAACCTACAAAGAAATTAATCATGCTGATGGTTTAGCAATGGACACTGCAGGCAACCTCCTTATTGCTGATCATGATCGAGGTAAAGTGGAGGTTTACAGTCCGTGTGGAGAACTGATCAAGACCATTCGAACGGGAACTCGAATTGCACTTGACGTCGAGATTGGTAACGATGGAACAGTAATGGTGGCAGACTACGCTACCTCCAAAGTCTTCATGTTCTAACCAGCAACCAACAGAGACTATGAGCCATAGTTTACTAGTATAGAGACTAGTGTGTGTTTGTTGTAGATTATTTATTATATTAATGTAGAGTGCTCATTGCTGGTTATGAATTTTAATTGAAAAAATTGTGTATATGCTGATAATAATGCAATGAGATACAACGTGTCATGACGCTAGTATGGTAGGGAAATGAACACATTCATGTGAATTCGTCTGCTTACATAAATTTCATCACAATAGGCACGTAACCATGACACAACACTCATTTCTCATTCAAATCAATGCGAGCATTCATACCTCTGGGAGGAATCAATGAGGAACACCAGTGGCGGATCCAGGAAAAGAAGATGGAGAGGGCCAATGTGCGGCATGGAGCGCCGCCGAAAAAGTTTAGCTAATTAATATTCATGAAGGTCGTAATAATTGACTCTGGCACGCATCATCGCAGCGAGCGCACTAGTCAGTACACAACACAGCGAGCGGGCTAGTCAGTAGTGAGAACTCTGGTAAGAGTGTTGCACTGTAGGTAAAACTTTAGGCGTGGCAATCAATACAAATAGTCTATGATTATTAATTAAACGTGCTCGCGAAGGGGGGAATTGGCCCCCGATTCCCCCCCTGGATCCGCCACTGAACACCATGAATTCACATGTACGATAGCACTAAAAAGAAGACTAGACTCTCTCATGAGTCATTGAGTCTAGACCAACTTGCTAACGTAAACAAAACTACAAGTATCATAGCATAACTAGCTGATGTACAAAACAGCATGGCTGGTATAATTTGTGAGATTAAATTTTGTTCGAGCGAACAGCATCGAGCACATTCATTGGGCATGATATACAATGAGAACACTGCTTCAAACCTGTGGTAAGTGATCAGACTCTCACTCAGAGGATACCAAATCCACAGAGATTCTTATCTAGGATTGTGTCAAAAAAGGTGGCTTGCAAGAAGAAAATTTAACAGATTCTGCCTCTCGCATTCAAAGCAAAATTTTAACTTTACAGAATATACCAGCTATGAGGTAATGAGTTATTCTGATGGTATACCGTATAGCGGGAAATTTTCGCAGGAGAAAAGTTTCACGAATTTCGCGAATTACAGGCTATTCGCAAATATATATTATTATCCACGAATGTTTTTTTTTGTTGTTGACAAAGACAGGGCAATAGCGCTGATTCGCGAAAATAATATTCGCGAAATGCTCTATCTCACGCATTCGCGAAAATTTTCTCCCGCGAAAATTTCCCGCTATACGGTAGTACAGATTTCCTGGTTAGTGAACATGGGATTAGGTTGGATAGACAATAGTGAGCTACCAGGGACTGGCTTAAAAGACAGTTTTACATAATGGTCACTGCCCTCCTAAAAGTACATATCACAGAATATCTATGATAATGTGTCAATAGTGCAAGTATTTCGTGATGAAACATCCAATTTGTGTCATTTGCAGTGAAGAACTCATATCTATCATCTTAAAAAGTTTAAAGTATCTGTTTACACAGGAACAAATATATGTTTTAACATGAGTGTAGATAATCATTCCCGGACAGACTAGGCACCGAAGGTGCTTATGCCTCGGTGGAATGTTATGCATACATGCCTGTCTGACTAAATACGCTGAACTGAAATACACAAGCAGTAATGTAAGTCTGCTGTTGCTAGTTGAACAAAAGCACCAAAGCGGTGCTGATGCCTCGGTGCAGTCATAAAACTAAAAGTTATAAAAACATACACAAACATAAATATCCACAAACAGAACTATCTACCATTCCATAAACACAGTACACTATCCACCATTCTACAAACACGACAACAGCTGCAGATGCATGTATACATGATTTCTGTACAGCAATCACAATGCAGTACTTTAGTTATGCAATCAGAAGCCAATCAGTGCTGACCACAATTCAACTGGGCGTGTCTACAATGTTCAATACAGCACATGCATACTGAACACGAGCGAAATAGCTTCCATAGCTGACCTGCGCTGCTATCCTATAGTGAAATTCTAACCTATCAGCTTCTATTTATATAAGTAGTCAACTGTAGATAGCTTTGCCTGTCCAGATCGCCAGCAACAGCTCGATCGCGAGCCAGTGAGCAAATTGCGCCATAACTCACAAACAAAGCTTCGTATACAGTTTTCACTAGTTCTAAAGCGAGATAATACCGTGTTCTACTTGCATTGCTAGTTTCAGAGCTTAAATTTCAGCGTACGCTACAAAACCGAACCAGCCGTGAGCAATTCACGCTGTAACTTACGCACTAAGCTTTAAAATCAAACTTCTGAAAATTCAAATCCGTGCAAGTATCGATTTCTACCCGTGTTGCTTGTTTCAGCGATTAGTTTTCAGCGAGCTACGAGAAATCAGAAAAGAAAGAACAACACCACGACTACTGTATGCCTCGTGACTCTGCCCACCGAGGCGTAAATATTATGTTACTTTAACAACATTTTCAGAGAGAGAGCGGCACACACTATATATCATGTAGTCGAACATGGCAGTAACTCTGAGCTATGGCAACAACTACTAGCTAGCTATCACAATAAAGCTAACTGCTACAACATGATCGATTCGACACTTTACTGTTCACTTTAGCGTACATGTAACATAATACTTCACTAATGAAACATGAACATTACAGTCCTATATGAATGTATGTACCATAGCATTCTATAGAGTCGCATGACTCCACACAGTAAACAGTATTGACTGCAGGAAAACTTCGGAAGGGAGTGGTTCGCCAATACCGAAGGTAGGACAGGTCTAAGTATGTTAACCTTTTACACACAGTTATCTTACTGATGCTAATAAGACCTCATAAACGATTGACATCATTCCATGTCCACCTGGTATGTATACCATATACACACTGGTAGGCATGGAATAACTACTACATACATTAGTACATTCACACAAGTACACATAGTCATATACATAACCCACTGTTGCTTTAACATTAAACTGTACGTTTAAAAAGGCGTGAATTTACCATAATGCTAACTATCACAAAAGCCACATAATATAGATGAACACAACAAACCATTACTAAGCTCACTATATAAGAGAGGACACATTCTGTGTCTCACCAGTTCTCAGTCGCTGTCACCTTGAGTATATCTCACTGGACAACAAGTCGTCAAGTATGAAACTCCTTTCCTTGATGACGGCGAAAGACGAAGTTAAGGTTTACACCAGTGTGGAGCACTGATCAAGACCAATCTAACAGGAACTAGACATTCAACTGATGTTTAGGATGGAACAGTAATGGTAGCAGACCCCATTGCCGGCAAAATCCTAAATGTACATGTATTAACCAGCAACCAACAGAGACTATGAGCCATAGTTTACTAGTATAGAGACTAGTGTGTGTTTGTTGTAGTATAGTGACTGTAGACATAATGTGTGTTGTAGATTTTAGTGCTCATGCTGGTTATTCATTCATTCAGTGATCTCTCAAAAGAGTTAAAATGATATAAAGTTGAGTTTCGAAAAAGCAGTGCTCATGCGATCCAGTAGTTAAGTATACTTGTGAGCAAAATGTAGGACACAGCTGGGCTTCACACCTGACTACAGGAAACATATTCTGTGCCTGCATGTGTGCGAGTTATGTGGTACATATGTATGCGTCCATCGTAAGCAAAGTACTGTCGATCTGAGTCATCAACTATTAGAAGTACTTTATTAGTAAGGTATATAACATGTTGAATAGCAGTGCATGTGCACGTTAGCAGTAAAGAATGATCAATTCATGCACATAGGAAGTTAAGACAACATTCCGTTATTTCAGAAAATGATAACATATCTATGATCACCATTATGAGCACTTTAGATACCATTCTTATGATATGTAAACCAAACCCAGAAGGGAGTAACCTGATGCACATACTTTTCTAGAAATGATAACATTCTTGCTGTACATCAACAACCATTAAATTTGCTATGATCATCTTTAGATGTACATCTAGATGTTAAAAGTGCCATACCATGGAGGCCTCACAAAACAAAAACATTCGAAATGAAATATTACTTGCTGACGGTTCTCTTCAACTTACAGTACACCAATCAATGGTATGATTCTATTTAGACAGTATTATTGAACAGGTGCTGCAGATTTGATAATACAGACGAAAGCACACTTGCTCTATTGTTCTCATGCAGTTTGGTGGAACGTCTACTGCACACATGATCCATTGCATATACACCATTTGGACACAAAATTGAGAGTTTGGTATATCACACATTACACATTGATTGTAAGTGTTCATTGCATTGAGGTGTCCTCTAAGAGGGCTCTACTATATAATCTTCATCAACATCAAGTATAGTACTAGAAAGAAAATAGAAAATTTGACAGGCATTATCTGGAAAAAGACTTAGGTCGGATAAAGAAAATAGAGGGTTACTAGAGACTGGCTTACAAGACTGTTTTACATAATGGTCACCAATATGTATCAACTTATATAGAATGTGTCAAGTGCATGTGTTTGCTGATCTATCCAATATGAAAGCATCATCTGCAGTAAAGATAGACATCAAATCTATCTAGTTTAAGATAAAATCCGAAATATCTGTTTACACGCGAACTAACATGTTGTTAATAACAAGTAAGATAATCATTCCTAAACACAAATGTCACTCTAGTGTAACATGCAACATGAACTAAAGTAAAACATAGCAGTCTTGTTAATGTATTCATTATACACACACACACATAGTCACATACACTTTGAGAAGATCACATACCCTTTGATGCTGTACTGAAATTCACAACGTTTATAAAAGTAATCTTAGGATAGCTCATAATACAGGAGAAAGTGACCAAAGCATCACTGAGCTCACTATATAAGAGAGGACACATTCTGTGTCTCACCAGTTCTCAGCCACTATCACCTTGAGTATATCTCACTGGACAAGACGTTAAGTATGAAACTCCTCTCCTTGCTGACAGTGGCTATTGTCCTAATCGGCATAACCACACAAGCCTTTGCCTGCTACTATGAGAGGATGTCTCGTAGCCCAAACTACGCAAAGATTACCACGCCAAAGAAAACCCTTAGTGTTCCCAATGTTCACGGTATTTGTGTCGCTCCTAATGGCAACTTTGCCGTTGTATCGTGGAACAACGCCAAAAAGATTCGCATATACTACAGCTGTGGAAAACTGATGAAAGAAGTTGATCTTAGCAAACATGTATTTATACGTGCTACTGACTGTGCATTCACAGATCAAAATCTCTATATTGCCGATTACAATGGAAAGAAAGTTTACGTGCTGTCAACAATTGGAAAATTCATTCGATCATTCTCTACTGGAGTACATTCTTTTGGCATGGCAGCATGTCAAGACCAGATTTACATCACTACGAGTGGTGGTGGGCAAAATGTCCTTGTGTACAATACCAATGATAGATTGATACGTCGCATTAGTGTACCAGCTAATGCTGCACGTGGAGTCATAGTGGGCATAGATGGCAACTTGCACGTTTCCAATGGGAATAGAAAGCAAGTGTATGTCTACACTCCTGAAGGAAGACGAGTCGGTGTAACAACCTACAATGAACTCCAGTATGCTGATGGTCTAGCAATGGACACTGCAGGCAACCTCCTTATTGCTGATCACAACAGAGGTAAAGTGGAGGTTTACAGTCCGTGTGGAGCACTGATCAAGACCATTCGAACAACTCGAAATGCAGTCGATGTGGAGATTGGTAACGATGGAACAATACTGGTGGCAGATTACGCTACCTCCAAAGTCTTCATGTATTAACTAGCAACCAACAGAGACTATGAGCCATAGTTTACTAGTATAGAGACTAGTGTGTGTTTGTTGTAGTATAGTGACTGTAGACATAATGTGTGTTGTAGATTTTAGTGCTCATGCTGGTTATTTATATTATAATGATCCCTCAAAAGAGTTACAATGATACAGAACCGAGTTTTGAAAAAGCAGTGCTCATGCGATCCAGTAGTTAAGTAAACTTGTGAACAAAATGAGGGACACAGTTGGGCTTCACTTGTCCTGACTACACGAAACATATTCTGTGCCTGCATGTGTGTGAGTTATGTGGTACATATGTATGCGTCCATCATAGGAAAAGTACTGTCAAAGAAATTCCATCTGAGTCATCAACTATTTGAAGTACTTTATTACAAACGTACATAACATGTCTTAATTCACAGTTTATTCATAGATATCGATTGTCAACCGGCTATGCCCAATAGTGGTAATACAAATTTGGCGGCGCGCGCTCACCATCATGGCGGCTAATGAGGACAGTTTTTAGGTACACAATGCTTCGCTGTTTCTTGACGCAGGCTGCTGTTGCTAGCTGGATTGAGTCCCTTAGACATCGGGTCATAGACATTTGCTATGATTTTAACGAAGTAAGCTATATCTTCCGTGTAATAGCAGCATATCGACACGTGAGTGGCAGAACTGGCTAATATTCAAGGAACTAGGCTTTATTTCTGGGAAAACGATGCAAATGCATGTGAAGCACAAGAAGGCAAGTGTGCCAGTAGTATTTATTCTCATCTGTCTTGTGTCGCTGTCACACATAGTGTACCTAACGCTCGCCAGCAGGCGTCGTCCGTCCCGCTAATGCTGTTTATGCAACAGCACTCGAACTTGGAATAATAAGAGGAGACCACTAGGTGACTGTGCACCACACACAAGAACCCCATAACAAGAAGTATTGTAGAAAAAGAAAGGGTAGCTGCATAAAGTATGAATTATAACAGTAACTTCTTCCTATTTCCGGTGAAGCGCCACCTTAATAGCAGTGCATGTGTATGTGCATGCCAGCAGTAGAGAATGATCAATATACAAACTGAAAAATTAGTGCTGTAATGAAAACATAACAAGCTGGTTACAAAAAACATTCCCACAGAGAATCACAATACCAAGAACTTGTTCGGGCATTTCATGACTACATTATAGATTAGATGACGAACTGCAAAAGTGACTACTTTTGATTCCAAGGTGTAAATCCACATGTAGTTGCCTCAATTCATCAAATATGTTTACAGCTGCTGCGCACTCAAGGTAGTGGAGAAAGCCTGCCAGAGTCGAAGGACAGAAAATTTTCATGCATCTTTTACAGGTCAAAAACGATAATCGCAAGACAAAGCAGTTGAAAGACAATTTTTGGGTGGTAAGACAGTAAACAGCCAAGCTTGATGACACACACACATGTACCAACAGAAATCTAAACGCATAGTCTTCGTTACCCATGTTGAGGTGAGAATATGAATAAAAGATTGACAGTTCATTTCAAGAGAACTGTAGAAGTAGGAAAAGCACAACTCACATATAACCGTTATAGTACCAATTCATACGTTCTAGAATGAGGTATCCAGGACACATGTGCAAAGACTCTTAAATTTAAAGTTCTAAATAAATGCCAGTCATCTTAAAAATGATAAACTTGGTTTATATAATAGCACTATTTTATCAATGTTATTGAAGTGAAGGAAGCTATTGTCTGAAGAGCTGAGGAATGATTGCACAGTTGGAGGAAGATAGCAACAAAAACTTGGGAAAGAGCTGTGTTATTGTTAGCTAGCACACTAATATTATACTGAATTTCAAGTAGTCATCAAACTTGTATAGAAAATTCTAACCAGCAACCAACAGAGACTATGAGCCATAGTTTACTAGTATAGAGACTAGTGTGTGTTTGTTGTAGATTATAGTGTGTGTTGCTGTATCACAAGAGCATTTGCTTATGCTGGCTAAAATCTTCTCATTCTCATTCAATAGCACTACAGTTAGATACAGTATACCCAACATGAGGGCTTATTAACCCTTACACATTAACAATTTCACATTAACCATTTCACAATGAAATAATAACCATTTCATAACCATTAACCATTTAAGTGTTTTGTCAATTTCTTAGAAATACTGTAGGTCAACCAGTAAATACATACCAGGGGAATGTGAGTGCAGTATGTGAGTCACATAGTCTACCTTTCTATAAAAAAGGATCTTGTGTGCACATGTGAGTGGATGTTGACAAAAGAACAAGAATATAATTCTATTGTCAATCTATAGTGTGCATGTAAACATCTGACATCAAAAGAAAAGTTATTTAGCCATGAGAGTATATTTAAAAAGAATACATGCTAGAATACATGGTGGTTTCCTTTTAGCAGTACAAAGGTATTACGACGAAACAAATTCGCAATGACCTTCAACAACATTGAGCTCACTATAGAGGACACATTTTGTGTCTCACCAGTTCTCAGTTGCTGTCACCTTGAGTATATCTCACTGGACAAGACGTCAAGTATGAAACTCCTCTCGTTGCTGATGGTGGTTATTGTCCGCATAACCACACAAGCCTTTGCCTGCTACTATGAGAGGATGTCTCGTAGCCCAAACTATGCAAAGATTCTCACACTATCACAAGTCTATGTGACAAGTTTACCTATACAGGCGATGATTATCATTACTGCTGTTGTGAAATTATTACACAACAGTAAGATCACATTGCAGCCCTAATGCTTCTGCTGTATAAACTTGTGAGGTAGGAAATGTCTAATGCTGTCCAACAGGGTATATTGACAGTTGCATACTCTTAGGTAATGAACTCTTGACAATACCAATGGTAGACTGATACTAACTAGTTAAAGCATCGTTGTGAGCGCAATACAGGAATTATTGAGTGAGGGGTGTGGTCAAGACAATAATACAACATGAGGCGAAGCTGAGTGCTGTATCAGCGTCGAGACCAACATCCCGAGCGATTCTCAGTGGGAAAAACCTCACTGAGAATCACAATACCAAGTGCTCAGGCATTTCATAACTACATTATAGATTAGATGACGAAATGCAAATGTGACTACTTTATGTTTCCAAGGTGTAAATTTGTCTCAATTCATCATTGATGTTTACAGCTGCTGCCTTAAGCACTCAAGGTCGTAGAGAGAGCCTGCCAGAGTCGAAGGACAGAAAGTTATCATTTTCATGCATCTTTTATAGTTGTCTACTTCTAGAAGTGCATTTCTCAAAAATGATAATTGCAAGACAAAGCAGTTGAGAAACAATTTTTGGTGGTAAGACAGTAAACAGCCATGTTTGATGACACACACACATGTACCAACTGAAATCTAAATGCATAGTCTTCGGTTCCCCATGTTGAGGTGAGAATACAAATAAGAGATTGACAGTTCCTTTCAAGAGAACTGTAGAAGGAGGAAGAGAAGTAGGGTTACCACGACTCACATTAACCGTTATAGTACCAATTGAGAATGAGGTATCCAGGACACAATGATAGAACATGTGCAAAGATTCTTAAATTTAAACTTCTAAATAAATGCCAGTCGTCTTAAAATGATAAACTTGGTTTATATAATAGCACTATTTTATCAATGTTATTGAAGTGAAGGAAGCTATTGTCTGAAGAGCTGAGGAATGATTGCACAGTTGGAGGAAGATAGCAACAAAAACTTTGGGAAAGACTTGTGTCATTGTTAGCTAGCACACTAATATTATACTGAATTTCATGTAGTCATCAAACTTGTATAGAAAATTATAATCAGCAACCAACACAGACTATGAGCCATAGTTTACTAGTATAGAGACTAGTGTGTGTTTGTTGTAGATTATAGTGTGTGTTCCTGTATCACAAGAGCATTTGCTTATGCTGGCTAAAATCCTCTCATTTTACACTAATGTGTCCAACAGCACTAAAGTTGGATATAGTATACCCAACACGCAACCCGAACACAATTAACCATTAACCATTTCACAATTAACCATTAACCATTTCACAATTAACCATTAACCATTTCATAATAACCATTAACCATTTTTGTCAATTAATTTTCTTTGAAATACTGTAGGTCAACCAGTAAATACATACCAGGGGAATGTGAGTGCAGTATGTGAGTCACATAGTCTACCTTTCCATAAAAAAGGATCTTGTGTGCACATGTGAGTGGATGTTGACAAAGAACAAGAATATAATTCTTTTGTCAATCTATAGTGTGCATGTAAACATCTGACATCAAAACAAAAGTTATTTATCCATGAGAGTATATTTGAAAGGAATACATGCTAGAATACATGGTGGGTTGCTTTTAGCAGTACAAAAGTATCATGAAAAAAATTCACAATGACCTTCAACAACATTGAGCTCACTATATAAGAGAGGACACATATACACATGATGAATGATTCTTTTTAGACAGTATTATTGAACAGGTGCTGCAAGATTTGATAATACAGACAAAAGCACACTTGCTCTATTGTTCTCATGCAGTTTGGTGGAAGAGAATTAACTTGTCTACTGCACACATGATCCATTGCATATTATAGTGGACACCATTTGGACACAAAATTGTAGAGTTTGGTATATCACACATTACACATTGATTGTAAGTGTTCATTGCATTGAGGTGTCTTAAGAGGGTTCTACTATAGAAATATTTATAATCTTTATCAACATTGAGTATACTACTACCAAGAAAATAGAAAACTTGACAGGCATACCGTATAGCGGGAAATTTTCGCTGAAGGAAATTTTCGCGAATTTCGCGAAATACAGGCTATTCGCGAAAATATTATCCGTGAATGCCGCTTGAATGTTTGTTGACAAAGATAGGGCAATAGCGCTGATTCGCGAAAATATTCGTGAAATGCTCTATCTTGCGCATTCGCGAAAATTTTCTCCGGCGAAAATATCCCGCTATACGGTAATCTGGAAAAAAAACTTAGAGGTCGGATAAAGAACTAGAGGGTTACCAGATTGGCTTACAAGACTGTTTTACATAATGGTCACCAATATGTATCAACTCATATAAAATGTTTCAAGAGCATGTGTTTGATGATATATCCAATATGAAAGCATCATCTGCAGTAAAGATAGATCTCAAATCAATCTAGTTCGAGATAAAATCCGAAGTATCTGTTTACACGTGAACATAACATGTAATAACAAGTAAGATAATCATTCCTAAACACAAATGTCACTCTAGTGTAACATGTAACATGAACTAAAGTAAGTCAAAACTAACATTACAGTCTTGTTAATGTATACATTATACACACACACATAGTCACATACACACAACCCTTTGATGATGTTCACAAAGTTTAAAAATTACGATAGCTCATAATACAGGTGAACGTGACCAAAGCATCACTGAGCTCACTATATAAGAGAGGACACATTCTGTGTCTCACCAGTTCTCAGTCGCTGTCACCTTGAGTATATCCCACTGGACAAGACAACAAGTATGAAACTCCTCTCCTTGCTGACGGTGGCTATTGTCCTAATCGGCATAACCACACAAGCCTTTGCCTGCTACTATGAGAGGATGTCTCGTAGCCCAAACTACGCAAAGATTACCACGCCAAAGAAAACCCTTAGTATTCCCAATGCTCACGGTATTTGTGTCGCTCCCAATGGCAACTTTGCTGTCGTGATGTGGAATGGCGCCAAAAAGATTCGCATATACTACAGCTGTGGAAAACTGATGAAAGAAGTTGATCTTAGCAAACAAGGTTTTCAACATGGTGGTGATTGTGCATTCACAGATAGCAATCTCTACGTGGCTGACCACCATGGAAGAAAAGTATACGTACTGTCAACAATTGGAATATTCGTTCGGTCCTTTGCTACTGGAGAACATATTATGCGCATTGCAGCATGTAAAGATCGACTTTACGCCACCAAACATAGTGGTGGACAAAATGTATTTGTGTTCGATACCAATGGTAGACTGATACGTCGCATTAGTGTACCAGCTAATGCTGCCCGTGGAGTCGTAGTGGGCATAGACGGTAACTTGCATGTTTCAAATTGGCAGAGAAAACAAGTGTATGTCTACACTCCTGAAGGAAGACGAGTCAGTGTAACAACCTACAAAGAAATTCATCTTGCTGATGGTCTAGCAATGGACACTGCAGGCAACATCCTTATTGCTGATCATGATCGAGGTAAAGTGGAGGTTTACAGTCCGTGTGGAGCACTGATCAAGACCATTCGAACAGGAACACGACATGCAGTTGATGTGGAGATCGGTAACGATGGAACTGTACTGGTGGCAGATCATGCTACCTCCAAAGTCTTTATGTATTAACCAGCAACCAACAGAGAATATGAGCCATAGTTTACTAGTATAGAGACTAGTGTGTGTTTGTTGTAGTATAGTAACTGTAGTCATAATGTGTGTTGTAGATTTTAGTGCTCATGCTGGTTATTTATTCATTCATTCAGTGATCTCTCAAAAGAGTTAAAATGATACATAGCCGAGTTTCGAAAAAAACAGTGCTCATGTGATCCAGTAGTTAAGTAAACTTGTGAACAAAAATTAATGTGGGAAACAGTTGGGCTTCACATGTCCTGACTACAAGAAACATATTCTGTGCCTGCATGTGTGTGAGTTATGTGGTACATATGTATGCGTCCATTGTAAGCAAAGTACTGTCCAAGAAATTCCGTCTGAGTCATTAACTACATGAAGTCAATGCTTTATTACAAATGTACATATTAACATGTTTTAATAGCAGTGTATGGTATTGCAGAGTTTGGTATATCACACATTGTACATTGCATTGTAAGTGTTCATTGCATTGAGGTCTCCCCTAAGAGGGTTCTACTATAGATTTAAACTATGATATGAATAATTCTCTTTGATGTAATGAGGTATTCAAATTCGTGTATTGGCCTGTGCGTGGGCGTGTGTAAAAACATGGCGTCACCGCGCACTAGGCAGCAAACTAAGCGCTGTTTATCAAGCTATTTGTATCTTCTGCGCCATTTCGGGTAGCTTGCTGGTACAAGAGTGCTATTATCTCTCCAGGTAAGTTGAAATCATAGTTTAAACCGGTTATAAACCTCGGTTTTCGGTGCATATGTGAATTTGGATTCCTTGGGCTTCGCCCTCGGTATCCAAATTCCCATATACACCTCTACCTCGGTTTATAACCTACATATAATTATTTATAATCTTATCAACATCGAGTATAGTAATAGCAAGAAAATAGAAAACTTGACAGGCATAATCTGGAAAAAGACTTAGAAGTCGGCTGGAAGTTGGATAGAGAAATAGAGGGTTATCAGAGACTGGCTTACAAGACTGTTTTACAATCATTACCAGCTAATAACGACATCCTGTTACAATTTCCGTATACTAAATTAACTTGTGTCCGTATACTTCCCTTAGTTAATGTATTAGTTCTATTGGGAGATGAACTTCTAGCAGTCATCCTGGCTGACGTGAACACAAATTTATATTTGCCGACCCCAGAGAGTAAACTTCAGCTCATTGGCTACTGATTAGTATAAAAAGTGTTGCAGAAAGGCAGCGAGAAAGCGTTCCCAAACGGGGTTGAAAGTCGCGACCGTCGCTCAATTGCAATTGTATTGGCGAGGTCTAAAAACATGGTTTTTTCAAATTTTGAACGACTGTCGCTTGAAAAGCTTTAAACTTTTTCTATTTGCCGGCCCCAGGTTTGATAGAGTGCCTTTTTAGGTATCGAATGGTATGGTCGAAATTTATACTGGGACATGGGAACACGTTCCCTTTTGGGGGTAAAGTTGGGTGATATTCAAGTTCTTCCTCGTTGTACAAACAGTATCAACAGCTGCTTTTATAAGTTCAAATTCAAATTTACGCAATGGCTAACACTGTCTATGGTGTCTCTCTAGGTGCTCATAAGCCCTTTGTTGACGAAGAGATCATGGATTCTAGAAGTCACCGCGGGGCTTGCCGATCAGTGTCGCCGCCGAGTCATGCCGGCCGAGATCGTCCCGCTGGCGTCTCTGTCAACATCGTGCTATTTCAGCAGGACACTGGAGCGATGGAGAGCAACGGGTCATTCCATATCATTTCAACAACTTTTTGGCATGACCCTCTGGGATTTTCTCGAAACTTGGTATTGTTGAACCCCTCATGGTCATATGATTCCATAACAAGTTTCAGCTTGATACCTTGTATGGTTTCTTTTTAAACCCTGATTGCATTTTCAACGATATTTCCTACTACTTGCTGTTTAACTATTTATAACTATGTTATATTTTGACCTATCAGCAGACTAATAACATCAAATTGAAGCTGAATAAATGCTCTTTCATATGACATGCAGCACATAGTGCATCGCATGTCGTAACTATTTAACCACGCCCACATACTTTGATCTTTGATTCTTAAAAAAACGCTGCGTCAATTTCATTTTAAATGATTGTGATTTAATAGTAGTCTATTAGCTACTTCTATACCAAATTTCATGTTGGGACACAAATGGGAAGGTTAGTTTGCAAGCTTTATTAGAAAAAAGGGGCATTAATGCATACTACTTGGACACCAATAAACACAGTGAAAAGACTTGGGCTAGCTGTTTGAAGACTTAGGATAGTTGCTTGTATGTTGATTGATTGACATAGAAGGGAGTTCCACTTTTGAATAGAACTGTATAAGTTTTAACATTAATTCATTGATGTTGGTATGTCGATGTCAAGAATTTCAATAATTTTTTTTTGTGAACAATTTTTTAATCGGAATTTCTTTGATCACACAAGTCAACTGACATAATTTTGTGTTCTTGAATCAATGATAGAAGACAAGTAAAGTAACCTTTTGATCTTGTCGAATCTATATAGTTGACAATAGACCATGCAATCATGCCATAGTTGTTTTATAGAGTTTTGTAATGTTTTACTTGTAGCAATACACGTAAGCCCTACACATAGCAAATTATTTTGCTGAAAATCTAATTACTAAAGCACTTCTGGTATATAAACTGTGATTGTATCGTTATTATGAACATAGTCTGAGTTTTTGACTACGTGGTTTAATTAGCAAACCTAGGTAATAAAAGATACAAGGTTACTTGAGTAATTGACTATTATTTCATTAAAATTGCATCTTGTTACTTAAAAAGGCTGCTTGTTGCTTTGCTAAAAAAATTTAAATAAAAAATTAATTTCTCACAAATCAAATTGCAAAAGCCTCAATCTCACTTGTAAAACACTACATGTAATATCCCACGATTCTAAGTTCTGAATGCAGCAGGTGGTGAGGGAGGGTTGTTGCATACTACATTTGATTTACTATCTTTAGTACGTGTGATTGAAACATCAGTGATGAAGGTACACTTTTAAACTAGCTAGTGATCATTTTGCATGTCCTAATATCTCAGAAATGGACTAAACACTTCCAAGTGGTTCATACTCATACACACAACAACTATTTTGTCAAGGAAGTTTGATAATCATTAGTTTTCTATAATAGAAACATCAGCCACACTGAGTTTGAAGAGAATTGCGCTAGGATCCCATTTGTGTCCCAACATGAAATTTGGCTTAGAAGTAGCCAATAGACTACTATTAAATCACATCCATTTAAAATGAAAATTGACGCAGCGTTTTTTTAAAGAATCAAAGATCAAATTATGTGGGCGTGGTTAAATAGTTACGACATGCGATGCACTATGTGTTGCATGTCATATGAAAGAGCATTTATTCATTTTCATTTTGATGTTTTTAGTCTGCTGATAGGACAAAATATAACAAAGTTGTAAATAGTTTAACAGCAAGTAGTAGGAAATATCGTCGAAAATGCAATCAGGGTTTAAAAAGAAACCATACAAGGTATCAAGCTAAAACTTGTTATGGAATCATATGACCATGAGGGGTTCAACAATACCAAGTTTTAAGAAAATCCCAGAGGGTCATGCCAAAAAGTTGTTGAAATGATATGGAATGACCCAACGTCTTCTTGTGCCCGACTGTGAACCAATGTAGACGGCATCATTACAAAGCTATACCAGCTACCTGGAGCTTCTGGCATACCGTCTGTACCACCGAATGATAGCTATAGCATTGACACGTCTTTTGCGAGCGATTGGAGCTTACAGAGAGCATACTGTATAAAGGGCAAGTTTACTAGTCTTGGTGTGTATAAAGGAATAGTGTTGGCTTGTGCTTCAGACAGAGCACTAAGCTGCTGACTCAATAGCTGGCTGCATGCATACATTGTTGACCACACCTCTCTTTCTTTGTTTCTCGCAACAGTCTCAAACCAAGTGTAAGCCCTTGTCTGGACACAAGTAGCAAAGTAAATGACCTCTTGATCATCCAGTAGCAATGTTGATTTTACCTTTTTCTCTCGGCAAGGCTTTAAGTTCAAGAAATGCATCCAGAGACGACTACGATTGAACTCTCTAAACTTTTGTTCTTGAAAAGACTTGAATACATGCTAGTATTGTTCTATCTATGCAGTGATAGTCAAGTATGATTGAAACAGTACAATAAGATAAGACAATACAAACAGGCGACAGATCTGTGAGGGGGAAAACACCAGTCACACACACTGTTTATGAGAATCTTATTAAACATACTGTTTAGCAGAATGAGTGATGTCTCTATCCAGCAGGACTCTCTATCCACTATCCAGCAGGACTCCTCTTTACAATAGCCCTCCCGGGACGAGATGCAACAACAATTGCTCTGCCAAAAGACACCATAGACTTTATAATTATCACACATCACTACTGGCAGCATTGCTGCAGCTATACATGAGTATCTGAAGCCCATACCTGTACCGTAGGCTAAATTTCGTGGGTGCTATAGTGTGTACTACCGTGCTAACCTTCCATATTCTTGTTTGGAACAGTCGCTTGGTTTCATACGGTCATACCACCCGCTACAGTACCGAAACCAAGCTCTGATGTATAGGCGACGGAGCTGACGGTGGTCCTGGGTATAGATTAGCTGCTCAGACCGCCTTATAATCCGTCAGCTGCCTCAGGAGAAGAGTAGTTCTGGCTAGCTGTAGTCCTCGTGCTGGCCGCCATTTCTTGTTACTATGGAAATCCCGCGCTCGTCAGTGCTTTATCGTGATACGCAGTGCAATTATTCGTAAAACACGCGTGAACTGAATTCCGCGGCATGTCCTCCTTTTCTGGTAATCATGTAATGGTCACCAATATGCATCAACTTATATAGAATGTGTCAAGTGCATGTGTTTCCTGACGTATCCAATATGAAAGCATCATCTGCAGTAAAGATAGACCTCAAATCAATCTAGTTCAAGTTAAAATCCGAAGTATCTGTTTACACGTGAACATAACATGTTTTAATAACAAATTAGATAGTAATTTCTAAACACATATCTCACTCTAGTGTAACATGAACTAAACTTAACAATGCAGTCTTGTTAATGTATACATCATACACACACATAGTCACACATACACAACCCTTTGATGCTGTAAAAATCTGAATTCACGTTTTAAAAAAGTGTAATTTTACCACCATGGAAGAAAAGTATACGTACTGTCAACAATTGGAATATTCGTTCGCTACAGGAGTAAATATTATTCGCATTACAGAATGTCAAGACCGGCTTTACATCACTACGAATGGTGGTGGGCAAAACGTCCTTGTGTACAATACCAATGGTGGACTGATACGCCGCATTAGTGTACCAGCTAATCATGCACGTGGAGTCATAGTGGGCATAGATGGTAACTTGCATGTTTCAAATTTTTACTCTGGTATAACCAGGGCATAGTGGTTTTTCTCTACCAATAATTCATTGTGACATCAGCCGGGTCACCTGTAATGGTTGGCGGACAAATGTTTGAAGAAGCCTTCTTCCTTCACATGAACATGAACTTTGGCTGACACTAGCTATAGTGAGTGTGTTAGTATCTCAAGTCCAACAGTGAGGGACTGCCACAATAAGAGAGGACACATTCTGTGTCTCACCAGTTCTCAGTCACTATCACCTTGAGTATATCTCACTGGACAAGACGACAAGTATGAAACTTCTCTCCTTGCTGACGGTGGCTATTGTCCTAATCGGCATAACCACACAAACCTTTGCCTGCTACTATGAGAGGATGTCTCGTACCCCAAACTACGCAATGATTACCACACCAAAGAAAACCCTCAATATTCCTGGTGCTCACGGTATTTGTGTCGCTCCCAATGGTAACTTTGCTGTCATGTCAGCGAACAATGCCAAAAAGGTTCGCATATACTACAGCTGTGGAAAACTGATGAAAGAAGTTGATCTTAGCAAACAAGGATTTAGAGTAGGTTGTGATTGTACATTCACAGATCGCAGTCTCTATGTTACTGACTGACACGGGAGAAAAGTTTATGAACTGTCAGCACTTGGGGAATTTGTTCGAATTTTTGCTACTGGTCAACACTTTCTACGCATGGCAGCATGTCAAGATCGAGTTTACATCACCAAACATGGTGGTGGACAAAACCTCTTTGTATACAATACCAATGGTGGACTGATACGTCGCATTAGTGTACCAGCTAAATTATTATGCACGTGGAGTCGTAGTGGGCATAGACGGTAACTTGCATGTTTCGAATTGGCAGAGAAAACAAGTGTATGCCTACACTCCTGAAGGAAGACGAGTCAGTGTAACAACCTACAATGAAATTCATCTTGCTGATGGTCTAGCAATGGACACTGCAGGCAACCTCCTTATTGCTGATCATGATCGAGGTAAAGTGGAGGTTTACAGTCCGTGTGGAGCACTGATCAAGACCATTCGAACAGGAACACGATATGCAGACGATGTTGAAATAGGTAACGATGGAACAGTACTGCATGATAGCAGATCATGGTACCTCCAAAGTCTTCATGTTCTAACCAGCAACCAACAGAGACTATGAGCCATAGTTTACTAGTATAGAGACTAGTGTGTGTTTGTTGTAGTATAGTGACTGTAGACATAATTCGTGTTGTAGATTTTAGTGCTCATGCTGGTTATTTATTCATCTCTCAAAAGAGTTAAAATGATACAGAGCCGAGTTTCGAAAAGCAGTGCTCATGCGATCCAGTAGTTAAGTAAACTAGTGAGCAAAATGTGGGACACAGTTGGGCTTCACATGTCCCGAGAAAGTAGGTTGAAATAACAGGAAACATATTCTGTGCCTGCATGTGTGTGAACGGATGACTAGTAGTATCAGAGAGTGCCTGAGCAGCATATACATTACAATATCAAGCAGTCAAATATGACAGCAAAACTATCTGAATGAAGCACCAGGGTGCAAATGCCTAGGTGGAATTTCCAGTCAGGTACCCAGTGCAGTTTAATGTGACAGCACTAGAATTTTGTAGCTGAGTATGACAGTCTTGACCAAACATTTTGTGACACCTTCAGCCCGATAAGCATACTGACATGGTTTGACTATACAAAGCTACTGCAGCTATTAGAATTATAAGAGCTACAAGTACATAATGGAAATACAGCTGCAGCAAGACCACTGTACTCATTATTGCTGCTAGACTTAGCTGCTTATCGTTTGCAGAATAATGTGTTTGCTTGGACAATGCAGATAGAGTGGTTGCACCTAAGCAATCAGAAGCCTAGCAACGCTGACCACATGGAATTCAATATTGCATTCTGATGGTGGTAATCGGCATAACCACACAAGCCTTTGCCTCTACAGTGCGGGTGGCACCACACTTCATCATGGCTGACAGTCGCTTAGAGAAGGAGGCAGCAAGTTGGTCTAGTCTAGCTTTATGAACATAGCTGACAGTGTAATAAATTCCTCCGTCACTAGCATGTATGTCCCTATAGCTAGCACCAGCAAGCTGTGCATGAAGAAAGGAGGCTATAAACTGTTGAACATGTGAGCCCATTGATACGTGCCCATGCACATTATACTATAAACAAAAAGTAGGAAGTTATGACAATATGACGTTATGACAATACACCATAATGATATATACTTGTCCACATTTTACTGTAGGAAGTTACGACAACATTATGTTTTTTAAGAAAATGACAACATAAATATTATCTATGATCACCATTATGAGCACTGTAGATACGATCTGTAAACCAAACCCGGAAGAGAGTAACCTGATACACATACTTTTCTAGAAATGATAACATTCTTGCTGTACATCAACAACTATCCTATGATCATCAATTTTGTCCTCTTTAGATGAATCTAGATGTTAAAAGTGCCATACCATGCAGGTCTCACAAAACAACAACATCCGAATGGAATATATCTTGCTGACAAGGATGTTTTTCTTTTCTCAACTTACAGTACGCCATTCAAAGGTGTAAATTCAATTTAGACTGTATTGCAACACAGTATTGACAGTATTATCTGTTAATATAATACATTATACAAACACATAGTCACGTACACACAACCCTTTGATGCTGTAAACATATCAACTGAAATTCACAATGTTTGAAAAAGTGTGATTTTAGTTATCATCTTATAGCAATCTCATATTACAGGTGAACGTCACCAAAGCATCACTGAGCTCACTATATAAGAGAGGACACATTCTGTGTCTCACCAGTTCTCAGTCACTATCACCTTGAGTATATCTCACTGGACAAGACGTCAAGTATGAAACTCCTCTCCTTGCTGACGGTGGCTATTGTCCTAATCGGCATAACCACACAAGCCTTTGCCTGCTACTATGAGAGGATGTCTCGTAACCCAAACTACGCAAAGATTACCACGCCAAAGAAAGTCCTCAATATTCCTCGGGCTCACGGCATTTGTGTCGCTCCCAATGGCAACTTTGCTGTTATAATGGTCAACAATGCCAAGAAGATTCGCATATACTACAGCTGTGGAAAACTGATGACAGAGGTTGATCTAAGCAAGCAAGGATTTAGACATGGTTGTGATTGTGCATTCACAGGTCGCAGCCTCTATGTTACTGACTGTCACGGGAAAAAAGTTTACGAACTGTCAACACTTGGGGAATTCGTTCGAATTTTTGCTACTGGTCAAAACTTTCTTCGCATGGCAGCATGTAAAGATCAACTTTACATGACCATACATAGTGGTGGGCAAAATCTCTTTGTGTACAATACCAATAATGGTAGACTGATATGTCGCATTAGTGTACCAGCTAATGCTGCTCAAGGAGTCATAGTGGGCATAGACGGTAACTTACATGTTTCGAATTGGCAGAGAAAACAAGTGTATGTCTACACTCCTGAAGGAAGACAAGTCGGTGTAACAACTTACAAAGAAATTCATCTTGCAGATGGTCTAGCAATGGACACTGCAGGCAACATCCTTATTGCTGATCATGATCGAGGTAAAGTGGAGGTTTACAGTCCGTGTGGAGCACTGATCAAGACCATTCGAACAGGAACACGACATGCAGTCGACGTTAAAATTGGTAACGATGGAACAATACTGGTGGCAGATCATGCTGCCTCCAAAGTCTTGATGTTTTAACCAGCAACCAACAGAGACTATGAGCCATAGTTTACTAGTATAGAGACTAGTGTGTGTTTGTTGTAGTATAGTGACTGTAGACATAATGTGTGTTGTAGATTTTAGTGCTCATGCTGGTTATTTATTCATCATCTCTCAAAAGAGTAATAATGATACAGAGCCGAGTTTTGAAAAAAAAACAGTGCTCATGCGATCCAGTAGTTAAGTAAACTTGTGACCAAAACATCTGACACAGTTGGTCTTCACTTGTCCTGACTACAGGAAACATATTCTGTAGCACCTAAGCAATCAGAAGCTTAGCAATGCTGACCACAAGGAATTCAATATTGCATTCTGATGGTGGTAATCGGCATAACCACACAAGCCTTTGGCTCTACAGTGCAGGTGGTACCACACTTCATAATGGCTGACAGTCGCTTAGAGAAGGAGGTGGCAAGTTGGTCTAGTCCAGCTTTATGAACACAGCTGACAGTGTAATGGATTCCTCCGCCACTGGCATGTATGTCCATATAGCTAGCACCAGCAAGCTGTGCATGGAGAAAGGAGGCTATAAACTATTGGACATGTGATACATGCCCATGCACATATTATAAACAAAAATTAGTAGGAAGTTATGACAATGTGACGTTATGGCAATATACCATAATGATACTTGACCACATTTTACTGTAGGAAGTTATGACAACATTATGTTATTTCAGAAAAATGATAACATATCTATGATCACCATTATGAGCACTTTAGATACCATTCTTGTGATCTGTAAACCAAACCCGGAAGAGAGTAACCTGATACACATACTTTTCTAGAAATAATAACATTCTTGCAGTAAATCAACAACCATTAATTTTGCAATGATCATCATTGTCCTCTTTTTTAGATGTTAAAAGTGCCATACCATGCAGGCCTCACAAAACAAAAACATCCGAAATGAAAATTAATATTACTTGCTGACAATCTTTCTTCAACTTACAGCACACCATTCAAAGGTGTAAATTCAATTAGACTGTATTGGCACACAGTATTGTCAGTGTTGTCAGTTAAAGCATACATTATACAAACACATAGTCACGTGCACACCTCAACTGAAAACTGAAATTCACAACATTTGAAAAAGTGTGATTTTAGTTATTAACTTTTGGTAAAGAGAACGTGACCAAAGCATCACTGAGCTCACTATATAAGAGAGGACACATTCTGTGTCTCACCAGTTCTCAGTCGCTGTCACCTTGAGTATATCTCACTGGACAAGACGTCAAGTATGAAACTCCTCTCCTTGCTGACGGTGGCTATTGTCCTAATCGGCATAACCACACAAGCCTTTGCCTGCTACTATGAGAGGATGTCTCGTAGCCCAAACTACGCAAAGATTACCACACCAAAGAAAACCCTCAATGTTCCCAATGCTTACGGTATTTGTGTCGCTCCCAATGGCAACTTTGCTGTTGTGTTGCACAACAATGCCAAAAAGGTCCGCATATACTACAGCTGTGGAAAACTGATGAAAGAAGTTGATCTTAGCAAACAAGGATTTAGAGTAGGTTGTGATTGTGCATTCACAGATCGCAGTCTCTATGTTACTGACTGTGGTGGAAAAAAGTTTACGAACTGTCAACACTTGGAGAATTTGTTCGAATTTTTGCTACTGGTCAACACTTTCAACGCATGGCAGCATGTCAAGATCGACTTTACATCACCAAACATATTGGTGGACAAAACCTCTTTGTATACAATACCAATGGTAGACTGATATGTCGCATTAGTGTACCAGCTAATGCTGCACGTGGAGTAGACGGTAACTTGTATGTCTCCAACTGGCAGAGAAAACAAGTGTATGTTTACACTCCTGAAGGAAGACGAGTCGGTGTAACAACTTACAAAGAAATTCATCTTGCAGATGGTCTAGCAATGGACACTGCAGGCAACCTCCTTATTACTGATAATGATCGAGGTAAAGTGGAGGTTTACAGTCCGTGTGGAGCACTGATCAAGACCATTTGAACAGGAACACGACATGCAGTCGATGTTGAGATTGGTAACGATGGAACAGTACTGGTGGCAGACCATGCTGCCTCCAAAGTCTTCATGTATTAACCAGCAACCAGCAGAGACTATGAGCCATAGTTTACTAGTATAGAGACTAGTGTGTGTTTGTTGTAGTATAGTGACTGTAGACATAATGTGTGTTGTAGATTTTAGCGCTCATACTGGTTATTTATTCATTCATTCAGTGATCTCTCAAAAGAGTAAAATAATACAGAGCCGAGTTTCGAAAAAGCAGTGCTCATGCGATCCAGTAGTTAAGTAAACTTTTGAGCAAAACGTCTGACACAGTTGGTCTTCACATGTCCTGACAACAGGAAATATATTCTGTGCCTGCATGTGTGTGAGTTATGTGGTACATAAGTATATTCTGTTCAACGTAAGGAAGGTACTGTCCAAGAAATTCCATCTGAGCTTGTCATCAACTACTAGAATACTTCAAAGGTACATAACATGTTTCATTAGCAGTGTAAATAATCATTTCTTGCTACAAATATACTTTTAACTACTTTCATCAGGATGATTGGTAGTATCAGAGAGAGCCTGAGCAGCATATACATTACAATATCAAGCAGTCAAACATGACAGCAAAACTATTTGAATGAAGCACCAAGTTGTAAATGCCTCGGGGGAATTTCCAGTCTGGTAGCTCAGTGCAGTTTAATGTGACAGCACAAGAATTTTGTAGCTGAGTATGACAGTCTTGACCAAAAATTTTGTGACACCTTCAGCCCGATAAGCATACTGACATGCTTTAACTATACAAAGCTACTGCAGCTATTAGAATTATAAGAGCTACAAGTACATAATGAAATACAGCTGCAGCAAGACCACTGTACTCATTGCTGCTAGACTTAGCTGCTTATTGTTTGCAGAATAACATGTATGCTTAGGCAATGCAGATATAGTGGTTGCACCTAAGCAATCAGAAGCCTAGCAATGCTGACCACATGGAATTCAATATTGCATTCTAATGGTGGTAATCGGCATAACCACACAAGCCTTTGGCTCTACAGTGGTATAGTACCACACTTCATCATGGCTGACAGTCGCTTAGAGAAGGAGGCAGCAAGTTGGTCTAGTCCAGCTTTATGAACACAGCTGACAGTGTAATAGATTCCTCCTCCACTGGCGTGTATATCCATATAGCTAGCACCAGCAAGCTGTGCATGAAGAAAGGAGGCTATAAATTGTTGAACATGTGAGCATAATTATTGATACGTGCCCATTGACATTTTACCATAAACAAAAAGTAGGAAGTTATGACAATAATTATGACGTTATGGCAATATACTATAATGATACTTGTCCACATTTTACTGTAGGAAGTTATGACAACATGAAATTTTTTAAGAAAATGATAACATAATATCTATGATCACTTTAGATACCATTCTTGTGATTATGAGCACTTTTAGATACCATTCTTGTGATTATGAGCACTTTTAGATACCATTCTTGTGATATGTAAACCAAACCCGGAAGATAGTGTAATCTGATGCACATACTTTTCTAGAAATGATAACATTCTTGCTGTACATCAACAACCATTTATTAGGGAGACACGGTAGTGTCTCCCTATGTAGGGTTGAACGAGAAAACAAGATGGCGGCTACATACAATGTATTAGCGTTCAAACGCTGATATTTCGCCTGGTGATGAATTTTATACGTCCAAAGACACTTAGATCTGCTCTCTGGCGTTGCCCCATCTTACAGTAGCAAGGATATTGCTCGAAATTGTTGCTAAAGTGACGAACCTGGAATCGGTGAAAATCGAGTTTCGTCATCTTCTTCTTCTTCTTTCTTTCTTCAACTCGCCTAGCGCCTTTACGCGAGCAGTGCCGAGACCAAAACACCCACGAACAGTCGTGAAATTCTCCTGGCAGGTGCCTTTTGAACATTGTTTTTAGCGAAACGGCGATCTAAATTCTGCGAGTTCTCGATCTTGATCCATTGTCAGCTAAGTGTTAGACGCCATTATCGTGATTGCGCAATACGCACGTGACCAAGCAGTGGCTAGCGCACGTGACCAAGCACTGGATTCAATTCAGTATCGCCCCGCCGTATGGATCACGGAGAACACGTATTTGTCTGGAGTCTTCGAATAAAGGCAAGCTCGTGTAGGATCACCATTCTGCGTTTGCCAGATAGATTATAACTGCTGTCCAGGTCTACAAACAAGTGTGGGCGGGGCTCGTATGTACTGCATGCATGCATAGGCGAGCTGATATGTGCACCATAGCCATTATTTTTAGCTATAAGTTTAAAATTGTTAATAATAAAGAAAAGCCATCAGCAACTGGAAAACTAAACCAATGGTGGAAACCATGACAAAGACGCCTCAGTACGTGCATGATATTGAACTGCACTTCACTGAAAAAGAAAAAAGGACACAAACAAGAAAATAAAAAAGATTTCTATCGAAATCAAAAGGATGTAGGGTTGTGAAACCTACCACTGGTCCACAATGTAATCTAACAAGGAACAAGCATGGAATGGTAACACGATCGACTTGCTAACAGACCATAGATCCCTACATCAGTGGCTGTACATAAGATCAACAAGTTGAATGCACGTCAGGTGTCAGTCATCAGCAACTAGCTGAATTAGCTATAGCCAACCACAACAGCCACTGATGTAGGGATCTATGGTCTGTTAGCAAGTCGATCGTGTTACCATTCCATGCTTGTTCCTTGTTAGATTACATTGTGGACCAGTGGTAGGTTTCACAACCCTACATCCTTTTGATTTCGATAGAAATCTTTTTTATTTTCTTTTATGCTATGATCATCACTTGTCCTCTTTAGACGTTAAACGTGCCATACCATGCAGGCCTCACACATCCGAAATGAAATATTACTTGCTGACAAGGATGTTTCTCTTACACTACACCATTCATTGATGCAAATTGAATGATTCTATTTAGACAGAATTACTGGACAGGTGCTGCAAGATTTGGCAAAGGCACACTTGCTCTATTGTTCTCGTGCAGTTTGGTGGAACTGAGCTAGCATACATGATCCATTGCATATTATAGTGGACACCATTTGGAAACAAAATTAAATTGTAGAGTTTGGTTAGGGATTTATATCACATATTGATTGTAAGTGTTCATTGCATTGAGGTGTACCCTAAGAGGGTTCTACTAAAGACTTTGTCAACATCGAGTATAGCAAGAACATAGTCAATAATTATAACAAAAACTTGACAGGTATAATCAAGACTTAGAGGTCGGATAGAGAAATAGAGGGTTACCAGAGACTGGCTTAAAAGACTGTTTTACATAATGGTCACCAACATGTATCAACTTATATAGAATGTGTCAAGTGCATGTGTTTGTTGATGTATCCAATATGAAAGCATCATCTGCAGTAAAGAATGACCTCAAATCCATCTTAGACTAGTTCAAGATAAATTCTGAAGTATCTGTTTACGCACGAACATGACATGTAAGATAATCATTCCTAAACACTATATTATGTCACTCTAGTGTAACATGCAACATGAACTAAAGTAAGTCAAAATTAACATTGCAGTCTTGTTAATGTATAAATTATACACACATAGTCACGTACACACAACCCTTTGATGCTGTAAATATCCCTGAATTTGAAATTCACAACGTCTAAAAAGTGTATAATTTTAGGATAGCTCATAATACAGGTGAACGTGACCAAAGCATCACTGAGCTCACTATATAAAAGAGGACACATTCTATGTCTCACCAGTTCTCAGTCGCTGTCACCTTGAGTATATCTCATTGGACAAGACGTCAAGTATGAAACTCCTCTCCTTGGTGGCTATTGTCCTAATCGGCATAACCACACAAGCCTTTGCCTGCTACTATGAGAGGATGTCTCGTAGCCCAAACTACGCAAAGATTACCACACCAAAGAAAATCCTCAATATTCCCAATCCTCACGGTATTTGTGTCGCTCCCAATGGTAACTTTGCTGCTATGTCATGGAACTCGGCCAAGAAGATTCACATATACCACAGCTGTGGAAAACTGATGAAAGAAGTTGATCTTAGCAAACATGGATTTGTACGTGCTACTGACTGTGCATTCACAGATCAAAGTCTCTTTGTTGCTGACTATAACGGAAAAAAAGTGTATAAACTGTCAAAAATGGGAAAATTTATTCGAATCTTTGCTACTGGTCAACACTTTGTTCGCATGGCAGCATGTCAAGACCGGCTCTATGTCACGATAAACACTGGTGGTCAAAACGTTCTTGCATACGATACCAATAACGGTAGACTGATACGTCGCATTAGTGTACCAGCTAATGCTGCACGTGGAGTCATAGTGGGCATAGACGGTAACTTGTATGTTTCAAATTGGCAAAGAAAACAGGTGTATGTCTACACTCCTGAAGGAAGACGAGTCAGTGTAACAACCTACAAAGAAATTAAACATGCTGATGGTTTAGCAATGGACACTGCAGGCAACCTCCTTATTGCTGATAATTCAAAGGGTAAAGTGGAGGTTTACAGTCCGTGTGGAGAACTGATCAAGATCATTCGAACGGGAACTCGAATGGCACTTGACGTTGAGATTGGTAACGATGGAACAGTAATGGTGGCAGACTACGCTACCTCCAAAGTCTTCATGTTTTAACCAGCAACCAACAGAGACTATGAGCCATAGTTTACTAGTATAGAGATAAGTGTGTGTCTGTTGTAGATTATTTATTATATTAATGTAGAGTGCTCATTGCTGGTTATGAATTTTAATTGAAAAAAATTGTGTATATGCTGATAATAATGCAATGAGAAACAACGAGTCATGACGCTAGTATGGTAGGGAAATGAACACATTCATGTGAATTCGTCTGCTTACATGTATCTCCTCACAATAGGCATGTACCCGCGACACAACACACATTTCTCATTCAAATCAGTGCAAGCATTCATACTTCTGGGAGGAATCAATGTATAGAACACCATGAATTCACATGTACGATAGCACTAAAAATAAGACTAGACTCTCTCATGAGTCATTGAGTCTAGACCAACTTGCTAACGTAAACAAAACTACAAGTATCATAACGTAATTAGATGATGTACAAAACAGTATGGCTGGTATAATTAATATTTATGAGGTTAAATTTCGTTTCAGCAAACAGTATCGAGCAGGTTCATTGTGTATGATGTTTTTTATCAGTTAAGACTCTCAGAGCCTGATCAGACTCTCACACAGAGCCTACCAAATCCTTATCTCCGGATTTGGAGAACTCTTATCTAGAGAAATTCTTATCTATCCACGTGTGGTTTGCAAGAAGAAAGAATGTTTAACCGAAATTCTGCCTCACACGTTCAAAACAAAATTTAACTTACGAAATATACCAGCTATATACGGTAAAGAGTTATTCTGATGGTACAGTACAGATTTCCTGGTCAGTGAACATGGGATCAGTCACATAACTACATCACAGACAGTGTAATCTGGTTACAAGAATTTGATCTCTTTATACACTACAACACTAAATGCAAGTTATACACCACAAGGTAAATACGAGAATCAAAATTCACACAATTACCAACAACGACGTGTATCTAACAGTTTTAAACTATGTGTGAAGTTGCTAATGTAAATTATCGGCAGCATGGCACGAAGGGATACCACGAGGACAGGAATCAAGACAGACAAGTGCTTCTGTAAGTATATATAGTCCTACTAAAGCTTGCGATCGATCGCTTTGACCTGCCACACTGTACTGAACTGATGATCATGAAGTTTGAAGGCCTTGAAGAAGACCAGGTGTACGAGAACAAGCTATTGTTAGTGGCGTCTCAGGCGTACGATGAGGAACAAGAGCACCAGGAACTGGTAGCATCACAAACGTACAACGATGAAGAAGAAAGAAGTACGCTCACATGCAGAGCGAAGATTTTACAGCTTGATTCTTGACGATATTATTACACAATCATTAAGACAATCATAACGTTCCACCTGCCACTTGTGACAAGATACTACTCCTGTGTTTCATTCTAGTCTGTGTCATGTTGTATTCCACTATCACAATCGGTACATCATAACCTTCCTGCTTTTGGAGTAAGATGCTAGCCTGAGCTACAGGTTCATATGGGAATTTGGTAACCTCATTACATTCATGACATAGTTTTAAAATTTATTACTAGTACATGCACTCGCCCAAAGACTAAAAGCTGCACTGTATATATACATTGAAGTATTTCAACAATGCTGTTTCTACAACTAGAGTATACTGAGGTCACTATATAAGAGAGGACACATTCTGTGTCTCACCAGTTCTCAATCTTGAGTATATATCTCACTGAGTCACTGGATAAGAAGTCAAGTATGAAACTCCTCTCCTTGCTGACGGTGGCTATTGTCCTAATCGGCATAACCACACATTCAAGCCTTTGCCTGCTACTATGAGAGGATGTCTCGTAGCCCAAACTATGCAAAGATTACCACGCCAAAGAAAACCCTCAGCATTCCTCAGGCTCACGGTATATTTGTGTCGCTCCCAATGGCAACTTTGCTGTCATATCGCACAACAATGCCAAGAAGCTTCGCATATACTACAGCTGTGGAAAACTGATGAAAATTGTTAATCTTCAACACGGGTTTAATGCTGCTCATGACTGTGCATTCACAGATCGTTATCTCTATGTTGCTGACTACAATGGAAGAAAAGTGCATGTACTCTCACCACTTGGCAAATTCGTTCGAGTCTTAGCTACTGGTGTAACGTTTTTTCGAATAGAAGCATGTCGAAACCGACTTTATGTCACCACAGCTCATGGAGGACAAAATGTCCATGTATACGATACCAATAATGATAGACTGATACGTCGCATTAGTGTACCAGGTGGTTCACGTGGAGTCATAATGGGCATAGACAGTAGCCTGCGTATTTCTAATTTGGGAAAACAAGTGTATACTTATACTGCCGAAGGAAGACGAGTCAGTGTAACAACCTACCAGGAAGTCCATCGTGCTGATGGTATAGCAATGGACACTGCAGGCAACCTCCTTATTGCTGATCATGATAAGGGCGAAGTTAAGGTTTACAGTCCGTGTGGAGCACTGATCAAGACCATTCGAACGGGAACTCGACTTTCAACTGATGTTGAGATTGGTAATGATGGAACAGTAATGGTGGCAGACCCTGCTGCTGGCAAAGTCTTGATGTTTTAACCAGCAACCAACAGAGACTATGAGCCATAGTTTATTAGTATAGAGACTAGTGTGTGTTTGTGATAGTATAGTGACTGTAGACATAATGTGTGTTGTAGATTTTAGTGCTCATGCTGGTTATTTATTCATTCATTACAATCATCTCTCAAAAGAGTTAACAGAACCGAGTTTTGAATAAGCATTGCTCATGCGATCCAGTAGTTAAGTAAACTTGTGAGCAAAATGTGGGACACAGTTGGGCTTCACATGTCCTGAGAAAGTTTTGGTTGAAACTACAGGAAACATAATCTGTGCCTGCTTGTGTGTGAGTTATTTGGTACATATTTATGGGTACATCGTAAGCAAAGTATACTGTCTAAGAAATTCCATCTGAGTCATCAACTATTTGAAACACTTTATTACAAAGGTACATGACATTTTTTAATAGCAGTGTATGCAATCATTAAACTACTTTTATCAGTATGACTTGAGAGAGCTTGAGCAGCATGCACACACTATATACGATGCACTCAATCAAGACAGCAAAACTATCTGAACTAATGGTCCAATGTTATTGCATGTACAATGTGCACTACATGTAAACGCTCACAATGCGCATTGAATTCGCTTCCAATTCACATTGCTGGCAGTTTTGGGGATACAATGCGCATCAAAAGTGGATTCCATGTGTACGCACCTTTAAATGAGGAAATGTTCTGTATCTTACCAGTTCTCAGTTGCTGATGTACAAAACAGTATGCATGGCTGGTATAATTTGTAAAGGTTAATAAATTTCGTTTGAGCGAACAGTATTGAGCGCATTCATTGTGCATGATATACAATGAGAACACTGCTTCAAATCTGTGGTAAGTGATCAGACTCTCACTCAGAGGTTACCAAAACCAGAGAGATACTTAACTAGGATTGTGTCAAGAAAAGGCATCCAGGTGTGATTTGCAAGAAGAACGAAGCTGAAATTCTGCCTCTCATATTCAAAACTAAATTTTGCCTGCGTATTTTCAATTTTGAAAACAATTGTATACTTACACTCCTGAAGGAAGACGAGTCGGTGTAACAACCTACCAGGAAGTCCAGGTTGCTGATGGTCTAGCAATGGACACTGCAGGCAACCTCCTTATTGCTGATCACGATCGAGGTAAAGTGGAGGTTTACAGTCTGTGTGGAACACTGATCAAGATTATTCGAACGGGAACTCGACATTCAACTGATGTTGAGATTGGTAATGATGGAACAATAATGGTAGCAGACCCTGCTGCCGGCAAAGTCCTCATGTATTAACCAGCAACCAACAGAGACTATGAGGCATAGTTTACTAGTATAGAGACTAGTGTGATTGTGGTAGTATGCTATAATTATGCTATGCTCATGCTGGTTATTCATTATTAAATCTGATGTGCATGTCAGCAGTAGAGAATGATCAATCCATGCACATTTTACTATAAACCAAAGTAAGAAGTTATGACAACATTATGTTATTTTTAGAAAATGATAACATTTCTATGATCACCATTATGAGCACTTTAGATACCATTCTTGTGATATGTAAACCAAACCCGGAAGAGAGTAACCTGATACACATACATTTCTAGAAATAATAACATTCTTGCTGTACATCAACAACCATTAATCTTGCAATGATCATCATTTGTCATCTTTAGATGTTAAAAGTGCCATACCATGCAGGCCTCACGAAACAAAAACATCCGAAATGAAACATTACTTGCTGACGGTTCTCTTCAACTTACAGTACACCAATCAACGGTATGATTCTATTTTGACAGTATTATTGAAAATGTGCTGCAAGATTTGATAATACAGACAAAAGCACACTTGCTCTATTGTTCTCATGCAGTTTGGTGGAACTGAATTAACTAGTCTACTGCACACATGATCCATTGCATATTATAGTGGACACCATTTGGGCCAAACTTGTAGAGTTTGATATATCACACATTACACATTGATTGTAAGTGTTCATTGCATTGAGGTGTCCCCTAAGAGGGTTCTACTATAGAAATATTTCTAATCTTTATCAACATCGAGTATAGTACTAGCAAGAAAATAAAAAACTTGACAGACATAATCTGGAAAAAAGACTTAGAGGTCGGATAGAGAAATAAATTGTTACCAGAGTTTGGCTTACAAGACTGCTTTAAATAATGGTCACAAATATTTATCAACTTATATAGAATGAGTCAAGTGCATGTGTTTGTTGATATATCAAATATGAAAGCAAAGGAAAAATAGACCTCAAATCTATCTAGTTTAAGATAAAATCCGAAATATCTGTTTATACGCGAACATAAAATGTTTTAATAACAAGTAAGATATCATTCCTAAACACAAATGTCACTCTAGTGTAACATGCAACATGAACTAAAGTAAGTCAATATTAACATTGCAGTCTTGTTAATGTATACATCATGCACACACACAGTCACATACACACAACCCTTTGATGATGTACTGAAATTCACAACGTTTATAAAATTAATTTTACGATACCTCATAATACAGGTGAATGTAACCAAAGCATCACAGAGCTCACTATATAAGAGAGGACACATTCTGTGTCTCACCAGTTCTCAGCCACTATATCACCTTGAGTATATCTCACTGGACAAGACGTCAAGTATGAAACTCCTCTCCTTGCTGACAGTGGCTATTGTCCTAATCGACATAACCACACAAGCCTTTGCCTGCTACTATGAGAGGATGTCTCGTAGCCCAAACTACGCAAAGATAACTACTCCAAAGAAAACCCTCAATATTCCCAATGCTCACGGTATTTGTGTCGCTCCCAATGGTAACTTTGCTGTTGTGTTGCACAACAATGCAAAGAAGATCCGCATATACTACAGCTGTGGAAAGCTGATGAAGGAAGTTGATCTTACCAAACAAGGATTTAGACTAGGTTGTGATTGTGCATTCACAGATCGCAGTCTCTATGTTACTGACTGTGGTGGAAGAAAAGTTTATGAATTGTCAACACTTGGGGAATTTGTTCGGATTTTTGCTACTGGTCAACACTTTCAACGCATGGCAGCATGTAAAGATCGACTTTACATCACCAAACATAGTGGTGGGCAAAATCTCTTTGTGTACGATACCAATGGTAGACTGATACGTAGCATTAGTGTACCAGCTAATGCTGCTCGTGGAGTCATAGTGGGCATAGACGGTAACTTACATGTTTCAAATTGGCAGAGAAAACAAGTGTATGTCTACACTCCTGAAGGAAGACGAGTCAGTGTAACAACCTACAATGAAATTCATCTTGCTGATGGTCTAGCAATCGACACTGCAGGAAACCTCCTTATTGCTGATCATGACAGGGGTAAAGTGGAGGTTTACAGTCCGTGTGGAACACTGATCAAGACCATTCGAACAGGAACTCGATATGCAGTCGATGTTGCGATTGGTAACGATGGAACAGTACTGGTGGCAGATTATCGTGCCTCCAAAGTCTTGATGTTCTAACCAGCAACCAACAGAGACTATGAGCCATAGTTTACTAGTATAGAGACTAGTGTGTGTTTGTTGTAGTATAGTGACTGTAGACATAATGTGTGTTGTAGATTTTAGTGCTCATGCTGGTTATTTATTCATTCATTGATCCCTCAAAATAGTTAAAATAACTTGTGAGCAAAATGTGGGATACAGTTGAGCTTCACATGTCCTGACTACAGGAAACATATTCTGTGCCTGCATGTGTGTGAGTTATGTGGTACATATGTATGGGTCCATCGTAAGGAAAGTACTGTCGACCTGAAACATAAACTACTTTAAGTACTTTATTACAAAGGTACATGGAACAGTACTGGTAGAACTCAACATTCAACTGATGTTGAGATTGGTAATGACGGAAAAATAACAAGCTTGCTACAAAAAAAAACATTCCCACTGAGAATCGCAATACCAAGATTTCTCAGGAATTTCCTGACTACATTATAGGTTAGATGACAAACTGCAAATGTGACTACTTTTGGTTTCCAAAGTGTAAATCCACATGAAGTTGGCTCAATTCATATTTTTTGTTTACAGCTGCCTTAAAAGCGTCAAAATTTGAGGAGAGTGCTTACTTGCTGACCGTATACCTCGGCTGTTCCATTTGTACAGACCTTTGGGCAGGGCCTGAGAGTAAAAACTTTGCCAGGACGTCAAAAATGCGTGATTTATGATGAGTTTTGGCGGTAGTTGTTGCCAAACGAACGGCACTGTCAAGACTCATCGGCGTTTCACTCTGAAATCACTTACCGGAATACAAAACAAACATACTCAGGCGCTATAACGACTCCAGAAGTGTTGGGTTAGTAGTAAACTTCACTGTTATTCTGTCACAGTTTCTGTAAAACTTGACGCCGAAACTCTAAATTCCTAAGTCTTAAGATTTTGCCTCCTGCCGCCCGACAACAGCTCTGGATTTTCACAGCTCTAGCGCTCCTCAAAAGAACAGTCCTTGGTGTGTCTTTAGATCGCCTTCATGGCGTTCTTCTCGCACTTTTTATTTTGACACATTGTTAATATAATTATATTTTATAATAGGCAAACTGTTACCAGTCACCTTAAGGTAGTAGAGCCAGCCAGAGTCGAAGGACAGAAAATCGTATAATTTTTGTGCATCTTTTGCAGGTGACTACTTTTTTGTTTAAAATGATGATTGCAAGACAAAGCAGTTGAGAGACAATGTTTGGGTGGCAAGACAGTAAACAGCCATGTTTGATGACACACGCACATGTACCAACTAAAATCAAAACACATAGTCTTCGGTTCCCCATGTTGAGGTGAGAATATGAATAAGAGATTGACAGTTCATTTCAAGAGAACTGTAGAAGTAGGGAAAGCACAACTCACATAAAAATTTTAACCGTTATAGTACCAATTCATACTTCTAGGACACAATGATAGAACATGTGCAAGCATACTTAAATTTGAACTTCTAAATAAATGTCAGTCACATCTTAAAAATGATAAACTTGGTCTATATAATAACACTATTTTATCAATGTTATTGAAGTGAAGGAAGCTATTGTCTGAAGAGCTGAGGAATGATTGCACAGTTGGAGGAAGATAGCAACATAAACTTTGGGAAAAGGCTGTGTTATTGTTAGCTAGCACACTAATATTATACTGAATTTCATGTAGTCATCAAACTTGTATAGAAAATTAAAACCAGCAACCAACAGAGACTATGAGCCATAGTTTACTAGTATAGAGACTAGTGTGTGTTTGTTGTAGATTATAGTGTGTGTTCCTGTATCACAAGAGCATTTGCTTATGCTGGCTAAAATCCTCTCATTTTACACTAATGTGTCCAACAGCACTAAGTATAGGTTGAGCCCGAGGCCTAGGGATCTACGCGGTATAGAAACCCGAGAGGAAGCCATATAGAACCCGAGCGCGTAGCGCGAGGGTTCTATGGTGACGCGAGGGTTTCTATACCGCGTAGATCCCGTTGTCCGAGGTCTCTAACCGGCTTAGAGTATAGCAACCGTTGCTATCCAACAAGGAATTTTCGACGCTGCGCAAAATGTTTTGTGAAGAACACGGCCATAATTCAGCGATGGGAAAACACAGGCGAGTTTAGCTAGAGTACGTCGCTAAACGGTTTCCCTTGTCTTGTTACACTTTGCTGGTACTCTGTCTCGTCTCCTACCGTCCGCCATCGCTTTCGTGTCTGCTAGTGGCTTTTTGTCACAACAAGAAGTTCGTTTCTGGAACTCACTCACGCTCACACGTGTACAAGCCTCACATCATGTGTGCTTGTAATAACAATGTTATGGCTTGCTATGAATGCACTTTCACTAAGCAAACTGTGGTCTATCTGCTCAGGAATGGACTCTATCTGTTTGCGGATGGACTCTATCTGTTCGCGGATGGACTCTATCCGTTCGCGGATGGTCTCTACAGCAAATAGATCCTCGGATCTAATAAATCTGATTGGTCAATAACATTGAGCTATACTCTAAAGTTGGATATAGTATACCCAACATGCAACCCATACACAATTAACCATTAACCATTTCACAATTAAACATTAACCATTAACCATCAATTTTCACAATTAACCATTTTAGCGTTTTGTCAATTTCTTTGAAATACTGTAGGTCAACCAGTAAATACATACCAGGGGAATGTGAGTGCAGAATGTGAGTCACATAGCCTATCTTTCCATTAAAAAAGGATAAAGTAGAATGAATTTATGTTTCGTGACTTGTGTGCACATGTGAGTGGATGTTGACAAAAGAACAAGAATACAATTCTATTGTCAATCTATAGTGTGCATGTAAACATCTGATATCAAAAGAAAAGTTATTTAGCCATGAGAGTATATTTGAAAGGAATACATGCTAGAATACATGGTGGTTTGCTTTTAGCAGTACAAAGGTATTATGACGAAACAAATTCACAATGACCTTCAACAACATTGAGCTCACTATATAAGAGAGGACACATTCTGTGTCTCACCAGTTCTCAGTCACTGTCACCTTGAGTATATCTCACTGGACAAGACATCAAGTATGAAACTCCTCTCCTTGCTGACGGTGGCTATTGTCCTAATCGGCATAACCACACAAACCTTTGCCTGCAGCTATGAGAGGATGTCTCATAACCAAGATTACCATGCCGTCACAAGTTTATCTATACACGCGATGAATGATTCTATTTAGACAGTATTATTGAACAGGTGCTGCAAGATTTGATAATACAGACAAAAGCACACTTGCTCTATTGTTCTCATGCAGTTTGGTGGAACTGAATTAACTTGTTTACTGCACACATGATCCATTGCATATTATAGTGGACACCATTTGGACAAAAAATTGCGGAGTTTGGTATATCACACATTACACATTGATTGTAAGTGTTCATTGCATTGAGGTGTCCCCTAAGAGGGTTCTACTATAGAAATATTAATTATATTTATCAACGTCAAGTATAGTACTAGCAAGAAAATAGTCACTATAATTATAAGAAATCTTGACAGGTATAATCTGGAAAAAAGACTTAGAGGTCGGAGAGAGAAATAGAGGGTTACCAGAGACTGGCTTACAAGACTGTTTCACACAATGGTCACCAATATGTATCAACTTATATAGAATGTGTCAAGTGCATGTGTATGTTGATGTATCCAATATGAAAGCATCATCTGCAGTCTCATAATATCTATCCAGTTTAAGACAAAATCCAAAAATCTGTTTACACACGAACATAACATGTTTTAATAACAAGTAAGATAATCATTCCTAAACACAAAAGTTTAGGATAGCTCATAATACAGGTGAACATGACCAAAGCATCACTGAGCTCACTATATAAGAGAGGACACATTCTGTGTCTCACCAGTTCTCAGTCGCTGTCAACTTGAGTAAATCTCACTGGACAAGACGTCAAGTATGAAACTCCTCTCCTTGCTGACGGTGGCTATTGTCCTAATCGGCATAACCACACAAGCCTTTGCCTGCTACTATGAGAGGATGTCTCGTAGCCCAAACTACGCAAAGATTACCACGCCAAAGAAAACCCTTAATGTTCCCAATGCTTTCGGTATTTGTGTCGCTCCTAATGGCAACTTTGCTGTCATATCGTACAACTATGCCAGAAAGATTCGCATATACTACAGCTGTGGAAAACTGATGAAAGAATTTTATCTTAGTTTTAGACGTGGTAGTGATTGTGCATTCACAGATCGCAATCTCTACGTGGTTGACAGTAAAGGAAACAAAGTATACGTACTGTCAACAATTGGAAAATTCATTCGATACTTCGCTACTGTAGAAATTCTTCGCATTGCAGCATGTCAAGATCGGCTATACCTTACTACGAGTGGTACTGGGCAAAATGTCCTTGTGTACAATACCAATGGTGGACTGATACGTCGCATTAGTGTACCAGGTAGTACACGTGGCATTGCAGTGGGCATAGACGGTAACTTGTATGTCACCAGTGGGAATAGAAAGTATGTCTACACTCCTGAAGGAAGACGAGTCGGTGTAACAACCTACCAGGAAGTCTATAGTGCTGATGGTCTAGCAATGGACACTGCAGGCAACCTCCTTATTGCTGATCATGGAAAGGGTAAAGTGGAGGTTTACAGTCCGTGTGGAGCACTGATCAAGACCATTCGAACAGGAACACGACATACAAGTGACGTTGAGATTGGTAACGATGGAACAATACTGGTGGCAGACTATGTTACCTCCAAAGTCTACATGTATTAGCCAGCAACCAACAGAGACTATGAGCCATAGTTTACTAGTATAGAGACTAGTGTGTGGTTGTTGTAGATTATTCATTAGATTATGTAGAGTGCTCATTGCTGGTTATAAATTTTAATTCTTGCAAAAGAAAAATATGTGTATATGCTGATAATAGGATACAATGCGTCATGACGCTAGTAAACAAACAAAATGCAGTCATGTAACATAGTGTTTTCTTTTTGGACTGTGCACCAGTAGGGGCCAAGTGGGAGATATGTAAGAGATTTGCATGCCAGTCGCTCCCCCACCCCTGGGATAAAAAAAACCACAAGTACAAATCCCCACCACCCCCACCTTGCCCCGTGTTGGGGGTGGTGGGGCATGACATTGATAGGCGCATAATATTTCTGCCACTCGTTGAGTTGAAAAATTCCTTTTAGGCAGTACGAAACATATGGCTGTGTGTAAACATACGCCATACTATGGGTGGCTTGGCTGCATGATACTCGTGTGCAATAGCGACCCATTTATTCCACGGTTCTCCACTAATTGAAATGATAAGCTCCTGCTTGGATGTATGCCTCAAGCAGTGTAACCACAGTAACTTGTGCAACAACTGGGCATGACTAACATGCTCACCACGCCCCCAAACCTCACTATATAAAAGATTGGTCTCAGATTGGTCCTCAGTCACTGTCACCTTGAGTATATCTTACCAAGACTTCCACATGAAACTTCAAGCATCTTTTTGTTGCTTATTACAGTGGAAAAAAGGTGTATAAACTGTCAAAAATTGAAAAATCCATTCGAATTTTTGCTACAGAATTATACTTTGTTTGCATGGCAGCATGTCAAGACCGGCTTTATGTCACGATAAACACTGGTACACATAATGTCCTTGTATACCATACCAATGGTAGACTGATACGTCGCATTAGTGTACCAGCTAATGCTGCACGTGGAGTCATAGTGGGCATAGACGGTAATTTGCGTGTTTCCAATTGGCAGAGAAAACAAGTGTATGTCTACACTTCTGAAGGAAGACGAGTCGGTGTAACAACCTATAATGAAATTCATATTGCTGATGGTCTAGCAATGGACACTGCAGCCAACCTCCTTATTGCTGATCATGTGAAGGGTAAAGTGGAGGTTTACAGTCCGTGTGGAGCACTGATCAAGACCATTCGAACAGGAACACGATATGCAGTCGATGTTGAGATTGGTAACGATGGAACAGTACTGGTGGCTGACAGGGTTGTCTTCATGTATTAACAAGCAACCAACAGAGACTATGAGCCATAGTTTACTAGTATAGAGACTAGTGTGTGTTTGTTGTAGTATAGTGACTGTAGACATATCGTATGTTACTGTATCCCTGCATGGTGTGCTCATAATCATTATTGCTCATTGTTATTCATATCATTCTAGCGCTCATGTAATCCGGTAGATAACAGAATTGAGTCACTTGTGCAAAATTTGGAATACAGTGCCTCGCATGTCAAAAATAGTGATGCCTATCATGTTTTCATAACAAGCAAAGCTGTCCTTATCAACCCAGAACAAGAGTGTTGTACATGTACATGTGTCTGCAAAAAAACAGCATTAGTAGTTTTAAATTCACAAAGAAAGCTAATTAACAAAGAATACAGGTCTAGTTGGTGGAAATAATTGTGTCCGAACGCAATGGCGTAATGGAACTAGCTTTTCTACAGTACGCGACAAAATAACGCACATTTCATGCAAAATAACGTACCTATTATTCCACCCCGTATTATTCATTCAAAATTATGAGCATGCCCTTATCGAGTATCACATGCTATTATCATAGCTTATATGCTAACAAGTGCAAAATTTTGTGTATGATTATTTCACGATAGTGAGTGTTTAATGAGTTTTCATCAAAAATTAATCTTGCTGGAAATGCTCCAAAGTTGTTGAAAATCAACTGTAAGTGTTGTAAATGGCATTTAAAATCAAATGAAATTGACAGCGAAGGATTATAATAGTGAATAGCCCTTTAATTACTGAATTATTTGACGACAATTCGACTTTCTCTAAACTAACAGTTTGTCTTGCGATTTTCTACAACATGCAGTACGCTAGCTGTTCCAAACTAGCACTGTTTTTTTTCCTGGCATGTAAAAGTTTACGACCATCTACTAAACTCTGAGTTGGCCACTCCCACTTCGGAACTGATGCCGCTTAAGTGCTGCGACCTCGTCATTTTTCGGTCAATTTTGGTCTTCGTTTAGCCCTGGTGACTGATACAAAAACCTGGTGGTGTCCAGGTGAGCAAACAGTACAGTTTAGACCATATTCTATTTCCAAGTATGCATTTCTGGGCATCCTGAAGCCTTAAAATGCCGAAAGTGGAGAGGGGCTCCGCCCCTTTAAACCCCGGATTACACCCCCTTTAAAAATCCCCCATGCTGTACGATTTAGTGGGGAGGGCGCGCCGAAAAACAGTGGGTTTTTTCAGGTAAAGTCATCTTTTGCAATTAAACGTGATTTGACCTTTCTAGAGCACTTTTCACACTATTATGATGTCTAGAGTAGGTGGAGCCAATTATGACGCCTTATGGGGCATAAAGGGTTAACATAAAGGTCACCAATATGTATCAACTTATATAGAATGTGTCAAGTGCATGTGTTTGTTGATGTATCAAATATGAAAGCATCATCTGCAGTAAAGATAGACCTCATATCTATCTAGTTTAAGATAAAATCCGAAATATCTGCATACACATCAATATAACATGTTTTAATAACAAGCAAGATAATCATTCCTAAACACAAATGTCACTCTTGTGTAACATGAACTAAAGTTAACATTACAGTCTTGTTAATGTATACATCATACACACACATAGTCACACACACGCAACCCTTTGATGCTGTAAAAATCCCAACTGAAATTCACGTTTTAAAAGTGTACTTATAGGATACTCATAACACAGGTAAACGACCAAAGCATCACTGAGCTCACTATAATAAGAGAGGACACATTCTGTGTCTCACCAGTTCTCAGTCACTATCATCTTGAGTATATCTCACTGGACAAGACGTCAAGTATGAAACTCCTCTCCTTGCTGACGGTGGCTATTGTCCTAATTGGCATAACCACACAAACCTTTGCCTGCAACTATGAGAGGATGTCTCGTAGCCCAAACTACGCAAAGATTACCACACCAAAGAAAACCCTCAATATTCCCAATGCTCACGGTATTTGTGTCGCTCCCAATGGCAACTTTGCTGTTGTGTTGCACAACAATGCCAAGAAGATTCGCATATACTACAGCTGTGGCAAACTGATGAAAGAAGTTGATCTTAGCAAACACGGACTTAGAGTAGGTTCTGATTGTGCATTCACAGATAGCAGTCTCTATGTTACTGACAGTGACGGGAGAAAAGTTTACAAACTGTCAGCACTTGGGGAATTTGTCCGAATTTTTGCTACTGGTCAACACTTTCTTCGCATGGCAGCATGTCAAGATCGGCTTTACATCACCAAATATGGTGCTGGACAAAATGTCTTCGTGTACGATACCAATGGTAGACTGATACGTAGCATTAGTGTACCAGCTAATCGTGCACGTGGAGTCATAGTGGGCATAGACGGTAACTTGCATGTTTCAAATTGGCAGAGAAAACAAGTGTATGTCTATACTCCTAAAGGAAGACGAGTCGGTGTAACAACCTACAAAGAAATTCATCTTGCTGATGGTCTAGCAATGGACACTGCAGGCAACCTCCTTATTGCTGATCATGATCGAGGTAAAGTGGAGGTTTACAGTCCTTGTGGAGCACTGATCAAGACCATTCGAACAGGAACACGATATGCAGTCGATGTTGAGATTGGTAATGATGGAACAATACTGGTAGCAGATTATCGTGCCTCCAAAGTCTTCATGTATTAACCAGCAACCAACAGAGACTATGAGCCATAGTTTACTAGTATAGAGACTAGTGTGTGTTTGTTGTAGTATAGTGACTGTAGACATATCGTATGTTACTGTATCCCTGCATGGTGTGCTCATAATCATTATTGCTCATTGTTATTCATATCATTCTAGCGGTCATGTAATCCGGTAGATAACAGAATTGAGTCACTCGTGTAGAATTTGGAATACAGTGCCTCGCATGTCAAAAATTGGGTAAATACCGTATAGCGGAAATTTTCACAGGAGAAAATTTTCGCGAATTTTGCGAATTACAGGCTATTCACGAAAATATTATCCGCGAATGTCTTTTTTTTTGTTGACAAAGATAGGGCAATAGCGCTGATTCAAAAAATGCTCTAACTCACGCATTCTCGAAAATTTCCCGCTATACGGTAGTGATGCTTATTATGTTTTGATAACAAGCAAAGCTGTCCTTATCAAGAGTGTTGTACATGTGTCTGCAAAAAAACAGCAAAGAAAGCTAATTAACAAAGAATGCAGGTTTAGTTGGTGGAAATAATTGTGTCCGAACGCAATGGCGCAATGGAACTAACTTTCTTACAGTATGTGACAAAATAACACACATTTAAGAGAAGAGGACACATTCTGTGTCTCACCAGTTCTCAGTCGCTGTCACCTTGAGTATATCTCACTGGACAAGACGTCAAGACAGTATGAAACTCCTCTCCTTGCTGACGGTGGCTATTGTCCTAATCAGCATAACCACACAAGCCTTTGCCTGCTGCTATGAGAGGTAGCCCAGGCTACGCAAAGATTACCACGCCTTGGAGTATTGACCAATCAGATTTATTAGAGCAGAGGCTCTATTTGTCTATTTGCTGTAGAGCCCATTCCTGAACAGATAGACCACAGTTTGCTTAGTGAAAGTGCACTCATAACAAGCCATAACATTGTTATTACAAGAACACGTGATGTGAGGCTTGTACGCGTATGGAATTCCAGACACTAACTTTTTGTTGCACCACTAGCAGACACGAAAGCGAAGGCGGAAGGACGGTAGGAGACAAGGCAGAGTACCAGCAAGGTGTAACAAGACTATGAGCCATAGTTTAGACTGGGGTGTGTTTGCTGTATAACATTGAGTTCATGCTGATTATTAAGAGATTTCTAACGAAATCAAAATATGTAGGCATGGTAGATTAGCAATGAAGAAATCTGTTACTGACCTACAATGAGAACCAACAAAGAGATAACAGTGGCTGCTTTACTGGCTATAGACCAGCAATGCTGGGGTTGAGTAAAAGTCAACATTTTACTCGTACGTGCAGCCACTGATGTTAGAGATGCATGGTCTACTATCCAGTCAATTGTGTTACTATTCCATGTTGTTCCTTGTTGGTTCACATTGTGGGCCAGTGTCATTGCTAATCATTCTAGGTACTGCTTGCGTAGGCTAATTGAAGAAAGAAAAATATTACGAAAGTCGACTTTCGCTGTTTCCATGTTTGTTACTTCGGTAACAATTTAGAGAAATCTTAGTGCTCCTGTAAAGGTGGATTGATGCCAGGGAGGGGATTTAAGTGTCTCTAACTGTGTGCAATTCACCATCAGGTGAAATATCAATACTTAGCCATTAATAGTTTGAATTGTAGCCGCCATATTATTTCCGCCTATCCCTGCATAGGGTGCATGCACTACCGTGCGTCCCTAATAAACACATTATTTACCGTGAGTAGCAACAGGAACCTATTCGGAGAAAGTCTATAATTTTTCATTATTGAACAAAGCTTTTACAGTGACACGTACCAGATGCAAGAGAATGACGATGATGATGCTGATGTGATCATCATCAAGTGAGAATAACGTACACTGCATAAAATGAACAGATTTCACGAAACCCTCGGCGTGTTGCGCATTGTAGAGTTAGTTCCTTAGTTATGGTTTGCAGAAGGAGCTTTGCAGCTAAAGCCAACCTGCTTGCTATTGAAACTGCACTGCTAGCCAGAAGACAGCAAAGTGCTGACCACAACCGAGACAAGGTGTGTCAAGTGGGCGTGACCGTGAACACTGAGTAGGTAGCCATTGCTCTTGGCTTTGATAGGCTTTTTCTTGAGATGTCTACGCACCCCCAGAGCTGTCCTGCTGTTTAGATGGAATCTACAAGTACCTAGATAGTCAACTATGGGCGCGTTTGTAGTCAGAGAGGTCCAAGACGGCAGTCAAGGTGAGCCAGCCATACATAACTCGAGAACGAAAGCACTTTAGCAAAATCCACGAGTCACATTGCAAGCCATTGTCGTGCTAAGCCTGTTCATACCTTTACCGAGTTTCAGAAGTGAGCGATGGTCTCTGCAGCTCATTGGACAGAATGAATGAATGAATGACAAACCAAGTACCGTAACCCTCGCGCATGCGCCGAGGGTTAATTATTCAGTAATCTGTATCTATGATAACTCCAAAATACCACATCTACACATCCAGCCTCAACTATACTGGAGAACTAATAGTGAATTTATGGATCTACGCTATTCCTTTAAAATGTGTGCTCCAATGACAAATTCTTACGAAATTTACACTTTGAGGGCACACACAAATGCAACAATATTTTGTACGTAAATACTTTACAGCACGTCAGAAATTCACAGGCAGTTATAACAGTGGAATGGATATGGTCGGTGGTTTAGAATACAACAATAAATGGGTTTGGACTCTGATGATAAAATAATTTAGTTACTGACTAAAAATACTTGTGTATGACCACACACAAACAGAGATTATGTCAAGTATTTCAAGTATAAAACGGTCGAGACATTCAGATGTAAAAATATTGACAAAATTTTGATGGTTGGGTTCATGTTTGTGAGTCCACATGTACAATTGACACAAAGAATCATTTGTCGTTCCAGAAAGACGACTATGAAAACTTTGAAATAAACGTCACTTAGTCTAGAACAATATTATTTTAACTTTAAGGTCTAAGTATACAAACATCAAATTGATGTCTGACAAAGAATAACATATCATGTCTATGATGCAAGTTGAAAAACTGAACAGTTTCTGATTTTTGATACAGTAAAACCTGTCTTATTAAGAACCACTTGTGTAATAAGACCACCTCTATATTAAGACCACAATTTTCGATCATTTTATACATGATTTTATATAGGCACTCTCTATTAAGACCACAAATTTTTGTCCCAAGGGTGGTCCTATTAAGCAGGTTTCACTGTAATGGATTTTTGATAATGTCTTTAGGTGATAATAAAAGATGATTCTAGATGATCAAATGAGGTTAGTTGGAACACAAGAAGAAAGTAAAAAAATTGATATTTTGTTCCGTATCTCAGAAATTAACTGGACCATTTCCATGTTGCATGTATGAAATGATCCCTATTCCGACTGAATCTCTTGAAGTATATGGCTTCTCGTCACGTGACATTCACATGACACAAAATGGCACTCTTCTACGTGCATGTAGTAGAACACATTTGGCTAGTGATCTCGGCAACTGTTGGTAGTTAAGAACTCACAAAAATATTTGAACTCTGCCCTTGTCTACGTACCTTTGACTAGCATATTTGTGCTTACCCAACGTTACTACAAAAGTGTGTCTCTCTGATGGGTCATCTTGCTGTCTCTCTACAGTAGATATACACACATAGCAATTATCAACATGTCATTGATAGTGGTTGACCGCCCAAAACTGACTTATGACTACCATCAGCCCAGGCTACATGTGTGGATTTGACACTCTTGATCAAATGCATAATAGTGTATTGGCTCCTGTCTTCCTATCATGCCAACTCTCATCATCCGCTTCTGATATCGTTGACATAAGGCATGAAGAATAATCATTTATCATTCCAGAAACTTTCTCAATAAACGTTACTTAGTCTAAAACAGCATTATCTTGAATGCTAAAGTACACATCATAAACCACCAATCAAATCAATGGACAAAGAATTATACGGGAAATATTATAGGAGAAAGGATGACACCACACTAATTTTATCCACTACTTCAAGCTTTAGCTACACAGCTTGTTGAAAAGTTAAACTTCTCAGTCAGCGATTACCGTATCTGGATTTTTCTATGAGAGAATTACAATACACTTACAATACGGAAGCTACAGTTTGCTCTGTTCCACACAATATGTATAAACCATAGCCGCTAAGGTTACTTGTGCCTCTTTGTGTACAACCAGGAGCGCATAAGGGAAAGGAGCGTTTAGCCGCGAATTATCCAAATGTAAAGTGCGGCGGCATGCGCGTCCACCATATCAGGAAGTTTTTGGCAAGCAGCCGTTCACCGGTCGGTAGCTTTTGACGTGCGTGGTATTCAGATCGCCAGTTAATCCGTCTGCCTTGCCTTTTCTGCCTACAAGACGGCCCAAAGCTCATACCAAACAGCTTGAAAATCACGGAAGACAGTAAACCTCACATGTGCCGCATGCAGCGCGCAGCGGAGTTTACGTTTGGATATTTCCATTGCGTGCATTGGAGTTGAACACTCCTTCCCCTTATGCGCTCTTGATACTACAGTGTTCCACACGAAGAGAGGGAATAATGGTGTGTGTGACATTTTGCTTGATTTCTCTAGAATCATTTATCCTTGAGTAATGATGTATATATCAATTTGATCCTCTATCCTTACTGAATCTTGTGCTTTATATAGCTTCTTGTCAGATGACACTCGCGTGACAGAAATTTGAAAGACAGGCAGCCATCTGGAAAAACACGTTAGGGAGCGAATCCCAGGGACTACTGCTAGTTAAGCTCTGTTATCACTGCATTGAAGCTTTCACCTCGGATTCTTATCTGTTGGCAGCGGGATCGGTCCCAATCAGTGCTACATCGGCGGCAGAGAGCAAAAGTTGACCGTTCATGGACGAGCCAAACGTTAGGGACAGGAATTCCAGTTCTACTGGTAGTTAAGCTATAAAACTTCATGACTGCAATGCCAAAACATTAATCATGAAAGTAGATCTCACCTAGCGTCTCTAGAAGCATATACAGCGACAAGCGCGACTTCACTCTGTGAGAGAGCAGGTTTTTGGCGGCCATTTTGTTAAGTACAATGTATTGTTGCTATTGACGTGACGTCATACATTCCTAACATTAATTCACTCTCTTAGTGTGGAACACTGTACATATAAACACAAGAGAAACAGAGCCAGGAGACTAGGCTATATAATATAAATAGGAGTTTATCATCCCAAGGAGAGCATAACTTCGAATAACACAATGGTAACTTCCACTTGATGAGTTGAAAAACGTCCTTGTTATGCAGTAGTTGGGCGTGGCCCGAGGAGACTAGACATAGAGGTTGGGCCACGCCCAACTAGTTATGCAGTACTAGCTGTATGGGTGTGTGTAAACATACGCCATACTGAGTCAAAGGTGGCTTGGCTGCATGATGCTCGTGTGCAATAGCGACCCATTCATTCCAAGGTTCTTTGCTCCATAATAAGCTCCTGCTTGGATGTATACCTCAAGTAGTGTAACCACAGTAACTTGTGCAACAGTGGGATATTCAACTGGGTATGACTAACATGCTCGCCACGCCCCCAAACCTCACTATATAAAAGATTGGTCTCACTAGTACTCAGTCACTGTCACCTTGAGTATATCATACCAAGACATCAAGCATGAAATTCCTCTCCTTGCTGACGGTGGCTATTGTCCTAATCGGTACAACCATAGTGAAGGCACTTGAATGTGACTATGAGAGAATGTCTCGAAACCCGAACTACGCAAAGATTACCACACCAAAGAAAATCCTCAACGTTCCCAATGCTATCGATATTTGTGTCGCTCCCAACGGCAACTTTGCTGTCATGTCATGGAACACTGCCAAAAAGATTCACATATACTACAGCTGTGGAAAACTGATGAAAATAGTTGATCTTAGCAAATATGGATTTGTACGTTCTCATGGCTGTGCATTCACAGATCAAAGTCTCTTTGTTGCTGATCACCTCGGAGCAAAGGTCTATAAACTGTCAAAAATTGGAAAATTCATTCGAATTTTTGCTACTGGTCAACACTTCCTTCGCATGGCAGCATGTCAAGACCGACTTTATTTCACTACAAATACTGGTGGTCATAATGTCCTTGTGTACAATACCAATGGTAGACTGATACGTCGCATTAGTGTACCAGCTAAACATTCACGTGGAGTCATAGTGGGCACAGACGGTAATTTGCGTGTTTCCAATTGGCTGAGAAAGCAAGTGTATGTCTACACTCCTGAAGGAAAACGAGTCAGTGTAACAACATACAAAGAAATTCATCTTGCTGATGGTCTAGCAATGGACACTGCAGGCAACCTCCTTATTGCTGATCATGCAAAAGGTAAAGTGGAGGTTTACAGTCAGTGTGGAACACTGATCAAGACCATTCGAACAGCAACACGACATGCAGCCGATGTTGAGATTGGTAACGATGGAACAGTACTGGTGGCTGACGCCGCTACCTCCAAAGTCTTGATGTTCTAACCAGCAACCAACAGAGACTATGAGCCATAGTTTACTAGTATAGAGACTAGTGTGTGTTTGTTGTAGTATAGTGACTGTAGACATATCGTATGTTAACTGTATCCCTGCATGGTGTGCTCATAATCATTATTGCTCATTGTTATTCATATCATTCTAGCGCTCATGCAATCAGGTAGTTAACTCACTCGTGCAGAATTTGGAATACAGTGCCTCATATGTCAAAAATTGGGTAAATAGTGATGCTTATCATGTTTTCATGACAAGCAAAGCTGTCCTTATCAACCCTGAACAAGAGTGCTGTACATGTACATGTGTCTGCAAAACAACAGCATTAGTAGTTTTAAATGAGCCAAACATACCATGGTATCTTTAAAACAGTGTAATCATCAGTGATTGAAAAAACAAATTTTGGGCTTTGACTCTGATGATAGATATTACTAACCAAAAATTGTGTATGACCATCGTCCAAACACATGAACAGAGAGATATATCAAGTATTTTACAGTATAAAACGATCGAAACATCAGATACATTGTAAAGTAATAGATTCATGACAAATTGATGTCTGGGTTCATGTTTGTTGGTCGTGTGAGTCCACATGTATAATTGACACTAACAATCATTTGTCATTCCAGAAAGACGACTATGAAAACTTTCAAATAAACGTCACTTAGTCTAAAACAATATTATTTTAACTCCAAGCCCTAAATATACATGGTAGAATGATACAGAATGTCATCAATTTAAGAAGAACTGAACCAACAAAGCGTAGCACATCACATCCATGATGCATGTCGAAAAACTGAACAGTTCTCTCAAACAATAGTGGATTTTTGATGATGCTTTAAACAAGAAGAACTGATATCAAGATAATATCATGATGAAACGAGGTAATCGAAATGACGAGGAAACAAAGGTTCGATCTGTATTGTATTGTACATCAGCAAATTGTCCATTAAATGGAGATGCACATTATTGGGAGTGTCCACTGTAGGTATTATACAGGCCAGGCATGCAAGTTATAGAAGTTCAGGGAAATTAATAAGCAGCTGGGCGAGACCGCACAAATTATATTAAGAGTGCTCTGAAGCTCACTATATTAGAGAGGACACAATTCTGTGTTTCACCAGTTCTCAGTCAATGTTGCTTGAGAATATCTCACTGGACAAGACGTCAAGTATGAAACTCCTCTCCTTGCTGACGGTGGCTATTGTCCTAATCGGCATAACCACAGTAAAGGCACTTGAATGTAACTATGAGAGGATGTCTCGTAGCCCAAACTACGCAACTTAGATTACCACACCAAAGAAAACCCTCAACGTTCCCAATGCTCTAGGTATTTGTGTCGCTCCCAATGGCAACTTTGCTGTCACGTCATGGAACAATGCCAAAAAGATTCGCATATTCTACAGCTGTGGAAAACTGATGAAAGAAGTTGATCTTAGCAAACATGGGTTAAGCCTTGCTAGTGACTGTGCATTCACAGATCATTGTCTCTATGTTGCTGACTGTCACGGAAAAAAGGTGGATGTACTCTCACCACTTGGCAAATTTATTCGATCCTTCGCTACTGGAACGTATGTTGTTTGCATAGCAGCATGTCAAGATCGGCTTTACCTCACTACGGGTACTGGTGGGCAAAACATTCTTGTGTACGATAGTACCAATGGTGGACTGATACGTCGCATTAGTGTACCAGCTAATCATGCACGTGGAGTCATAGTGGGCATAGATGGCTACTTGCATGTTTCGAATTGGTGAAAACAAGTGTATGTCTACACTCCTGAAAGAAGACGAGTTGGTGTAACAACCTACAAAGAAATTCATCTCGGTGACGGTCTAGCAATGGACACTGCAGGCAACCTCCTTATTGCAGATCATGCAAGGGGTAAAGTGGAGGTTTACAGTCCGTGTGGAGCACTGATCAAGACCATTCGAACAGGAACTCAATATGCACTTGATGTTGAGATTGGTAACGATGGAACAGTACTGGTAGCAGATTTAGGTGGCAAAGTCTTGATGTATTAACCAGCAACCAACAGAGACTATGAGCCATAGTTTACTAGTATAGAGACTAGTGTGTGTTTGTTGTAGTACGTGTATCATAGATGCTGGTTTTTAACTATTTCAATTAATTTTGTTGATTTTATTCAACTTCAACAAACTATTAAAAAAAAGTTTTAATAAAAAAAACTAAAAAGTGTAGGGATGACGCTTGCAAAAGTAAAGGAACAAGATGGGATGATGCTTGCAAAAGTAAAGGAACAAGATGGGATGATGCTTGAGAAAGTAAAGGAACAAGATGGGATGATGCTTGCAAAAGTAAAGGAACAAGATGGGATGACGCTTGCAAAAGTAAAAGAACAAGATGGGATGATGCTTGCAAAAGTGAAGTATGTAAAAGTCCCAAGTATCCCTACATCAGCGGCTTGCTGCGCCGGATGGCGTGTAACTGACAAATGCGGAATCCTCTTCCTATACCTCTTACAACCATCAATTACTTAATCGAACTGTGTGACAGTGTCTTCCAAACCACAGATACCTCTAGTTATTCACAACTGTCAACTACTTCATCGGACTGCGTCCTCCAAACACAGATACCTCTAGTTGTTTACAACCGTCAATTACTTCATCGGACTGCGTCCTCCAAACACAGATACCTCTAGTTGTTTACAACCGTCAATTACTTCATCGGACTGCGTCCTCCAAACACAGATACCTCTAGTTGTTTACAACCGTCAATTACTTCATCGGACTGCGTCCTCCTTCAAGCCGCTGATGTAGGGATACTTGGGACTTTTACATACTTCACTTTTGCAAGCATCATCCCATCTTGTTCTTTTACTTTTGCAAGCGTCATCCCATCTTGTTCCTTTACTTTTGCAAGCATCATCCCATCTTGTTCCTTTACTTTCTCAAGCATCATCCCATCTTGTTCCTTTACTTTTGCAAGCATCATCCCATCTTGTTCCTTTACTTTTGCAAGCGTCATCCCTACACTTTTTAGTTTTTTTTATTAAAACTTTTTTACTTTACTTGTTCCTGTTACTTTTTTATCACTATCAGTTTGAACTTATTAGCTGTATTCTAGCTATGCTAGCTCTTATTTCATTTTTACAACTCTGTGAGCAGCAGATACTAGTCTAGTAGATCAGAAGGTTAATAGCCTCTAGACAGAGAGTCAAGGAACATGGAATGTTATTATCGGCAATCACAAGAATAATGAAAAGGTTTAAATTAGTTAGAGAGGTTGAGAGTATGAGTTGACAACATGATATTTCTTAGCACTGTGATGGATGAAGAAAGACTAACACTAACAACTCAGTGTATGATGCCATGGCTAGTCCATAGACTAGTCCCAGGCTTGCATGTTGATGTTGATATCACGATCACAGAGGCTTCTAGCTTGTTACAATGTCCAGTTGTCAACAGCACAGGGTCCTATGGGTATAGCCTACGCCGGGTAGTGTAAGAAACTAGTAGCCTATGCCCCAGGCTGAGATCGGGTAGCCACCGTCGTCCGGTTCGCGCCTGCCGTGGGTCATGATGTCAGCATAGACAGATCAGTGCTACCCAGGGTATACTATACTGCTTTTTCATACCTCTAGGCTCTACCTTGCGCGCTGAAGCGCCCAGAGCAGAGAGAAAGCGACAACCGAGTTCAGTTTCAAAACTGATGTGGGCGGAGTCAATGATAAGCAGCGACAAGAGGGTTAATTAATGGAATCGCTCTAACTGTCCAAAACGGTCCAAAACCCATGTTTTTCAAGGATTATTCGTTTCTTGTAGTGTTTGATGCCTATCTAAGAAGTAAGTGCACTACCCCAGATGCATACACATGCGATGGTGCAGGTTTGGTAGTGATTCGTTCTCTCAAGACAGCGCTAGGCTTACTGAAAGAAGAAGAAGAAGAAGAAGAAGAAGAAGAAGAAGAAGAAGAAGAAGAAGAAAGAAGATGAACAATTCGCGTGGGCGGCGATTTTAGTTTACCACTTTAGAAACGTCTGCCAGCTTCGCCAAAGATATTTTCTTGCTCAGGACAATTGTCTGATCAATCTTAGATGTCTGGAATCTCGAGAAACGCTAAAACAGCGAAGATCTGCAATGGCTCTCTGAGAGTCGCCATCTTGATTTTCGTCGTCAAGCAAGCAGTCCCGGCGACTTTCATAGACTTCCTGCAAGCGCTCGCACTTCAGATTCCCTCATAGATAGTTAAAATGCAGTAGAAATGTATAACAGTAGAGATATGTGCGAAAACTCATTTTCACACATGAGTAGCCGCCATCTTAGTTCGAGGTCATCCCTACATATCATTGCCGATCGGCAATGATAATATTATCAAGCGATCCAGCAAATTAACAAACAATTATGTGCCTATCAACAAACTGCACCCAATAACGGTATTTTAGAATGTACACTTAGAAAAATTGGACAGGAAACTGCTCTCCTCAGGTTTCCAAATCAGGTAACAATGGATCAGAGATGTCTACACGATCCAGGACATGATGGGGATTTGTCACTCTTGATCAAATGCATAAGAGTGCCTGTCTTCCTATCGTGCTAACTCTCATCATCCACTTCTGATATCATTGACATAAGGCACGAAAAACATTTATCATTCCAGAAACTTTATGAATAAACGCTAAAACAGGATTATCTTGAATGCCTAAGTGCACATCATATATAACCACCAATGAAATCAAACGGAAAAACACCACACTAATATTATCCACTACTTCAAGCTTGAGCTACACTGCATGTTGAAAAGGCAAACTACTCAATGAGTGAGTACTGTGTCTGGATTCTTCTATGAGAGAATTGGGGGAATCTGTAAAATGTGAAATACGGAGTAGCGGAATAACGGAATAAAAGTGGGCGTGTATGGTGATGAACCAGTAAAGCTTAGCACATCACATCTATGATGCATGTCGAAAAACTGAACAGTTCTCTCAGACCATAGTGGATTTTTGATGATGCTTAAACAAGAACAATTGATATCAAGATAATAATATGACGAAACGAGGTAATCGAAATGACGAGAAAACCAATGTATAGACATACCTAGCGTACAGTGCGAATATGACTATTCCGGCTTTTAAGACTTTTTTGGGTTGTTGACGATGATCCGTTTGTCTGACGTGTTGAGACAAAGCCGTTGCCTTAGCAAATGAACCAGTCAAGATAGTAAAGAGACAGAAAATGTTGCTAGCGCCAAAGGACAGAACATTGACTGTTTCGTCAAATACGTAATTAATTTGATGACAATTTTTAAGACAACATTCACACGTGCACAATAAAATTACGAGCTTTCATGTGTACACAAAAATAAAATTATGGTGACCAGCAAGTGACCAATCAAACTCTAAATATTCTATAATAGTTGAAGTCTAAGATAATTGTCCAAACATACATCCACATGTACAAGTGCATACTACTGATACACTCAATACCGTGACCTCAGGTATCCTTCTCGGCACAAAAAGTTCACTATGTAAGTTGTATTGTGAAGGACTTAAATTTCGTGAATGGTATTGAATAATAAATTTTGTGGATTTCGCGAAATTTAAGAGCGCACAAAAGATATGGTTAAATACTACAAAAACAGTTCTAGTAAGGGCAAAGTACTGATAATCAACTAGGAGTATCTGCTGGTTGCATAGCAGGCATACCACGCCACCAAACCTCATTATAATTATAAGAGAGGACACATTCTGTGTCTCACCAGTTCTCACCGCTGTCAACTTGAGTATTTCTCACTGGATAAGACGTCAAGTATTAAACTCCTCTCCTTGCTGACGGTGGCTATTGTCCTAATCGGCATAACCACACAAGCCTTTGCCTGCTACTATGAGAGGATGTCTTGTAGCCCAAACTACGCAAAGATTACCACACCAAAGAAAATCCTAAGGCTCACGGTATTTGTGTCGCTCCCAATGGCAACTTTGCTGTTGTGTTGAACAATAATGCCAAGAAGGTTCGCATATACTATAGCTGTGAAAAACTGATGAAAGAAGTTGATCTTAGCAAACAAGGATATAGAAAAATTTTGCTTCTGGTCAAAACTTTCTTCGCATGGCAGCATGTCAAGACTGGTTTTACCTCACTACAAACAGTGGTGGACAAAATGTCCTTGTGTACGTTACCAATGGTAGACTGATACGTCGCATTAGTGTACCAGGTGTTACACGTGGAGTCATAGTGGGCATAGATGGTAACTTGCATGTTTCAAATTGGCAGAGAAAACAAGTGTATGTCTACACTTCTGAAGGAATACGAGTCAGTGTAACAACCTACAATGAACTGATGGTCTAGCAATGGACACTGCAGGCAACCTCTATACATGGCTTTTTGGCGTCTATAGGCTTTTGTGTCAACTGTTCACGAAGTCATTGTAGAACAAGCTTTTAGACACTATCTCAAGCTAGCAACAGAGAACAGCGTACAATCACAAGGCTGAATACAGGATATAAAAAGGGGGGACAAAGTGCCGCGCACAAAGCACGCAGGCGATTTTTGTTAATTAATATTTATTTATTCATAAAATATGTGGTTTTGCAACACAGTCACGGCTAGCTACACAGCCACAACTAACCCTATACATATTACGACTAAATGCACTTCACTGGGAATTCAGCTAGACATTCCTCTTTCACGGCTGCAACAGCTTGAGAGAATATCCAAAAACAAAAAACCAGTCACAGACTGTTTTGAAGAAATGTGCCAAGAATGGTTGAAAGACAATGAAAAAAAGTGGACAGAAGTCTACAAAGCACTGGAACAGGGTAAACTAACCCTATACCCTATACCCTACCGTCTATACATCAGTTTCCGCAGTGCTATAAATCCCGTAGACACCTCGATTCGTCGTCTAACCTATATTTAGACCACAGCTAAACGATGTTGACCAATCAGGTTGCGTAGCTGCGGGTCTCTATAGCTCATAATGGAATCCCGCTACGTGGTGCAGATTGCGGTTCCGTGTGCGGATTTCTACCTCCAGCACTTGTGTGTCCTTGCTCGTGGTTTGCGTCGTTTCTGCTTGCTGTTGCTATGGTCTAAATCAGTTAGAAAGTGCATCCAATCGGATCTATGTGCTTTGGAAGCCCTCGCGCTGTTACCAAAGCACCTCGGATTCTATATAGCAATAGCTTTCGGGCTTCTAAATCGCGTAGATCCTCAGATGCCGCCGTCTAACTACTATTTATCAATGATTACTTGTACCTTTGAGCTCAGAAAATCACCTGATCAATTCCATATAAAATGAAAAAAATTCTTGATTCTGGAAACATTGACTCTGTGAGAGTCATCATCTTAATTTAAAATGACAAGCAATTATCAGATGTGTTATTGATCTATTTGTAGCTCATGAAATAAGCGGATAGTTAAAATTAGCTAGAAAATTGATATAGCAAAGATACAGACAATAGTTTGCTTTTAGCCCATTGCAGCTACCAACATAAGTGATCCTTCGGCACAGGACCCCTTTAAGAAGCAAGTGAGCATGTAACTCTGTATACGGCGAAATCAAAACATAGCTACCACATTTTATTCATAGTAACACCAAATATTATGGACTTATTCTAGCTGTTCTCTGTCGTGCTCGTTGTCTACACGCTCTGAGCTACAAGCAAGCAGCGCTAAATAATGAGAGGCATCAAGTACCAATTTTTGCAGTAAAAAAGCATCTCTAGATGCAATGTAAACTGAGAATGTGGGTTTAAGGCCGCGCTCCCTTGACTCTATGTAAGCATTTTGACTGTATGCATATTGCAATATCCAGAGTGAGGGCGTGTCAATAACAGCAATAATGCATAAGCCAAAGGCAAGCACTATATTCATGTTCAAGACTGTCATGACACTTGAGTTGAGTTGTCTGCTTGAGTTCTTTATAATGCACCACCAGGTAAGTATTATAGAGCTGACTTCATGTCCTTGTGCTCTAGCTGGCAGTCGTCATGTGTCAACAAGTGTGCACTACAACATTGTTTGGTTAGTGCACAGAAAAGTGTGCACTAAGTAATACATTATGTGCACATTACGGCATTATTTGCTTATATGTACGTGCACTGACACGTGCCTGCTGCTGTATGTAGTGTACATCTGTCACCAAGTGTACACTACATGCAGCAGCAAGCACATATCAGTGCGCTCCCACTACGGCATTGTTTGCTTATAGTGCACAGAAAAGTGTGCTAAGTATTGGTTAGAACACACTTTGCAGTGTCTAGGATTACATGTACGCAGTTCTAAAGCACAAGGGCGTGGTCAGTAACAGTCGAGACAGGTGATAAACATAGTGAACGAAAAAGTGTGCGTTACGTAATGTGACAGCAAGTGACACGTTTCGTTTGATCCGATTGGCTGGAGGACACGTGGTATGCTCTTAGTAGATTTTTATGCACCAGAAGTTGGGACAATATTATGAGTGATCAACTGTATTTCTTCTCTTTTTATCTCTCTCAATTTGTTTCCTATACTTAGTACATGTATTGTACTATCAACTATCACACTGCTATATCACAGAGAAGTATCAGATGTTGTGTGTTTTTGAGTCTACATACACGACTCGTTGTGTATTAGTGACACAAAGGGACAAAAAACAACAATATTTTTTTTTATCATTCCAGAAATAAGTCTCTTTATAAAAGTTCCTAAATAGACTTTACTTGGTCTAAAATAATATTTAACTTCAAGGCGCAATAACACACAGCACAAGCCAACAAGAAGATCAAATGGATGTAAAGATGTCGGACCAAAGAAGAAGCGGCAGCAAATAAGGAACCAGCATAGATCAAACGAAGCCAAATGGAACAAAGTACGTCTACAGTATCAATTGACTAGAAGGTAGTACCGTAGAAAATGCGTCCAAAGGGGTATATTGACAGTTGCATACTCTTAGGTAATGAACTCTTGGTAATACCGTATAACCGGTAATTTTCGAAATATTTCTTACATTAAATTTTAGATAGGATTTAATAATATTTTCGTAACGCTTGCGCCTTTCGAAAATTAGATAACACTAAAATTTTAATTTGCCATAAAATTAATTCTGATGCGCTCGACACACGGAGGAGGACAGAGAGACGACGACTGTTTCTAGTTGCATAAGAAGCTATCATGTCTATAGTTGGAGAAACACTTGCCTGCCGTCAGAAGTCTAGAAACGTTCAAGACCGTTACGCGGTGGAACCGACACGGAGACAGAAACAGATACCGGTAGCTCCGCCACGATTGCAGGGCGTCTGCCACGGAAAATATTTTGTCATTTTCTCTTTCTTCGTCGTGGCGGTACCATCAACAAGCAGGGCGTCGTACACGTGTTCTAGGTGGCATGGCAACACAAATTTTCATTCCAAAAAATTGTTTGAAAATTTAATTTTCGTCATTGGGAGCTCTTACGAAGATTAGAACCGTACGAAAATTACCGGTTATATGGTACGTAATACTACAAACATTATTCTAACAGATTTCCTGGTTATTGAACATGAGATCCAGCTCATCACTAAAATTTATCTACAAACATGAAAAATGTTATCAATAAACAAACTCGCCCATTTCCATGTTTCCACAGGTATTAATTACCAAATACGGATATAATTATAAAACCTTAAAGTACCTTTGCCGTGTTTTTCTTACATGAAAAGTGTGATAAGTGCAACCAAAGCATCACTGAGTATGGTGAGTTCACTATATAAGAGAGGACACATTCTGTGTCTCACCAGTTCTCAGTCACTGTCACCTTGAGTATATCTCACTGGACAAGCAGGGTTCTCGCTAGGCAGTTTTTGAATGGATCACTCCATTAGGTTTTTCCTAGATCCATTTGGTTTAGGGTTCAAATCACCTGTGCTCCATTTGGGTATTAGGATAAGTAGGTGTTTTTACATGTGTATAAACAAGTAATCATCTTCTATCCACTGGGACAGGCATTCAAGTGGTATATTAAATGGTGATTGTATGCTGTGGTGTGGGTATAATAGCTACTGATCCATTTGGCTTCCTAATCCTAGCGAGAACCCTGTGGACAAGACGTCAAGTATGAAACTCCTCTCCTTGCTGACGGTGGCTATTGTCCTAATTGGCATAACCACACAAGCCTTTGCCTGCTACTATGAGAGGATGTCTCGTAGCCCAAACTACGCAATGATTACCACGCCAAAGAAAACCCTCAGTATTCCCAAAGCTCACGGTATTTGTGTCGCTCCCAATGGAAACTTTGCTGTCATGATGTGGAATAACGCCAAAAGATTCGCATATACTACAGCTGTGGAAAACTGCTGAAAGAAGTTGATCTTAGCAAACAAGGTTTTAACCTTGGTGGTGATTGTGCATTCACAGATAGCAATCTCTACGTGGCTGACTACCATGGAAAAAAAGTATACGTACTGTCAACAATTGGAAAATTCATTCGATCTTTCGCTACTGGAGTACATGTTCTTCACATAGCAGCATGTCAAGACCAGCTTTACATCACTACGAATGGTGGTGGGCAAAATGTCCTTGTGTACAATACCAATGGTGGACTGATACGTCGCATTAGTGTACCAGCTAATCATGCACGTGGCATTGCAGTGGGCATAGACGGTAACTTGTATGTCACCAACGGGAAGAGAAAACAAGTGTATACTAACACTCCTGAAGGAAGACGAGTCAGTGTAACAACCTACAATGAACTCCAGTTAGCTAGTGGTATAGCAATGGACACTACAGGCAACGTCCTTATTGCTGATCCCAACAAGGGTAAAGTGGAGGTTTACAGTCCATGTGGAGCACTGATCAAGACCATTCGATCAACTCGACATGCAAGTGACGTTGAGATTGGTAATGATGGAACAGTACTGGTGGCGGATGAAGCTACCTCCAAAGTCTTCATGTATTAACCAGCAACCAACAGAGACTATGAGCCATAGTTTACTATAGTAGTGTGTGTTTGTTGTAGTATAGTGACTGTAGACTAGTGCGTGTTAGTTGTAGCACATGTATCATAGATGCTGGTTTGTAACAATTTTGTAGATTTTGTTCAACTTCAACAAATTATTCATCCTGCCCTAACCCTAGATTGTTTTACTATAGCATTTTTAGAATGTACACTTAGAAGGGAAATGGTATGGGCAGCTGCTAGTAGGCTTTCTCAGATTTGCAAGCCTGGTGTCTACCCAACCTAGCATGATGGTGATCTCTAATGTAATCAAGTAGAGAGTTTAGTTCATAGGCAGAGAGGTGTCACCTAAAATAGCGCACTAGTTCCAGAACATGTTGCATACAGCAACAACAACAAATTCATGTTCCATCACTCAATACACAGTATAATACCCATACAACAAGTCTACATAGAGCACAAAAATTAATAATGGGTAAATAAACTGCGAAATTATGACACACTATAGAGCTTGCTAAATCCCACATACCCCAAAGAAATAGAGCCCAGTGTTATACTAGCTTGTATGGAAGCAGTGGAACCAGCTATAGTGATAGTGCAACAAACTGTGCTTCATTTGTTGCCTAGTGCGTGATGCTGGCTGTGTTTTATGCCCACCCACGCACCAGGTGCTTATTATTAGAATTTGGACATCAGAGTTATCATAGAAACATGATTAATACCCATGAAATTCAATTTTTGAGCCAAATGTATTTACTATCAGCAATCAAATTTTCTCTTCCTGCAGTAGTGTGTTAGCAGTTTGTGACCAAAACATTAGAATATTTAACACTATAAACAGGCACTTGTTAAATAGATCGGATTAGTATCACTACCGGTAGACAAACAGAAATATTATTAAGAACTTTAAATTTAAATCCACTTGCGCAGCTCCGAACTTGACATTTTCAGTATCATGCATTAAACATTCGTTACTATGACACAATGAATGTATTTTTGAAGAAAGACAGTACTTACATACCCACTATTTGTGGTGAATAAATTATGCTAAAATCTTTTATTTCTAAGCTCACCTTCATTGCAAACTCGTTCACTCTGTCTCCCTCCCAAACCGGATGAGTATGGGCATCGACCAGGCCTGGTAGCACTGCCCCGCCCTCCGCATTTAGCTCTCGCTCAAACGACCAGCCAGCGAATTCCGAGTCAAGATCAGCATCATATCTGCTCAGAAGAAACGAAAATGTGTAACACGTGGGTAAACAAAGATAACCACGCCTACCCTACTCCAGCAATTTTTCCAGTTTCGTCCACAACGATTCCTACAGTGTTGGTCTCTTTAGCATTTATTATTGCCAGATTACGCATAGCGGATCCTCTGAGGGATCGCTCGCCATTGGAACACACCTGGACGACTTGGGAAGCGCCTCGAATGCGCAATCTGCCGATAATTGTAGCCATTTTAGTACCCGGCAACGGTTTCGTGCACTATAGATTACGGACTAATGGTTTGTGACACGGCGCCAATACGGTCACAACATCTTCATGTGCGCATGCCTAGAAAAATATTTATGAGCCGCGCCCATTTTTACACACTGCTGAAACTTTTGCTCGCTTTTGCTGGACTAAGAATCGACTTTCCAGCTCTACAGCTCTCCCCTCTACTGTCAACATGGCTTCCAAAAGGAAGATGCTGCTCAAAACGGTCATTCTCGGAGAAAGAGGGTAAGCAGCACTTTATGCATAGCAAGCTACTCTTTCGCTTACTTCCTCTCCTCGCCATTATGCTACAGTGTTGGTAAGACCTCTCTTATGAACCGTTATGTCAACGAGAAGTTCGTAGAGAACTACAAGGCGACCATAGGAGCAGACTTCTTGACCAAGGAGGTCATGATAGACAACAATACTGTCACATTACAGGTAACCAGGTATTATTATTTACATGTGTGGTGGAAATTAGTTCTAATTGTAAGGTTTTAGACCTGGAGTTCTTATGCGTGTGCCGAGGGCATTGCCTTACCTGCATATTGCACAATAGACGTTCTATTAGCATGGTCTGTACATGCACACTATCTATGGACAATCTCTAGTATTATGTACACACACTATGAAATATCCTGTAACTTCAAGATTACGACGAATATTTAGAGGTTTTACCCTTGAGTAGTTGAAAAATTTGCATTTTGTGGCTGCCCTCATCTTTATTTCAAATAATTATACAAAATAAATAATAGATAAAATAATTCAGTTTTACCCTTGTTTTCTCTTCCTTCCCCTTTCTACTCCTTCCTTGCTCTCTCTCTCTTCCTCTCTTTCTCTCTCTCTCCCTCCCTTTATCCCCCTCCCCTCTTTCTCTCCCTCTCCTTCTCCTTCCTTCCCTCTCTCTCTTTCTCCCTCCAGATCTGGGATACTGCAGGTGAAGAGAAATATCAGAGTCTAGGTATAGCGTTCTATCGAGGTGCTGACTGCTGTGTGCTGGTGTATGATGTAACTAGTTCAGAATCATTCGATAAAGTCGATAGTTGGAGAAGACAGTTTCTAGATCAAGTTGGTGTAGACGAGACAGACAAGTTTCCTTTTATACTGATCGGAAACAAGATTGACAAAGACGACAGACAAGTAAGAAGCCACTTGACATCTGTCTCACTGTAGAGCAATAAATTGGGTATTTTGAATGAAGGGTGTTTTGCATTTACCTCCGTCCAAAGGATTGGTGCAAGTTGCATGTACAAAAATCCTTCATAAGAGCCGTAATGCCTTGAAGGTTCCAAAAGTATGTTGAACCCAAATGTGACATGTAGTTGAGCGCTATAGACCAGGTACAAGTAAAAATGTCTTGTTGAAGACTTTTAGTTAATTTGTATCTAGCTGAAGTTTGTTTAATGTGCATGTGCTCAAATACAACTAGCTATATTTTTGAAGAAGTTGTGTTGCATGTTCTCTGGTAATAGTTTTATTTTATTTACCTCTTCTGTAGGTCTCCATGCGGCAGGCTAGGGAGTGGTGTCATGCTAAGAATATACCATATTATGAGACAAGTGCAAAGCAAGCGGTCAATGTGGCTGATGCATTCCAGTGCATTGCTGGACGGGGCTTAGAACGAGCACAGAACGATCTAGATAAAGTCGGGGTCGACCAAATGGCGAACATTAGACTGGATAGTGGTGACACAGGGCGGGGTAATAGAAAGCCTAAAAAGAACTTCTGTTAATAAGAAATAATAATGATGTATCACTAGCTGCTATAAAAAAGTGTTATTATCTCTCAATTTATTGCTTGATTTTTACAAATTTTGTCTATATCTGTTCAATTTTTGTATTCGTCAAAATTATTAGCAAAAATTGACGCGGTCTCCATAGCAACAAGCAACATTCGGTGGTGTCCTGCGGCATGTCGAGCAGTTCTACCGTACTAACGACCGGGGAGGGAAAGGGAACTCAGAGCAGTCTCTCTGATGAGAAGCCCACGCTTCGTCTCCCTCCTTTACCGCAGTCACGCTGTAAGTATCGCGATCTCTAGCTGGACACGTTTTCATTTCTTTCTCGTGTGCATGACAGCAACTGGCAATGTAGAAAGCTCAGGAGCGAGCAAGAACCCGTTCATGATGCCTCCAGAACACGAACTGTTCGTACTGAGAGAGAAGGAGAGGCAGAGATTGAAAGAGGTAGGTGAAGGTACACCTGTACAGATTTATATAATAGCCGGTACTTAAATAATTATGCATGTAGCTCAACTAGCCTCTAAAGTCACTGTTGTTTTATGGAGGATGATCAAAATTATACCGAACACATAATATAAGTGCTTGTGTGAAAATATTATTACTTCATTGCTTTACAAAACGATGACCACTTATGCCAAAGCAAACTAATTATATGAGTGCTTGTCCTTCTGTCAGGAGCGTGCTCGGGAGAGGAAGCTGCATGTTCATGAGAAGACCACGTACATGTCTCGTATGAACACCAGGATGTCCTCCCTTAGGAGGACTGTGGTCACTCCTGACTCATCTCAGAGCAGTGACCTAGCCAGCATGGACAAGACAGCTCGCCTGCAGGAGGACACACAGTTCATCCTAGCCACTACAAGAGGTGAGATGAGATCAAGTGAAGACCTTTGCAGGCATCAACTAATGTTTTGAATAATTAGATCGTCGTATTGAGAAAGAAGACCTGACCAGTTACATTGGCAAGAAGAGAGAGATGTTCCTAATGCAGGTACTCTATCACTCACTCACTCGATCACTCGCCCAACCACTCACTCAACCACTCACTCACCCACTCACTCAACCACTCACTCACTCACTCAACCACTCACTCAACCACTCACTCACTCAACCACTCACTCACTCACTCAACCACTCACTCAACCACTCACTCACTCACTCACTCACTCAACCACTCACTCAACCACTCACTCACTCAACCACTCACTCACTCACTCAACCACTCACTCAACCACTCACTCACTCACTCACTCCACTCACTCACTCACCCACTCACTCACTCACTCACCCACTCTCAACCACTCACTCACTCACTCACTCACCCACTCTCAACCACTCACTCACTCACTCCACTCACTCACTCCACTCACTCACTCCACTCACTCACCCACTCTCAACCACTCATGCACTCACTCACTCCACTCACTCACTCACTCACCCACTCTCAACCACTCACTCACTCCACTCACTCACCCACTCTCAACCACTCACTCACTCACTCACTCACCCACTCTCAACCACTCACTCACTCACTCACCCACTCTCAACCACTCACTCACTCCACTCACTCACCCACTCTCAACCACTCACTCACTCACTCACCCACTCTCAACCACTCACTCACTCACTAGCTCACTCACCCACTCACTCACTCAACCACTCACTCACTCACCCACTCACTCACTCACTCCACTCACTCACTCAACCACTCACTCACCCACTCTCAACCACTCACTCACTCACTCACCCACTCTCAACCACTCACTCACTCCACTCACTCACTCACTCCACTCACTCACTCACTCACTCGCTCCACTCACTCACTCACCCACTCTCAACCACTCACTCACTCACTCACTCACTCCACTCACTCCACTCACTCACCCACTCTCAACCACTCACTCACTCCACTCACTCACTCACTCACTCCACTCACTCACTCACCCACTCTCAACCACTCACTCACTCACCCACTCTCAACTCACCCACTCTCAACCACTCACTCACTCCACTCACTCACTCACTCACCCACTCTCAACCACTCACTCACTCCACTCACTCACTCACTCACTCACTCCACTCACTCACCCACTCTCAACCACTCACTCACTCACTCACTCACTCACTCCACTCACTCACCCACTCTCAACCACTCACTCCACTCACTCACTCACCCACTCTCAACCACTCACTCACTCACCCACTCTCAACCACTCACTCACTCACCCACTCACTCACTCCACTCACTCACTCACCCACTCTCAACCACTCACTCACTCACTCACTCAATTTGTTCAAATCCCTATTTTCTTCATCAGTATTCTTTAGGTGTGAAGAGAGATGAGATCAAGAAATTAGAAGACATCGCCAGAGTAAGTTATAGTACAGCAACAATGCATCAAACCTGATAATCCTCATCACTGTATAGGCTGAAGAGAAGAAACTGGAGGCAGCTGAAAAATATCTTGAGCAAAGTGCTTCAATGTTCGACGAGTTTTTAAAAGAAAATGACAAAAATTCTGTTGAAGCTATCAAAATGTGAGACCTACACATTGCGTATTACTGTATAGCAGGAAATTTTCGTGGGAGAAAATTTTCGCAAATATGCAAGATAGAGATTTGTGAATATTGTTTTCGACAATCAGTGCTATTTCCCTATCTTTATCAACTAAAACAAAACATTCACAGATAAATTTTTCGCGAATAGCCTGAAATTCGCGAAATTCACGAAAATTTTCTCCCGTGAAATCTTCCCGCTATTCTTTATACTGTTCTCAAAATAATTTTGTCACACCACTGTCGAAGTCAGCAGAGGTACTTCAGTAGTATGCTGTCTTGCTCACTATTTGCACAGGGCTGAAGTAGCTACTAAAGCTAAACTGGAGAAAGTTGCTGAAATCAAGCGACTCAATAACCAAGTCATGGCTATAAAAAGGTACAAATCTGTGTCCAGTTAACAATAATGTTTGCGTAACATTGTACAATAGTATGTGTACGACACAAAAATAGTGCTGCAAAGCTATTTTGAATTAATGTTTTCATTGCATAATTATGAGATATTCATTTTATCATGCAGCGTTATCATGTTTTTTTTTTGTTTTTTTTTCTAGTGATATATCTCGTAATGAAGAGCAGCTAAATGAGCTCAAAATGTATCGACAGTTTCTGTACAATCTGGCTCCCCAGGAGTGGAGAGAGAAACACCACGAGCTCACACAGAAGCACAGCAATGGATCAGCTAGTGAAGCAGCAACTGAAGAGGTGAGATGCACTGCAGTCATCATTGATCTTCCACACGAGTGGTGCACTTGTTTTTAACTTTTTTCACAAAATTATTACAGAACACGTATGTGCAAAATAAATGGTACTTTAGCTTAAATGTCACTCTTTATTTTTATGACTTGCTCAAAATCATGCATAATAATAATCTCATGGTCTGCTATTCTTCTCACTGTCAGGGATTGTTCTTCACGGCTCCACAGCAGTTGTTGGATATATTCACAGAGCTGGAGGAACAGAACCTGTCACTGATACAGAACAGCCAAGAGACAGAGGAGTCGCTGGAGGAGGTGCGACACACACGACGAATGACTGAGAAGAAAATGTAAGCACTGAAAACACCACCATAATGTTTGTCCTCAGAGTGTGTTTCAGTAAAGCATAAAATCACTATTATTGAAGAGATTTTATTCCACTCTCCAGGAATCAAGAGGTTGAGGTGCTCAAAGGTCAAGTTGAGGTGCTGGAACGCTGCATTCTGAAGGAGAAAGAGAAAGCTGATGACCTTGAGACTAAAGCACAGTTAGCACTGTTTGTACTTGTAATGCAACTAAGTCAAAATGACAATGCATGGTGCAGCACAAATTGAATGACAGTCGACTTTTAACCTTGCATAGCATTGAGTCATTGACGCAAAATAGTCTGAACCCTGGTGTGTGATAGTTATTGTAAACAGATGACACAGTGCAGTAGCAGTGTTTGTGATAAGCACAGTCATGTGTAGAAGTACTCTGTTGCTGTCATAAGAGTGAAAAGTGAAAATAATGAGGACCACATAGTGTTAGTATAGCTAGTGCATCCATGCACTATACGTGTGTAGCAATGTCTATTCTCAGCACAAATATCCTAGCCTGGCTCCATTGGCTGTTAATTTCTAGACTCAGGGGAAGTTTTAAAAGCATTATAATTGCCTGGCAATAGACACTGTGAATGGTATGGTATGAATAACACTTTGTCATTCATTCTGAATAATGAATACTAGTTCAATCTCTTGACATACTTTTTAAATCCACTGATTATTTTAGTTATTCTGATTGTGCTAATGTATTGTCTGTGTCATTGTGTACACACTGTGGTGTATGTGTTGATGCTGTGTGTTGTGAGTGATGTGATGTGTTGATCTGCAGACTGTTCTCATTTGGTGAGTTCAAAGCTGAGGACCAGGAAGAGATGCTGCAGCAACTAGACAAGAAGGTGGCTGAGGTCTACACTAAACTGATCGGATCAAGTGAATCCACTGTCAGGTATGTTATAGACAGGGTGTGAATTTAACTATTGTTTTAGAGCGTTAAAATAAAACTGTATCAAGACTGCTACATGTATAGGCACTTTCGTGTTTATCAATTTTTTCTACTCCAAAATTAATCGTGTTGTTTTTTGTTCCAGTTCTCTTCACATGCTCACTGCCATTGAAGGCAAAATGGAGGAGCTCTTTGAAGAGCTAGAATCTCTACCGCCTGGTAAAGTAGAAGCCGCAGAGAAGGTACAGTGCAGTATGCTATAGATCAAAACATCTCGATAACAATGCTTCCTATATTTCGCAGTCTAAAGAAAAGGAGAGAAGGATTCGAATGAGAGAGCAGAAGCTGGAGGAACAGAGACAACACCAGGAGGAGAGGATGAAGAGAGCTCTAGAGAGAGCACAAGCTGACGCCAAGAAAAATGTGAGCAGGCAGAACAAATCAATAGTACATCATGCATTAATGCATGCATGCATAATTCATTGTACAAAATAATTTATTATGAATTGAATTCATTAACTTAATATTCATGTTTTGTGTGTGAGACAGATCACTCTAAATCAGATTAATAAGAGATTCATAGACATAGTTCTCTCCCCCACTGACTCTCTCTCTACTTTTAGTTTCATCAGTTGTTTTTGCAATTTTCTCTACCATAACTTGAGTATAACTGTTTTTTTCTCTGTGCTAGGTCGGACGTAAGCTGTTGCCTCGATCTGAGCCACCAGTGTTGAAAAAGAAAGAGCGAAAAAATCAAGATCAGAAGGAGAAAGAAGAGGAGGAAATGCTGTACTTCTTCAGCTAGTATAGATACATTTTAAAAATTGACAGAACTATCGCAACAAAATGTCAAAATTATAACCCTATGACAAAAATCGATGCGGTTCATCATGTGATAAAGCGGGTCACGTGTGTAGACAAGATAGCAGATTTTATACCGTGTCCTCTAAAGCTCTGATTTGATACTGTGTGCTGCCCTAGTCGTTAATTTTAGTCGCCATGTCAGCGAGAAGAAAGGTTCTACTGAAGGTCATCATTCTTGGGGACAGCGGGTGAGTTGCTCTGTGTGTGCGGGTGGGCCTTGTTGTCCCGTGACCTTTACGTAACCTTCAGGGGGCTTCTTGTCTAGGCTAGTTCAGCTTGTGTGGATTAGTGTAGTGTAGATAGAGGCTGTGCTTGTATCTATAAAGTTTGTGGATAAGTGACTCGAGCCGTTTACAAGAGGCAACTGGGGGTGGCTCTGATTTCCAGGCGTGTCGACAGCGGCAGAGACGCTTGCTAGAGGCTTTGTTAGCTTACTGTAAGGGTGTTCTCTGTGTATAAACGCTGTTAAACTTGTCTAGTTTGGGATGAAAGTGAGAACGGCAAGCCAGGGAGGAAACGGGCTTATCTGCCTTGAACTTGTAAGGGGTGGGTCGTTCTATGGCTGCCATTGGGCGTGTGTTGTCGAATCACGAGCCTTCTACGCGAAAAGCAAAGCTAGATTTGTGTGTCACAGGAAAGCCCCATACATAGAAATGTATTGTGTTAGTGTAGTTCTAGTTTAGATTGTATTGTTGTGTTATCCTCATGCAAAACCTTAGCTGCTTGGAAATGGCACCAATTTTCTGTGAGTCTGCAGCCCTTTGTCTAGCACCATGTGGCTATTATGTGTAAAATGTCACTAATTACAGGCCCACTAGCCTTTCTCTAACACATGTGCACGTGACCTCATCCCTCCATAACAAAATGTGTAGCAATATCTGCTGAGAAGTGTGCTTGCATTTGATGCTCAGTATTAATGTTACGGCTTTAGAACACATGCATGTGACATTGTATTGTCTTCATACTCCACATCTTCAAGTGTTTGCAATTTTATTCACCACAAAACAACTATTTGGTGGTGTCAGAAAAGCCTCAAGCTCAAAATAAAACTTATCTCTCTGTAACAAACCACAGTCGTATTATTCGGCTCATGCAAAGACTGCCTGCCTCGCCACATGGATGTTTTTGTGTGTTGACCAGTATTTTGAGTTGTAAATTTAGGGTGTATTTGTGCTAAACTTGACATCATCCTCTGTTTGTGATCTAGAGGTCTTCCTTCAACTATGGTAACAGACATGTTATCCTAGCAACTAAACTTGTGTTGGAATTGTGTCAGCGTGATTGGTATTTCAAGTGCTGCTTCCTTGTCTCGAGTGTTTGCTTTGTGTGGTAGAGAGATAGTTCAACACACTTGTAGCTTGAACTAAAGTGTGCCTTCTCTTTCACTGTGACCTAGTATCTTGTTGATACCGAAAATAACTGCTCTGGATGAAGTAGCAAAGTACACTGTAGATGTTGATATGTGTGATTAGGAATCAGGCGTTTTTTGTATTCTCCACACAAACTGATTGTAGTTCGACACCCTAGATGCTTGAAAAGAGGGGTGTGATGCTGTCCTTTACCACTTTGACAAGTTATTGTTGCCTCTGAATGTTTGACTGACAGTTGCAAAGTGTGGGTGGTTAAGTCACATGAGTGTAACTGTATAGATTTGTCAACTCATGTGACTGATTTGAGCCGTATCAGTATTTCAAAACAGCTCTTTTAGAATCCCTACACCTTTATGAAGTTACTGAATAACTACTCTATACATTGGTGGTGTCATTATGTATTTCTTGTCTCTCCCAGTGTGGGTAAAACCTCTCTAATGAACCAATATGTTAATAAGAAGTTCACATCGCAATATAAGGCTACTATCGGAGCTGACTTTCTCACTAAAGAGGTTATGGTGGACGATCGACTAGTAACTATGCAGGTCAGTGTGTGTGTGTGTGTGTGCGTGTGCGTGCGTGCCTGCGTGCGTGTGTGTTTCAAAATGACTCTAAGCTCTGCTTTTGTCTCAAATTGACATGGTTCAAATCCTGATGTGTGTTTGCATATTTTCCATGATACACATGAGTGCCCCTTGTGACTGCATCTCCATGTAGCCATGTATGTTGAATGCATGTCACTGAGCATGTGGGCACATGTCATGTGTGTCTGTGCAGACCATGACCTGATACATACTCCCGTTTTTTTCCTGCTAGATTTGGGACACAGCTGGTCAAGAACGATTCCAGAGTCTTGGAGTAGCATTTTATCGCGGAGCCGACTGTTGTGTACTTGTCTACGATGTCACCAACGCCAATTCTTTCAAGACTCTCGATAGTTGGAGAGACGAATTCCTCATCCAAGCCAGCCCACGCGACCCTGAAAATTTTCCCTTCGTAGTCATTGGCAACAAGATCGATTTGGAAAACAGACAGGTGAGTTGAATGCAAGTGTGACATCATCATTACATCATTGGTTCTCAGTATTATTGTGTGGGTTGTAGTAGGCAGGGAGAGTGAGGTTGTGAGCTGTTTGTAAATTCTGTGTGTAATTGCTTGTGATAGTAACGTCATGTGAAGAGTAAGGTCCTTGATCTGACCTGCTCAGCTGTCTATAAAGGGTTAACAGTTGTTGTGTGATGATGTACTCAGTCACATGTTGCTTGCTCTTGAACTTTTTAACTTTTTGTGGAGCCGCATAACAGTGCTCAAAGTCTTGAATTAGAAAGGCTATATCCATGTCTTTCAAATAGAGTAGTTTTAGGCATCGGCAAATGCACCTTACAGCGCAGATTAGACATATAGTGTACAGCACAGATTGTGCATTTGTAAGCTTATACAAGTACATTACTGAGGCTTTATTGTGGATCATAAGCTTCTTTGTAGATGATAGCTAGCATTGGTTTGTGGTTGAGTTTCTTGCTCATTGGAATGTATGTCTTTCTGATGATGTCATCCTTTCATGTCTTGTTTTTCAGGTTCCCGCTCGCCGGGCTCAAAACTGGTGCGAATCAAAGAACAACATCCCCTACTTCGAGACAAGCGCAAAGGAGGCGGTCAACGTGGAGCAGGCGTTTCAACGCATCGCAAGGGACGCCTTGGCAAAGGAAAATGAAGAAATGTACAAGCCACAGGTCAACACTGTTCCAGATATCCGCCTCGATCAGAGCGACAAGAAGAAGAAGGGATGTTGCTAGGAGAGATTGTGGTGTACATGTTTAACATAGTTACTATTATAGACACATTTGTTTTGTTTAATTGCTATTATTATAAAATAGGTCTTGTTGTCAAGTGTACAATTGTGTGTAACTAACTTAACTCAAATTTTTTGATTACTGGTTACTTTAAGTCGCTGAAAATTTTTCTTCTCTGTCTGGAATCCTTTTAAATAATAATGTGTAAGCACTTCACAATCTTTGGTTACTAGTAAAGTCAAAATGGGTATGATGCCGGATGGTCTCTTATCTGGCAAGCCTTAGAAGTGATTTGGTCAGTTATTGATGTTACCATAAATAGAATGCTATTCTTAGAAGCAACTATAGCTCAAGATTGAAAATTCACAATAGAATGATTGTAGATTTGTGCATGGTTTATCTCCAGTGCTCTTTGGGCAGTGATTGATGGGACGATGGATAAGGGTGATATCGTGTGTGTCCATTAGAACTAGGGGCGTGTCTGTGGTATGCAGATTTAGTGTGTGAAGAGTGATGGTGATTATGGCGGTGAGAGGTGTGGTCATTGTGTGAAATGTGATTGTGTAATGTGGAGGGAGAGTCTTCGTTTGACCAGGAAGCATCGAGAAGTGGGGGTGGGTGACCAGCAGGAGTGCTAGGATGATGATGGTGATGACTGTTGCCGTTTCTAGCAGTAGGAGCGCTGCCATTTCGAGACTGCAAAGACAAAGAGGAGAAAGGAAGAAGAATAGATAGACATAGAGGAAGCAGAGAAAAGAAGAATAGAGAGAGATAGAGGAGAGAAGAATAGAGAAAGTGCTTGTTATAGTTGCTCATTGGTTCTCTTCAAAGCCCACCAGTGAATGAGGTCTGCTTTGCAGTGAATGCGGAGAATGAGCTACAGGTGTTGATGGGCCGTGCTGCTGCTGCTGTGAAGAGGAGGAGGAGGACTGCTGGTCATTCGCTGGTGGCTCCCACACACTCATGTCCGGCACTTCAGAGTAGACCATGGTGAATCTGAAAGTCGAGCAGACAGCAATGATAACAGCTTATGTAAAGAGATGGATGGATAAAATGATGATGACAATAGTCCAAGTAGCTAGATAGACACTCCCATTGCAAATATGTACATCAAAAACAACAGAACATGACAGAAACAAAAAAAAATTAAAAATGAATAAATTTCTTTCGAAGATGATTGTGTGAAGTGTGTAGGTGCATGTGACCTACTCTCCAAGTTTTTCCACTAATCCATATTTTCCGCAGTACAGCACTAGATCACCTTTCCAAACTGATGCGTACCTGTCGGACAAATGACATAAGACACATTTTTCCTCATATTCCCCTACCCTCTGCTGAGGCGGACAATGTCTGAGCCCTCAATTGCATCCGCCTCTTCATTCCAAACTGAGAAAAGTATGCTCCCCGATCGGTCTGCTACTCGACACTTTCTTACCAAACTACCATCCTTTGTGTGACTGGTTGAACCTATAATAAAACACGAGTCAAAACCTACCCAACCACCACCACAAAGCCCACTAAAAAGACTTTTATACTCAAGTCTCTCATCCGGGCTTAGGAATTTACTAACCGCGATCTATAACTATAAAAACGCAAGATACGTTTCTCATTCCCGGCTTCAGTTCTCCAATAGGTGTAACTCTGTCTTCGGACGTCATACTCGACTATAGCTACGCTCGCTAACAGCGAGAGAGCTAGCTTTTTAGCTAAGACAAGGTTTTAGAGCAAGCACACAAAAAACTAGCACTTACGTAATAAACGGAAATGTACGGAACGCGTGTTCAATTTTATCCGGATTAACATCAAATTTGACAATGGGATGGATAAAATAATGCAGAATACCAAAAAATTAATAATGATAAATAAGAAAGTGATATAAGCCTGTCATCATTGATTATTGAGTAGCTGAGACCAAATAAGATCTGCATTGATGGAAGGTTCGACAAAAATTTGTTCAGGAGGATCCCTATCACGTGAACCTGAAGGAGGAAGAAGGAAGGAATCATGAGACACATTCTAAGCACCAAATATGGTGGGTGCTTCCTGCAAGAATCTAACACTGTGTATACACTGCTACTACACTGTATACCACAAACATGCAGACACTCTCAGCGGTACAGAGACCTATGCATTGGAGAGCAAAACTAAAAGTCCCAGGGTCAAATCTAACAACCCCCTGCGTCTACGCGAGGGTTTTTATTGAATACAATTTCTTCCATCAATCTTAATGAAACTGCTCCATTTGTACATTTGGGACCTGCTAAATGGAAGAAATAAAAGTTAATATCGTACTTCGAATTATCGTCGAGGGAGGGCTGGAAAACAAGCCATGTTTCTTAGCCCTCAGTAGTGTGCACATTTTGACACAGTCAGCTGCCTCCAGACTCTAGTGATGAGAAAAAAAGGAATTTTTATCAAAATTTCACTTTTTGCACTCTACCTGTAAAAGCTCCTTGAGACTCTGTAAGTGAACAATGCCTTTGAAGTGATTCAACAGTGATTTCTATGGAGAAAATGGTAAAATTAATAGTTGACAGTGAAAGAATTCTCCACCTACCAGATCAATCCCCGGGTGGCTGATAATGTATGTCAGCACGCCTTGAGTTAGTTTCATCAGAAAATGCATGTTTGGATCACGAGAGGTCACACACACCCACGGACGTGCCTTGACCTTGTCTCTTTCCTTTCCTCCGTCACCGGACATGACAGGAATGTGCCATTTGTGGGTGGAGTCGGCAACTAGCGTAGCTCCAACACGATACAACTGGAAATTGAAGAAAAATCGCTTGTTTACCCACATACCTGCTCACTCACTCACTCACTCACTCACTCACTCACTCACTCACTCACTCACCCACTCACTCACTCACTCACCCACTCACTCACCAACTCACTCACTCACCAACTCGCTCACTCACTCAATCACTCACTCACTCACTCACTCGCTCTCTTTTGCTCACCTGCTCAAAATTGACAAGATCTGTGATCACTGCTTCAGTCGATTTCTGCTGACCATCAATTGTTACACCATACAGTTTACTCTCATTTTTAACTCCTTCCTCAACCAGTCTCCTCAGTTCCTTAGCTACCTCACAATCACTCACAGAGTACCCAAGCCTCTCTTTAGCTATGACCAAGAACTCATCGAAACTAATCATGGCTGCATATGACGAATCTTCATCTGTCGAACATTGTTCTTGCATTGATACTGGTTCTATGGGGTCCAATAAGCTCCCAATATTAGCCCCAGGGACCATTACAAGAGATCCATGCTGTAGTGGGGAGATCTCGTCGATATTTAACAGAACACTGATGCTACTACTGCCAGCTGCTTGGGTCCGTGGGGCTTGCTCACGGGTCACGCCTCCAGACTCTGTCTCCATTTCTTCTTCAGAGTCATCGTCCTGGTCTTGTTCATTGAGAGCCGATTGGAGCAGAGAATTAGAGGCAGTTCTGTCGTCCATTAGGAACATGGGATTCGGAAGCACAGGGTCACATGACATCTGGTAATGCAAAGAGCAAAGTCCAACTCAAAATCTTTTCATGCTCAAATTTTATAGCAATAGCATTAAATTTTTCTGAGCTATGATATTGTTAACAACTAACCTTGGATGAAAGAGGTGTGGTTTCACAGAACAGTCTGTTGATTACAGCGGACACCTCTTCACCTGTGGCATTCTCATCTTTATACACCACCTCCTCCACATCAGTTTGATGAGAGCTATCGTTTTCGGATGAAACTCGGTTCACCATTTCAAGACGACGATTGGCTGAATAGAGACCAGGAAAATATTCGGTTGAGAAGTAGTTGTCTATGATAGACCAAAACCTGAAAAAGGAGACAGGAATTTTTAATGTGAAATGTGTGTTTTTAGTGAGAGAAAGAGAGGTAGGAGAGAATGAAAGAGGAAAGGAGAGAGAGAGAGAGTATGAGTGAGTGAGCGGGAGGGAGAGAGTGAGTGAGAGAGTGAGGAAGAGAGAGGGAGGGAGAGAGAGAGGGAGGTAGGGAGAGAGAGAGAGAGAGAGAGAGAGAGAGAGAGAGAGAGAGAGAGAGAGAGAGAGGAAGGGAGAGCATATGTTTTGTAACATACGTTGTTGATAGTTTGAAGGATTGTGATTGTAAGGGCCCTTTTGGGCGTGGAATACCACATTCTAATCTCTGTAGATAATAGTACATAAAGGTGGGCGGAGTCAACACATGAGGTCAAAGGTTACCTTTGATGCCAGTAGTTGATAACGCTTCAGAATATCAAACGCAGCCTTTAGTTCATTCTAAGAGAAAACAGAATTATTCAGTAAAAAATCAGAGAAAACCTAATTTTGACACTAGCTCAGTGCTGACTTGGCAGTCATGTACATATGTGTAGTTGTACTTTAGCAGACACAAAGCTTAATTCTTACCTCGGGGAATGTTGAAAACACTTTGAACACAGAATAAGCGTCGTATGTGGCTGGGTCAGACGCTACTGTAGCCTGCAGCAAGACAAAGAGGAACACCGAGATCAACATAGTGAAGAAGAGAAAGAAAAAACGGTCTTTTATCTTTAACATTGCGCTCACCAGAATGAGATCCATCAGAAGAAACATGTCAGAGTTAGCATCAGATAGTGGCTGTGATGAGAAAAATGGAGCGATAACACAAACAAACACTTTAGATCAACATTATACAAGAGTCTTCTCCAGTTTCAGTGTGCTGGAGTCTTACAACAACTGTATGTACATGTAGAGAGAAGCCTAACTTTAATCTCTCTAATAACACAAAAAGGCATAACACTATGCAATAATGACAATAAAAGGATTCGATCGAGTAATAGAGGAAGTGGGCATTAATTATTATATAACAGCAGCAAGGGCAGGACTAGATCTTGTGGTATGAGTCAAGGCTAGGTTTAAATCAATACTGCTTCTTACTCCGCAACCACGATAAAACTCCAAGAGGCAATCATGCACACGTACACCATTGCATTACAATGAAAATATTTCACAGCAAATTTTGAGCACGTTTTCTCTCATCTCTGTCTCGCTGCGATGCTCTCCTATCAGCTCATAATCTCTCAGCAGCTCTTGCATGGTGTTCGGAAGAGAACAGAACGATGGCACGATCAGCTGACCGTCACATGACCTGTGTGGGTGTGACTAAAATAGACCCCAAGCAGCACTGACCCGACTTACTTGTATTTTTGTATAATAAACTGTAGCACTGTCTCAAAATCCATCGTGTGGTCAGATCCTAACATATCAGATTTCTATGAAAGAATTTGGGAAAAATTGCAAATTTAAAAATTAATAAAATTATTTTTTAAGTTTAAAAAATATATTTTTTAAGTTATGTGAGTTGCATGATTACTTGAAGGTCTTCCATTATCTCGGTTTGACAGACAGATGCTACTGCTGCAGTGTCCTTGCGATGCTTTAACAGAAAATACAGTCTACGATATACAGCTGCAGCTGATTTACTGAGTGTCGCATCTGAGTTCTGAAAAAAGAAAAAACAGGAGTAGACTAATAATAATATTATATGTACAAAAACGAGTCTATCAGTATAAAGAGTCTTACTGTAAAGCTAAAGTTACAGTAGACCCTAATCACCAATGTGTTGTCATGGAAATGATAATAAAAAATTACTGCGTAAATTTTGTGCTCCAATAAAAAATTAAGAATTAAGCCAAAATCTGTTGCATTTTGTATTGCGCAATTGCCTTTTTGTATTTTGAGTATGATTTCAGTGCTTGTTGAGTACCTTGTATTCACGATGAAGAGCGTCTCTCACTAGTGCAACATCCACTGGTGGTTGACCGAGTTGAATGACAACACGACTAGCAATGTAGCACATCACAATCTGTAAGAGAGAGAGAGAGGGAGAGAGAGAGAGAGAGAGAGAGGGGGAGGAAGGAAGAGATGGATGGATGAGTGGGTGGGTGAGTGAGCGAGTGAGTGAGTGAGTGAGTGAGTGAGTGAGTGAGTGAGTGAGTGAGTGAGTGAGTAAATGAGTGAGTGAGTGAGTAAATGAGTGAGTGAGTGAGTAAATGAGTGAGTGAGTGAGTGAGTGAGTGAGTGAGTGAGTGAGTGAGCAAGTGAGTGAGTGAGTGAGTAAATGAGTAAATGAGTGAGCGAGTGAGTGGGTGAGTGAGCAAGTGAGTGAGTGGGTGGATGAGTAAGTGATGAGTGAGTGAGTGAGTGAGTGAGTGAGTGAGTTGGAAACAAAAAGCCTAATGATATATGCACAAGCTTTCTAACCAAGGAGTCCTCATACTGATACCATACTGATCGCTCGGTGGTTGGTTCACACAATGTCTTAGTGTCGTCTGCAGAAGAAAAAAATATTATCAAGAACACGATAGTAATACAAGTAACGTACCACGGTTTGGTACGATTGAATTCACAAAGTGTCTGGAGGGAGCTGACACAGTTACTGGTTTTTTCGTCCGCTTCTTAGCTACGAAAACAGTACCATAAAACAAGTTAGATAATGATTATTGAATTTTACCTTCTTGTGACATTTTCAGTCGGTTGCGTTGAAGTCCTCTCCCTCCGGTATGAGCCTGAATCGAATCGCTCGGCACAATCGCAGTCTCTATTCTCATCCGTTTACTAGCAGCACCAGACGCCGTCTCCTCATCGAGCGGTGCTGTTCTTTTACCACTCTCTCCACGACTTTTACTCGCAGTTTCCTCAGAGACGCTGGGCAACATTGACAGCTCCATACCCGGGCCATACGTAGATCCAGTATCAGTCTTTCCAGACGACACAGGTAAGTCCACACTGGTACCATGCTTTGATGCTGCAAATGATATCCAGTTTTTCGCCATATGCGAGTAGGACAGAGGGTGCAATCCTCCTGCGCCAAATCCGCTGTCGAACTTTGCTCGGCACTTTTTCGGGTCAGATTTGTGATACTCGAGAGGATAGACATCGTTCTTCGATGAATATTTTGAACTCTCTCCATCTTCTGCTTCATCATCGTCCTCGTCATCTTCATCGTCTTCAGCTGGGTTAGACTGCTCTCTGGCACCCCTGGACCCTCTCTTTACTGAAGGGGAGGAGGGAGAGAGGAGAACGTACATGTAGGCAGTAGACTACAGCTGTTCAGGGTCTACTGTAGCTACTGGTACAAGGCTGTTCAGATTAGTGAGGGTCTACTGTAGCTACTGGTACAAGGCTGTTCAGGGTCTACTGTAGCTACTGGTACAAGGCTGTTCAGATTAGTGAGGGTCTACTGTAGCTACTGGTACAAGGCTGTTCAGGGTCTACTGTAGCTACTGGTACAAGGGTGTTCAGGGTCTACTGTAGCTACTGGTACGGGCTGTTCAGATTAGTGAGGGTCTACTGTAGCTACTGGTACAGGGCTGTTCAGGGTCTACTGTAGCTACTGGTACAAGGCTGTTCAGATTAGTGAGGGTCTACTGTAGCTACTGGTAAAAGGCTGTTCAGACTAGTGAGGGTCTACTGTAGCTACTGGTACAAGGCTGTTCAGGGTCTACTGTAGCTACTGGTACAAGGCTGTTCAGGGTCTACTGTAGCTACTGGTACAAGGCTGTTCAGGGTCTACTGTAGCTACTGGTACAAGGCTGTTCAGATTAGTGAGGGTCTACTGTAGCTACTGGTACAAGGCTGCATAAGAGCCAAACGTACACGTCACTTACTGAGTATAATGGGTGTCCCTAGACACACATTGTGCAGTGTGTACCAGTAGTGCTCTAGTTCTGTTGCAGTTTGTAATGGACATTTCAAAGTATTGAATATCGAACGTGCTTCAGCAAGAAAGAATGATCTTCGTGGCTTGGCAGTGCGAGTGTCAAGTATGTCAACAGATTGAGCTAGCTTGAGACACTCAACCTAAGGTGAGTGAGTGAGTGAGTGAGTGAGTGAGTGAGTGAGTGAGTGGGTGAGTGGGTGAGTGAGTGAGTGAGTGAGTGAGTGAGCGAGCGAGTGAGTGAGTGAGACAGTAAGACAGTAAGTGAGTGAGTGAGTGTGAGTGAGTGAGTGAGTGAGTGAGTGAGTGAGATAGTGAGTGGGTGAGTGAGTGGGTGGGTGAGTGAGTGGGTGAGTGGGTGGGTGAGTGAGTGAGTGGGTGAGTGAGTGAGTGAGTATGTGAGTGAGTGAGTGGGTGAGTGAGTGAGTGAGTGAGTGAGTGAGTGAGCGAGCGAGCGAGTGAGTGAGTGAGTGAGACAGTAAGACAGTAAGTGAGTGAGTGAGTGTGAGTGAGTGAGTGAGTGAGTGAGTGAGTGAGTGAGTGAGTGAGTGAGTGAGTGAGTGAGATAGTGAGTGGGTGAGTGAGTGGGTGAGTGGGTGGGTGAGTGAGTGGGTGAGTGGGTGGGTGAGTGAGTGGGTGAGTGGGTGGGTGAGTGAGTGAGTGGGTGAGTGAGTGAGTATGTGAGTGAGTGAGTGGGTGAGTGAGTGGGTGAGTGAGTGGATGAGTGAGTGGATGAGTGAGTGAGTGGGTGAGTGAGTGAGTGAGAGAGCGAGCGAGTGAGTGAGTGAGGTACATGTACCTTATTCAGTTTCACTGGTCCATCTAGTTCTACTAGCTTCATATCTGACAGTATCTCCAGTAGAGGCCGTAGCTTGTTCCAGCTACAAGCATACACAATATGTCACGTATCATCTAGACATGCTACAGTTGCTGTATGGTGGGCTCTCTTACCATAGGTTAGCGGCTTTCACTCGCATTGACTCCGGTAGATTAGCAACAATATTACTATCATGACGACCACTACAGATATATCTCAGGAGCTTAGGATCCAAGTGCTACAAATGGAAGATAACACAAAAATAGCATTCTACAATGTATAGCAGTAGTATAGTAGCAAATAATCACGTAGCAAATAATTATCAGAACCAAATGTCCAAGCATCCACAAAACTCATGTCATGAATAATGTTAATCACACAACCTTTCACTATCAACCTCATGCTACCAATAGACTCAAAAGGTCACCTTTGTCGAACACATGAGGTCATGTGATGACAAGGTCACATCAACATTATCACTCTCAAAAACTTTAAAGCATCTCACAAATTTTACATAAATTTGCAACTATCAAAAATTTTTCCACATACTATTCTATTCATTGGAATGAGAAATTTAATGAGACCGATGGGTATGGACTGCAGAGAAGTGCGACAGTGTAGCCACTCCTCTCTCCTAGATGAGGAGGGGACTGATGATGGGTCCACAGCTGCAGCCCAGGGGAAGGTGCCGGCAGGAATAGACCGAGTGTCCTGGATAAGAGAAACAATAGTCATTCAGTCACCCACACATTCACTCACTCACTCACTCATCCACCCACCTACTCACTCACCCACCTACTCACTCACCCACCCACCTACTCACTCACCTACTCACTCACTCACTCACTCACTCACTCACTCACCCATCCACTCACTCACTCACCCACTCACTCACTCATCCACCCACTCACTCACCTGTTTCTGTCCATTTATTAGTAACCACCAAAAATAATGAAAATGTCGCAAACGCTGAAATTTACCTGTCAAATGAGTATTTGTCTAGAGACAAAAAATTTTCCAAACACAATTTTAACCACTGTATAAAACTACTCACATTATATGTGACATCAATATCATCATCATCTTCATCCCACTCCTCTTCAACTTCCTCCTCCATCACCACTTCCTCCTCGGTTTTCTTCTTAAGCGGTCTGCCCTTCTTCTTTGGTGCATTCTAAAAGACAGAATCAGATAAACTACAATTGAGTGTATCAGAGCAATGACAAGTACCTGCTATTGTGTATGTGCGTGTGCGTGTGAGTGTGTGTGTGAGTGTGCGAGTGAGTGAGTTTATGTGTGTGAGTTTGTGTGTGTGTGTGTGTGTGTGTGTGTGAGTGTGTGAGTGTGTGTGTGTGAGTGTGTGTGTGCGTGTGAGTTTGTGTGTGAGTTTGTGTGTGTGTGAGTAAGTGTGTGTGTGTGCGTGTGAGTTTGTGTGTGTGAGTTTGTGTGCGTGTGTATGTGTGTGTGTGAGTGTGTGCTTACCCTATGTTCTCGTCTTGTAACCACAGACCGTAGCCAGTTCTCAGCACTAGTCTCAGCACCGGCAAGCTCCTCTTCAGTCACCTCTGGTATATAGTAGAGTACCACCTGAATACAAAATTTAATGAGTACGAATTCACAGGAATTGTCACATGATGTGCCCCAGGTTATTACTGTACTATATTTACTAAGCAAACAAAGATAACATTTCTGAGATATGCTCTATGCCCCAGTGTACTGTAGCGATGTTATAGCAATTACAAACTCATTTCAAGGACCTGCCCCTCTTGACAAAATTGTTATTAAGATAATTTATACATGTGTTATGGACAAGCACGTAACAATACCATCAGTAATATCATCAAGTGATGTAATGTAAAAAGCTAAAAATTCAGAAGATTACGAAGACTATGAAGATTTTTGACTTTTTAGTACTTCTGCTGCTTGCTCTGAATGTTATGTTCTGCTGCTTGCTCTTGGGATCGGCTGCTCGATATTAGTCCTAATTATTATTGTCTCGATATTTCCAGTTGATCTCTCCATTTTACCCAATCGTCCGAGAGAAGACTTTGATTTTCCGGAAGGTACTCCATATAGTCATCACTTGTCCATCTCGACAATAAACCCAAACATCCGCAACACCTTGACGCTGATCAGAACACTTTTACGTTTCTCTGTTCCTTCGTTGCCATGGAAATATAAAAATTTGATATCAGGCTTATTAAGTCAAATGCTGAGATAACCCCGATTGTACAATCAGGACAAGGAGAGCAAGTAAGTCGAATTGATATGATATCATAAATCTCTTCATGCTTGGTATACTCATCAAGCAGTATTTCTTCCGCATGATCACCTTCAATTGTCGTGCCATTATCTTTCTTCACAGGTGTGCTCGTAAAGTGTCTGTCACGTCCATTACTGTGGTGTCCAACGATTGCGATTGTGAAAGATGGGAAGAACTTAAAACCTTCGTTTCTATCAAATCTTGAGCAAGCACTACTGGCTCTGAGGCTCTTGCTGTTTGCTGTTGAGATCTGCTGCTCGATTTTAGTATGATACTCTTGTCTCGATATTTCCAGTTGATCTCTCCATTTTACCCAATCGTCTGAGAGAAGTCTTTGATTTTCCGGAAGGTACTCAATATAGTCATCAATTGTCCATCTTTCGACAATGAACCCATCTTTCCACAACCTCTTGAAGCTATTCAGAGCATGTGTACGTGCCTTTGTTCCTTCGTTGCCATGGAAATACAAAAATTTGATAACTGGCTTATTAATTACATTCTCAAATGCTAAGGTAAGCCCGATTGTACAAGCAGGACAAGGAGAGCTAGTAAGTCGAATTGATTTGATATCATCAATCTCGTTATGCTTGGTATACTCATAAATTGTTAATTCTTCCGCATGATCACCTTCAATTGTCTTGCCATCGTCTTTCTTCACAGGTGTGCTCGTAAAGTATCTGTCACGTCCATTACTGTGGTGTCCCACGATTGCTATTGTGAAAGATGGGAAGTACTTAAAACCTTCGGTTCTATAGTGTTCGTCAAATCTTCGGTAAGCACTAGTAGCTCTGAGGCGGTGTATCGTATCTTGAGACAATTCTTTTTTTGCGAGACAATGGCCAGCATATTGAAGCAGGTCAAGATCCTGTATATTGATTGGCGCCTGGGGCTTCTGAGTTAGTTTCACTGTTCTCCCTAGCTCAACCATCTCGATACCAGAAGTCTGCGAACACCACGTACTCTCTCGACACGTCACGTCAATGGCCGTACGTTGCGTCACAGAATTGAAAATTACTATACTATGGTGCAATTCGGGTACCGGGTAATTCGGAATGATTCCGGTAAGTTATTACTATTAATATTTTCACTACATGTACGAGGTACACATGTAGGTGCATCTGTTGGCTCTGCAACGAGCACTCGTTTGGCTGCAGTACGCAGTCCTTCACGATGTAAGAATGGAAAGTGCTGTCTAATGGAATCACTGGTATCTGTTGAAGTTAGACAAAGATCAAAGTGTGTACCAGGTACACACTTTGGGTAGCAGAGACTCAGAAGCCATTATAACACATGTAAATATTTATAACAATCCAAAAAGCAAAGCAGACAAGACTGCAGCTTGAAACAGCTGCAATAACAGCAAAATTTCCTCTGCAAAATGTACAACATCCCAGCAACCATCCTACACAGGCACGTGAATTATGGAGCAACCTAGGACAAAAAGAAACGCACAAATCACAGATCCATCGTCATGCAAACATGCATAATACCGTGCTGAAATCATGCTGAACACAGTCACAGCTGAAGTCAAATCACTCGTGGCTGCACTAAAACCAAGTTACACGGGAAATACACGGACTATTCCGAATTACCCTAAATAACGTCTTTTCTAGTAGCACTTGCTCTGACCGCTCTGGAGAACGACAGCAAGAACGGATAGCTACCAAACTTAGATAGTCCGAAGGTGGCTGAAGCTTGCTGTGTGCTTAAAGTTTCGCAAAACTTTGCACAGCATAATTACCAGTGAAGAATCCAGAGAGTATTCAGAATTACCTAATTCATTGAAAATAATTAATGGGAATTGGGCGTTACGCGGCACCATGGCGGCACTTCCACATCAGATATCTTGACTGTTACTAGGCCGATTTCAGTGACTTAAGTATCAATCGTCTCCTCTGAAGTCATTTCGCATACCTCTACTTCTTGTGCATGTGTATTTTGTGCACTGTTGCAGCGTAAATCACGACTACTGATTTTGATCATGTGATCTTACACTTACAACCACAAATCTTGTCAATGGTGACTTTCTAGTAGAATCATCAACTTTATTTAATACCTTTTTCCTCTTTAAGTTGGCACCCAAAAAAAATTAGCGGGTGGGCGTGGTCGAAATGCACGTGATCAATGAGAGCGCATGACATTTATGTCACATGCAGAGGAGGTTGGAAGCATTAATATTCAGTCATGTGACTTGTGGTTTGTAAATTCTATCCAAATCAAAATGTATGGCGAATCTTAGTTGTCAATTTTACCCAAATTCTCTGGACAGAATTTAACGAATTTAGTATGAATCGAAAGCTCTTGCAAAGCAGATTACAAAAATGCGATCTACCCGGTCCAACCCAGGGGTCCCCGAGCTGCTATGGGCGAGAAAGTAGTGAAGATTATCAACCGTGGAAAACACTACAGTTATTGTTCATGCAAGCAATTAGCTTATTGACAAGTCTGCTACAGACGTCCTGAAGCAAAATCTTGGCATTTAAAAGGGCGAGCAGAGAGACAGCTCCATTGTTATCTGCAAAACCCAGTATACAGCTGACGAGACCTGGTCAGAGCTAGAACTAAGAAAGTTGCTTAAAATTAACGTGTTTCACAGCAGAAAGATTCCTGGCTCCAGCACAAGCGTGCTGTCTACTGGAGCTGTGCTACTTCTTCCTAAATTTCACAACATACAGAGCACAGAAACTGGTGCAGTGGACTATGAAAAATAGCTAAACCAGTATTCTAAGATCATAACTTTAAGTAAGACCAGTAATCAAGCTCTATGCAATACAATTTTAGAGAGAATCCACGGATGATTTCGAGTGCTGTATGCTAGCGCCATTGAGCCACGCCTCACGATGGAACGTTAGCTATGCAATCGAAAATCACGTGCGCATAATAACAGCCTAAAAATCACGTGTGCATACTAATGTCACACGTATTGCTTCTTGAGCAAGTCCTACAGTTGGTCCCATGATCCGTTGCCGGTTTCAGCGTTAGATCTATGGGTTCCAGCGCAGGCCTTAAATCCAGACTTGGTATCCGTTCTGAAATATGACTCTTCCTGAATTGTGTTCAACATTATGACGTCATGAATTGGCGGGAGAGATTTTGTCGTCGCTACCTTGTGCCATAGCTAACACTAGTCAGGGGGTCTGGGCGCTGCCCCTCCCACCTATTGAGTGGGTGGTTGACGGTCTAGCAAACATTGCCATTCATATAGTTTCCCAACCGCCCAATCAGATCTACTGCTCACGATCTTGAGCAGTAATATTCATGGATCATGGGCTGTTGATATTCCCTTAGTCTTTCCAGTCCTCTTGCACACTGATCGGGTGATTCTGCTTCTCGTTGTCGTTTCTTGGTAGCAGCCTTTTCTTGTACATGTAGTACTCAAGTGACGCGTTGTTCTTGTGCCCCAGTTGCCAGTAGGTTTCCTTTCATTCATGATTTTGAAAAGTAGCGGTATTACATGATAACCTTCCACGAGAAGGGCGTTGCTGCAGGCGTGGATTAAGAACAAGCGCTGACATATTGAAACACATTCACACAAACATTCCCTGCGATATGGGCTCAATCAGGCTCGCTCGCCCCAGTAAAACTTGCTTGGAGTGCTGCTGCCACTAGCAGTGTTCACAGCAGACAACGAGTAAATCTTCACCGTTACACTGGATTTGGATGCTCAGGGTTGCATGGTACGTGTTGCATGCCGAGTGCTGATCAAGTGCACGCATGCATGCAGCCCAGCAGCTAGTGAAGTGAAAAATTTCTCTTTCATTTTGTTGCTGTCTTACACTGTATACATGTAAATGCTAACTAAGTCATTAATAAAAAAGAAAAGAAACAAGTAATAAAACACTTTTAAAATGGAAGAGATTTAGCGATGGTAGTTTGGTACATGACTACATGTATTGAAAAAGTATGGAAACAAGATTGTGATAACAAGCTAAAATAAAAAGGATTGTAACAATAGCAGTGTAATGCTACCTCCCTAAATAAACTGCTTTCGATAGTCGTGGTTAAATTTAATAGGGAGGTAGCATTACACTGCTATTGTTACAATCCTTTTTATTTTAAATCTTGTTTCCATACTTTTTCAATACATTTACCAACCCTAAATCAAAAAATGCTATTATTACTTTTACTATACAATGTATTCAAGCAATCTTTCTACTGTACAGTTGGGACAACGCCAGAGAGCAGATTTAATATTGGACGCACACAATTCACCACCAGGGTGTTTGAACGCTACCTTGTGGCCGCCATTTTTTGCTTATCTTTACATGCACATAGAGACACACTAACGTGCCTTCCTAATTTCAGAAAACTAGAAGAGAAAGTTGAGCAATAATGATGAAGATGAAGAAAAAAGAACAGAAAGATGACATCAATGGTATACATAATAATCCTGACATGTGTTCATGTACCTGTGTAGTCACGTCATTACTTGTGGCGCTGACTGTTTTCGATAAGAGCTGTTTGTTACTGAGTAGAATCTCCAACAACCTGCACGAACAATATTGAACTATGTTTACAAATACGTACAATCTCCTTTCAACATACGGTCTGATAGACTTCCTGTCCAAGTGCAACTTGCTGTCGGATTCTTTCTCAATCTCTCTGATATGCTGGGGAAAAAACAAGATCAGCTCTAGGCAGTCTGTCAATATCTATCAATATCTGTCAGGTTATTCATGCAGCTGTCTATCTATCTGTCGGTCTGTCTGTTTATTTCTCTGTCTGTCTGTCTGACTAACTCTGACTATAGGTGTGTGTCCATTGCATATCCTCGTCTCCTCCATGTAGTTCAAAATGATGTTACAGCGTCTCAGTCGTTGCAAAGACACCGGACCTACACACACACATGAGATGAGAGACAAAATACCAGTACTGTGTAAAATTTTTTCGGCAGTTTACAGTTGAAAAAGAAAAAAGCCCAATTTGCATATGGCACACACGAACTGAACAGCTCTGGAACTGAACAGCTCTGGAACCGAACAGCTCTGGAACCGAACAGCTCTAGAACTGAACAGCTCTGGAACCGAACAGCTCTGGAACCGAACAGCTCTGGAACCAAACAGCTATGGAACCGAACAGCTCTGGAACCGAACAGCTCTTAAAGTAACGTTTCTTCTTTTTACATAATACACTATAAAACAGTTTCAATATTGGTGCTTTTATTGCCTCGTGGAAGAAAATGTGGGCATACAGAATCACAAATTTTATTCCCACAAACAATTTAATTCTACTTCAATACCAGCTAATAATTATTACAACTGTACCAGGCATACGATATTTTAATCATAGTCATGTCCACATGTAATGCTGAAATGCAAATTCTGTGCAGACACAAAGCAGCACAAACTAGCGACTCATAATAGTACAGGTACTCACATTGTGCAGGTGTCTGAATTATTTGCTCTGACAGCACGGCCTCTGCCATCTTTATTGCAGTGTCGAAATTTTCTCCTGTATGTTGACTAGTAATGGGCGTGGTCTGATTGTTGGTAGGCGTGGTCAACAAATCACCACCAACACTGCTGTGAAAAAGATAAGATACATGAAAATGAGAAACAATAGTATGCATCATCATGTGATCATGCCTCAATATCATGTGATCATGCCTCAATATCAAGTGACTATGCTGTGACCTTTCGGCGTTAGTCTCCATAGCTTCAGGTTCCCCTAGCTTTGTCTCAGTACTGGTGGATGGTTTGTCCAGTGCAACGGACATCATTTTGACCTGTTCAGCTTTGATACTGACTAGATCAGCATTCATACCAGCATGGCGCTGTGATACCAGTCTAGTGAAACAAGAAATAAAGTTGGTTGTGATTTTGAGAAAAGGAGAGATATACATAATAGAGAGATAAGAAGGGAAGAGAAGCAAGAGAGGGATTGAAAAACAGAGCAAGAGAGAGAGTGGGAGGGAGGGAGGGAGGGAAAGAGGGAGAGAGAGTGTGTGTGTGAGAGAGAATAATGCTTACTTCACTGTTTTGTTAGGTGTTGAGTCCAGTATAATTGAGACTACTGCTGGTGATTTCTGGAGACTTTTGATTAGCTGTCTCGCTAGCTGAACACTAACATCCAGTCCACGCCTGGTAGAGAAATCCTGAGAGAGAGAGAGAGAGAGAGAGAGAGAGAGAGAGAGAGAGAGAGAGAGAGAGAGAGAGAGAGAGAGAGAGAGAGAGAGAAAATACATGTATGTGTTTATTTTTAGCAGTCAAAATAATTATTGTACAAAACCATCACACCCTTGTACTCACGGAGTGATAATAAATTATCGATACAGCGATTTTCCAAGAACTTACAGACTTATTAATTTGACCAGCATCAGCTGATCACAAATGAGGAATAAGCATGTATAGAGAAATCTCAAGAAAAATAGATGCAGTTCTAAGTAGTTGAATCCATGGAAGAAGGAAGCTCCAGATGTTCATCTCTGCAGGTGTCTACAGCTGTTGTCTTCTCAAAGGCAAAGTTCAAGTGCACATGCACATAACAGTGCAGTTTGCAAGACCTTGAAAAATCGCTGCACTATAGGCATTTTGTATTAAATTTTGAAGCTCGTATTTTTTGTATCTTGTATTGTACATTTTGATTCACTCACTGGATTGGTGATGCCAGTAGGACCACAGTTGTCCACTACTTGGTACGCCTGCATGGTCAGGGGAAGTTCAGGCACCACTGGTACACGATGGGTGTGGTCTGTGGGCGTGGTCAAACAATCATCATAAAAGTGAAACACAAAGTCCTGTTACAATGGGTGCAGCTAGGTACTGTATATTATGCATGGTTATGCGTGGTTACACTAGGTCTTGCCTTTCTAAAGCTTCTCTACCACATTGTAACCTAACAATCGTTAGCGCTGTTTGCACACAAATCATAGAGCCAGTGAAAATACAGTGAAGCCCTCTAAAGCACAGCCAGGGCTTCAAACTAGCACTCGCCCGAGCTAGTGAAATACACAAGGTCGGGTGCCCAGCTGGTTGGGGAAACTAGACTTACCACAGTAGTTGGCGATCTTAAACAAGAATTAATGCACACACTAGACAGGCTTACTAGCCCTGCCTGCAGGCTAGTAGTGAAAAAAGTTAATTTGAAGCCCTGAGTACAGCAAGGTATATGATGGTACTCTCACAAGCCGTCCTTCATACAAATAATCAAATTTAGACACAATGCCTCAAATTGTAGTGCAAGCAATGTCAAATTTAGAGAGTCAATAGCACTCAAAATTTTACTCATACGCTGTAAAAATTATACACATACCTACAGTCCCTTCTTCATCATCTTCCTCTTCATCCTCGTTGGCTAGCTCTTCATTACTCGTGGTCTCATTGTACGGCTTGATCAGCTGCCAGCACTTGACCTCTGTGATCCTTCCATTGCGTGATTTTTCCTCAATCATGACACTTCTGATGTACTGCTTTGAGATGAGATTAGAGCGAGCATTACGATAGTGCTTCCTCTGAGAGAGGGAAGAAGGGAGGGAGGGAGAGAGGGGAAGAGATGGAGAGAGGGAGGGAGAGAGGGAGGGAGGGAGGGAGAAGAGAGAGAGAGAGAGAGAGAGAGAGAGAGAGAGAGAGAGAGAGAGAGAGAGAGAGAGAGAGAGAGAGAGAGAGAGAGAGAGAGAGAGAGAGAGAGAGAGAGAGAGAGAGAGAGAGAGAGAGAGAGAGAGAGAGAGAGAGAGAGAGAGAGAGAGAGAGAGAGAGAGAGAGAGAGAGAGAGAGAGAGAGAGAGAGAGAGAGAGAGAGAGAGAGGTGTTCATGACTGCTGGTGTTATACTGCATTGTAAGCAGCAATCTAACAGATACACTGGCTGTGTCTCACTGACCACTAAAGGTTGAGGTGGGACTGCCCACACCTGCCTAGCAAACAGGTGCATGCCCTGGCTCTAAAAGCATGCACAATCCCTTGAGACAACTTAACACTTTGCTCTTAAAATGCTCACAAACATGCACTTACAAGTTTCACTTTGATGACTCGAGCTGGCAAGGTCTTGTTCGGAGCTTTCCGTAGAGCTGAGCAGAATATTTCTTCATAAGTAGCAATGGAAAACCAGTTAGAGGGTGTGAATCGAGTGAGAAAGAGAATATGAACGTTCTGTGTGTGGTTCCTGATGACAAGTCGTACTTTCTAAAAGAAAAACTAGTGTAAAAGCTTAGTTTCCCATGTTGGTACAAGCATACATAACGAGGATGCTAAGTGATAGATGCATTTTCACTTTAGTGTTTTGACCAAATAGGTCAAGTGTAAAATGACAATATTCTTATCACCCATGAGCAGGGAGGTGTCAGGATGTTCTGGCACTTTAGTGCCTATTAACCATTCCACAAAAACAAACCATAACCTCTAGATACTCTCCCACCCACCCGTTACCTTGACAATTATAAGCCCCGCCTTCTCCAGTATCTTCACATGATGGAACGTGCTGCGTGCGTCAATCTTCAAAAACTTCTTTGTTATGTTTGTCCGGAATATTCCATAATGTCGGGAAGATCCGATGACCTCAAGCAGCGAATACTGGAGGTCGGAAAGGTCACTCAGAGATGGGTCCGTATCAGGAGCAATGAGCGCCTTCTCTCTCATCTGCTGACTACCAACCAGTAGCAAATTATCACTGCCATACCTGGAGTATATACCATAAATTGTTCTAATTATAAGTACATAAAAATTATATTGAAATAGTATATACTGTATACACAAGTATACACAAGTCAGATTAACCCTCTAGCAGCTTCATAATACCCTCCCAACATCCCATTCAGCACAGTATTCTGCGCAAGCAACGTTACAAGTCATTCCTACAAATTACATGTACAGTTACATCACTGAAATGTTTTATCTATTTTTGGGGCACAGATACAAAGCTGATTTAAAGTTTACCAAAATCAAATCAGTAACTTGAATACTGGGCTAGTGCTTTTTGATATCCCAACACTATTACATAATAGGCAAGCTCAATGATTACCCATGTACATGGTGCATTCTGGACATTTCCAATAATTACATCAGCATGTAAATTGTAATGGGAACTACATCCTCTGACAATAATACAATGAAATGGAGATACCCGTGATTGCACTGCAATGCAGGAGGGAAATCTGGAACTGATCTGTTCCGCATTATTGAACTGTTTGTTAAGTGAAATCTTTGACCTGCTTTTCACACAGGACATCCTGATCTCAGTACAGGTTGCTGCAGCTGCTTATTTGTTGAAGGATATTTTGACCTCAACAATATTATACCACATGCCCCGTTTGAGTCAATCCTGCTTTATGCTGTACACAACAAACTTGTCTTGAGAAGGTGTCTGCATGAATCTTGTGCCTCTGAGCATGCACCAAGCATCTGTTACACTGACAAATTACAGTGACTGTATCTGAGGGGTTTGCTTCCCAGACATAGTTATGAGGTACTGCTACAAATGTTTCATGATTGGGCAGGTGGTAGAATATTCAACACTGACATGTTTTGCTCGAGCAGTAGATGTAGTGACATGCACACTATTTCAACTATTCGGTACACGCTCATATTTTAGTAATACTGTGTATTAATATTGTGCATTGTGCTAAAGAGCAGTAACTCAGTGGTTTGTTGTGTGCAGTATAAAGCAAGATTCAATCAATCAGGACTAGTGTCTGCTATAGAGCAGTAACTCAGTGGTTTGTTGTGTACAGTATGAAGCAAGATTCACTCAATCAGGACTAGTGTCTGCTATAGAGCAGTAACTCAGTGGTTTGTTACGTACAGTATAAAGCAAGATTCAGTCAATCAGGACTAGTGTCTGCTATAGAGCAGTAACTCAGTGGTTTGTTGTGTACAGTATAAAGCAAGATTCAGTCAATCAGGACTAGTGTCTGCTATAGAGCAGTAACTCAGTGGTTTGTTGTGTACAGTATAAAGCAAGATTCAGTCAATCAGGACTAGTGTCTGCTATAGAGCAGTAACTCAGCGTACTATAATGACTGTATTAAAAATTATTCTACGCAATACGGTAACCGTTGAAATTTATTTTGTGTCGATTTGCAAGTAACTCACAAACTAAAGTGTTGATTTGAACCTTAACATGCGAAGACATGCATCACACACTATTCTCACCTCTCCTTAATCTTGTCGAGTGACTTGTCATCATCGCTCAGCTCCGCCAGCTCACTGGTGATGTCTCGTCTCTCCTGATGGGTGGTGCAGGACCCTCGACACTTTCCCGGCTCATTGACCGAACGGAACGGATGAGCTGGGACAAACTCATAATATGGAGTAGCCTTGCCTACAACCTGAATTGATAAATAAGTTAGAAAGATGCGTGATTCTTGAAAAGTACGTGGTTACCTCGACGTCTAATACCATAGGCGGATTGCTGGGCTCACGCGCTCTTGGTAACAGAAAGAACTTGACCGAGTCTTTGCAACTGCAGAGCTGGCGCCATAGAAACGCTTTCAAAGGCGCGTCCACCACCACGGGTTGAGTTTGACGAGTAGACAGAGACATCCAAAGCGAGTTGAGCGTGCAGCCTAGGCACAGAGAGAAGATAAGTAAGATAAAGTCACTCACAGCTACGATCTACTGCTGAATACGCGTGCAGAAGGGATTAAAAGAGCTCACCTTCTAATCCAGAGAGAGAAATCTCGTCCAAGCACGCTAACAGAACATCCTCCATCTTGATTTTCCTGGGAAGCCACACCTTTCAAAAAGTGCGCCAAACAAAAAATTGGCGCGACTGTGATTCAAAAGTTTTGTCTAGAAGTCACAAAATTTGAGCTGACGAATATAAGCGCGTGTTCTCCCCTCCCCCTCGGCCACAGCTGTCGTCCTAGCTATTTCAACCAGCCTCCGTGGTCGTTCAGTATGTCGCTCAGCTGGTTCGAAGTCCTTCTCAGATAACCCCCAAGACCGAGCGAAGCAGAGAGAGGGAAAGAGACGCGCGGAAAGGAGCGAGCCTGTCGCTGCGAGCGGCTACTTCATCGCGGCTGCTTGACCAGCTCTGTCCGTACACTTCTCCCGCCAACTATCTATCTCGTCGCTGTGCACCAGGACTACCTATCGGTGAGCTCTCTCTTAACTAAAACCTCCACTACTTCTCTCCTTTCTCTACATCTCTCTTTTTGTTCCTGCACGCAGACACGCCGCTCACACACATACGGTTTCGTAGCTTGAATAGCCCCTTAGCACTAGTTGACGAGAACATGTACGACATTTTTGTTTCTGTTCAGTACATTATCTGGTAGGAAACTATAGGAAACTTTTGAATAATCCCAAGTTAAGTTTCAGCTTTCAGACTCTGTAGTGGGGTCAAGTTGTGTAGATAACACTGGGCTGCTGGCAGACCTCCCAACTCTCACACAAAATGCGTGAGACTCGTGCATTTGAGCACGTTGAGAATCATATCACTGTGCCTGTACATGCATTGTGGGTCCAAGACCAGCTTTCCATGGTGTCGAGCCCTTATGCACACTTCTAATTTCTCAATGCTTATTATTTCTTAAGAATACATGTGTCTAGTTGTCTAATGATAACAAATTTCTTCCATCAAAGCATTAGCTCTTGAATTGCTTTCTCATGCTCTCTACCATTAGTCATTTCTCTCTCTCTCCCTCTCTCTCTCCCTCTCTCTCTCCCTCCCTCTCTCTCCCTCCTTCCCTCCCTACTCTCTCTCTCTCACCCTCTCTCTCCCTCCTTCCCTCCCTACTCTCTCTCTCTCACCCTCTCTCTCCCTCCTTCCCTCCCTACTCTCTCTCTCTACTCTCTCTCTCCCTCTCTCTCTCTCTCTCTCTCTCCCTCCCTCCCTCCCTCCCTCCCTCCCTACTCCTGCTTCACACATACTTGCACACCTGGTTCTTTCACTCAATTCCCCAACCCATCAACACACAATCACCATTGTCTTGCCTTGTAAATGTACAGCACATCTCTATATCCTTTCATTGTTACTCCCTCATGTAATGACTAAACACAGCGTATTAGCATGCCAATGTCTGTCTAGTTTTGATACAACAGCATTGCTTTCAGAAATTGTGTTACTCCTGATGGTATGTAAACTGTACTCCTTTTCCAACCACTTCCTGAGTTGACTGGTTTATCCTGTTTTGTGTCTGTCCAGGTGTTTTGAATATGGTGGACACGTTGTCAACTAACGGTCACCCTCACCAGGATGGGGACGACAAAGGGGATCATCCACAGCAGCAGAAAGAGTCAAAGATGGCTGGTCAGAAGAAGACGCGTTTCAGTGATGTGATAGAGGAAGAGACAGTGGTTAATGGAGAAGGTGGAGTGGAGGAACCCGAGGGTGTGGAGCAGAAGGTGTCATCGAGTGAGTCTTCACCCGAGAGTGTCCATCGTGGAGGAGGAGGGGAGGATAAGAAAGATCAGCGCAAAGGAGAGGAGAAGAAAGACGACTTGCTAGATCCAAAGAAGGAAGTTGAAGAGCGAGTGGTTGCGTCTTCACGAGACGGACGATTCCTGCGATACGAGCTGGAGATAGGACGTGGGTCATTCAAGACCGTGTACAAGGGACTTGACACAGAAACTGGTGTTGCTGTGGCTTGGTGTGAACTACAGGTGAGTAAGACCCTGTCATTAGTAGCCGCTAATTGTGATACATGCATGAGCACACCTGTAAAGTGAATCACACTTGTGGTGTAAGTTGGTACAAGGAGAGAAGCACTTCCTCTCCCTCTATCTCTCTCTCTCTCTCCTCTCTCTTCTCCCTCTCCTTCTCTCTCCCTCTATCTCTCTCTCTCTCTCTCTCTCTCTCTCTCTCTAGCTTACTCTTTCCTGTCTATTATGTCAGTGATATGTGTGAGTACAGGTGTGTGACAATGTGTTTACTGGAAATGTCGTGTAGCATGATTTGTCCCAACTTCCTACAGTTGCATTGAACAAGTACATGTATGTGAAGTTCAAAATTTTTACAGACACATTCATGTGTGCGTTAGTTATGGTACACACACATACATGATGGGAACCACTATACTATTTGTGTTGTTTGTGTTTGTGCAATGGCTGTGACTCAGTCCCGGCCAATACTGTGTATTGACTGGAGAATAGTGTGTTGTATATACTCACTTGGCTTTGGCATCAATGACCCAGTACTGACTACAGGTGTGTGTGAGTCTCTGTTTGTGTACAAGTGGTGTTTGTCTGTGGTACCACAAGCACAGTGAAACCCTTCAATAAAGGATGCTGTAACCGGGCTTTTTGTTTCTTTAAGTCTTTCCTTTAACTTACTATCAACATACCCAGGCGAGCCTGCTGTACGATAATGGTATTGTACTCCAACTTAGAGACTCTTGTACCACACATGTAGCTTCCATAGTTAGGGTCTCTAGAGATACCAAACCCTTTGTCCTAAATCCTGTTCTCAAGCTTTTTGAACCTCCACACAAGGATCTCAATGCACAAAGCCTTTACTCTGAAGCTTCAGCATCCAGACCTTTCTAAGTGAAGTCAATGCTTGTCTTGGGGAGGCATTTGTCCTAAAAGTAACGTTAATTTTGAAGGTTTTATTCATAATGACACACAAACCAGAACTAACCCCACCACTATGATGATATTGCACGTTCATGCATATCTTATTCTGATAGCTACTAGTGATCTAGCTGCTAGCGTCAGACACCTACCCTAATGTTGTCTCAATTGGTGATTAGACTATAGTGTCAATGCTCAATAGGGCTATAGTTCATGTCACTCTTGATAATTTGCCGACAACTCATGCGGTATGTTAGTTTGGTGTGCGTGGATAGGACCTTCATTTCCTCTCGCTTGTAGCTGCTAATGGACCTTTGGTAGTGATGCCTTTGACGTTGCAAGCTGTCTCAGGTCATTGCCTTACTGCTTGTTACAGAAATCTCTGTGATAGGCTGTCATAGGGTCACTGGCTGTGTGCTTGTAGATTTTAAACTTGCCCATAACTGGACTATAAAGTAGCTTTAAAGGCAAAGTGTCTCTGAGGAGATTTCACTCTTATCACACTTCTAAGCGTTAACACAATCCACACATGCTTTGTTTTGTGGTTACGACATTGGAATTTTTGATGCTCTAATTAGATTTTGTCAAATTCATTCAGTGTGGGGCTGCTGCTGGGATTATTGACTATTGTTAGCTCTATTCCCAATACACTCTGTTACTGGTACTGTCAACTAGACTGGACTTGGTGAACTTCACATGAGTTCAGTTGCACCTGTGAATATTGGTCTGTGTAGTTGTGTACATTGAGGGAGGGCTCCCATGGACCCAGTGACTTCCTCTTTCACACAAGTACTATCCCTCTTGCTAGTCTCACCTCTCTCACTAGCTCACTCACTCATACACTCGCTCGTTCACTCATTGGTTCCCAGACTCAGACATAATAATCTGTGTGGTCATTAATGATATTCATGGTCAACTGCCACTGTACGTCTCCATTCCCAACAGCTGCCTGTCCTTATAAGGCATAAATCACCCGTGCTGATGATATTCATAGGTGTCACACACTCTCATTATGACCATCTTTATAACTCTTTATGATAATGTATTTATTTGAATATTATTTATTATGTAACAATGGCAACCACTTCCTCCTCCCCTTACTCAGGAGAACAAGTACAATAAAGCGGAACAAGTTCGTTTCAAGGAAGAGGTGTCCATTCTCAAGACTCTCCAACATCCTAACATCCTCCGTCTGTACGATACCTGGGAGATGCCTCATCACGTGAACAAGAAGAAGGTCCTTGTTCTGATCACGGAGCTTATGACATCAGGAACACTGAAGGGGTAAGGAGATGGGCGGGGTGTTGTGCTGGGTAGATGTTGTCAAGCTAATGTCCGTGCATTACTGGAATGCTTGTGGCGTTAGAATCATTACTTAACTCATTATACCAAACACAAACTAATACTAAAGGAATTATAATGATTTCGAATTTTGATTGCTCAAAACCCTCATAAAATAATGTAATGTCAATTTTATAAACATCTTGTCAATTTTTGTAGATACCGTGTCAAATTTGTATGTGTGTAGTATAACCATGTGTTACCATGTGATATCACGATTGTCAGGAATTTGTATAATCTCAGCCTTGCCAAGTTTATCGTGTCTTTGTATGGGTTCTGTGTGTGCTTCTCATGTGTACATAATCACTATCAGCTGTTGCCACATCATAATAATATTTGTGAGTTAGAGATGTGTGTGCCTGTGTGCTTGTGGGTGTGGTAAAGTGTGCGAGTGAGTGAGGGATGGAGGTGTGTGCTTGGGTAAAGAGTGTGAGTTAGTGAGAAGGTGTTGTTTATAGCCTGAGGTGAAACCATTATTCATGCTGTAACCCGAGAAGCGGCTGAGATCATATACATATCAGCATGATATCTAGTTGGGCCTAGTCCCAAAGGGAGGCAGCATTCTTTCGTGTTTATCTCACTACTCAAGCCCACCCTGACATGTGGTGTATCACTTCTGACTATCAAAGGTTTAAGTGGGACTGCCCATACATGTATCTCCTGTGTTCTTGATACCCTTATCCTGGACTCCAGGAGTTGCATTATTGCACAACTTCCTGGTTACATGAGATAAATAGTCACTGATACAACACACAACTCTCTGTGAGGTACTGTAGCTACAGGAGACACTGATTTGCACTGTCTGGTCCTCTGTCGCACATACATGCACAATCTAGATTTGAAATTCAAGTAGTGGTATAGATTAGCTCATAGTTACAATACCTATTATGTGGTTAGTCAGTACAAGTGTCACCACAGAGATATGTTGACCATTTTAGGCTCTCTCTGTTCGTCTTGAGTTATTTCTCACTAAGTGAATGATAATAGGATAGAATGACAATTGTTAATGTCTCCCTCCCTCTCCCACTCTCTCCCTCACTCTCCCCATCTCCCACTCTCTCTCTCTCCCTCTCTCACAGATACATGAGGCGTCTGAAATCAATCAAGCACAAGATGATTCGTAGTTGGGGCAGACAGATCTTGAAGGGACTGAATTTTCTTCACAATCGTACTCCACCGATCATCCATCGTGATCTCAAGTGTGACAATGTGTTCATCAACGGCACGACAGGTCTAGTGAAGATAGGTGACCTGGGGCTGGCTACACTGAAGAGACAAGACGTGAAGACTGTCATTGGTTAGCAAGCACACACACACACACACACACACTCACACACACACACACATACACTCACATACTGAACAAATCATATAATATTGTACATTAATTTTATGTGTCTGGTGCTGCAAAGGTCACAATACACTGTGTAATCTGTAGTCTATAAATACTGTATGTATTTCTGTTTCTATATTGAGAGTTGAACCTTACAGTCTAAAACTTTGACCCAGTGACTCACAGAGTGTGAAGTCCATACTTGATACTATGTAGCTCCCCCTTGTAAGGGAGATTCTCTTCACCCATCCCTTTGAAGAGTGGTTGTCACCTGACTCATGTGTCTCTGTGCTGATAGCTATGTTACTATTGACCTCTCTGTGTGCTGTAGAAGTAATGGGGTTTAATTTTAGTTTAGCTATTGTTATAATTCAGTCAGTGTCTTTTTAGTATAGTTACAATTTGTTAACAAGAAACTTGAGCACATTTAGTTTTAGTTATTGTGAATTATTGTTATCGTTAATAGTGTGCTATTAGTATTAGTGAGCGGTGTTGCTTTTTTAATAGAATAACAGAATTGCCTTCCTAGCTGTGATAAGGTCTTGAAACATGTTGTCAATCACACGAAGAAGATGCTATCAATGCTATCAATCATGTCTCACATGATTGGTTTTCGCCTTTTTAACCACTTTGTAATAACTATTATTTTGATGGTCTAATTTTAGTTTTAGTTATTAATTGTAAAAGCTCAGTTTGGTAATATTAGTAATAGTTTGTTATTGTTAACAATAATGATTTGACCCTTACAAAAATAGGTTTTAGTTAGACCACAGCTAAGCGATGTTGACCAATCAGGTTGCGGGTCTCTATGGCTAATGGAATCCCGCCACTGCCGCGACCTCATAATGGAATCCCACCACACGGCGCAGATTATGGTTCAGTGCGCGGAGTTCTACTGAATAATTTTTACAGCGCTCGCATGTCCTTGCTCGTCGTTTCTGTTTGCTGTTGCTATGGTCTAAATCAGTTGAACAGCGCATCCAATCAGATCTACACGATGTAGAAGCCCTCGCACCGTTACCATAGCGCCCTCGCTATATAGCAACGGCTCTCGGGCTTCTAAATCCTCGGATGCGCTGTCTAACAAATATTTATAGTTATCGTTAACAATTACAGCATGTGCTCTGTCACTATAGACAGGGTGAGCTAGCCATACAGGTACAGATAGCTCTCATATGGTATCGTCCATTAGTTGGTATGTGAGTGTTGTCATGATAACAGGAATGCTGCTATGTTGCCAACACTGCTCAGTAACAGCAGCTCTATACTAAACAACCCTTTGAGAGCATGTGCTTTGTGAGACCAAGCCGTACATACAGTGTGTTGAGGAGTGTACACATGTTGTGGGCTTTATCAACATACATGTAGTTACCTGTCTACAGGAAAGGATTGATATTTACTTTGATAGTTGTACATGTTGATACACACCTCACAGTGCTTTGCATCTTGATCAAATTTTGTCGTCGTGGTGCTGAGAGATTAGTCACAGACAAGTTATTTAGCTACAAAAATAATATACAGTCATGTTTCAATGTAAGGGAACGCAATGAGAAGCACGGTGTACCTAGGCTAATCCGTGTTGTGACAATGATATGAGACTGCATTTATAAAGGGTGATTGGTGACAGGAGAGGCAATGGAACTCTGTACCTCTCTGCTCAATAGAGGAGGATAATGATGTGTTTTTATTGAGCGTTTATTTCATGTGGCGCTTTGATTGAACTTTACAGTTGATTGAGGTGTAATAGCGATGGTATGTAAATGTGTGGTTATGATGAAGTGGTTGACCATCTGTGCTGTTGTAATATGTGTTGACATAATGTTGCCGGCCTATCCAGGATCACTGGCGGCTCTGACTGATGTGAGTGAGTGTGTGCAAGAATGTGATTGTCTAGAGACAACAAAAGCTTCCAATCAAAGGCATTCTTTGTAGACCATATTCATTCAGTCAATGGATTCCACTCTATCAAATCTGAGAGCGTTGACTATACATGTATTAGTGCTGTACGTTGCAACAGATTACACGTGTAACGACAAATCGAGTAAAAATATATCGAACAGGCTTGCAAAAGCACTTGGTTTCAATGCACATATTTTTCAAAACATGATTTTCACCAATCCTCATGAACAGTATTCTTCAGCACTATGTACAAAGTAATGTGACTTGCACGCTAGATAATTTTTGTGATGATTTTGAACTCCTTTTATCTCTTTCATCCTCTGCCCACTGTATACAAATCATCAATGTGTTTAAGAAAAGTGTTTTAGATTTGTCTGCCTCTTACCTTCATCTCTCTACTTCTTGATCATAATGTGTCTGTATGTGTGTGCGTGAGTATACAATTTGTGCTATTTCCTGGCAAATGTAGTCAGCTTGTTCGACTACTGTTCTTGTAACGCTATTGATCAGCCGTGTTTCCTGTCATATGTTCAAAGTGCAATGCTCTCCAATAGCAAGCTTATCTTACCACACACTGTGTGTGTAATCTCTCTCCGTCTCTCTCTCTCTCTCTCCCTCTCCCTCTCCCTCCCCCTCCCCCTCCCCCTCCCCCTCCCCCCTCTCTCTCTCTCTCTCTCTCTCTCTCTCTCTCTCGTGTCTTAGCTATACGGTGTGTGTTCTATTATGTCATTGATCTGTGCCAGTACATGTGTGTGTGATTGTGTAGTGATTGTCTGTTCCTTGTTCACGCCAGCTCCTCCCGGTAGATGATACATGTTACATTGTGCGTTGATTAGTCTAATGCCCTAGGATCTAGACTTCAAGCTCTCACTCCTGGGCATCGCTGTACACACTTCCATCTGCACACTTATCAAGTGGTGCTGTCCACACCTGCAGTTGGTATATTATAGTCAGCTGGGCTTGTCCTTGGTCTTAGCACAATGTATTCATGACCTTATTACTCTGATAGACTGACCCTATTTGGGGAAGCTAGACAATGGTACACTGACCCCCTGTGAGGCAGCTAGAGACTGGTACACTGACCCTCTGTTGGGCAGCTAGACACTGATACACTGACCCTCTGTGAGGCAGCTAGACATTGGTACACTGACCCTCTGTGAGGCAGCTAGACACTGGTACACTGACCCTCTGTGAGGCAGCTAGAGACTGGTACACTGACCCTCTGTGGGGCAGCTAGACACTGGTACACTGACCCTCTGTGAGGCAGCTAGACACTGATACACTGAGTCACTGACCCTCTGTGGGGCAGCTAGACACTGGTACACTGACCCTCTGTGGGGCAGCTAGACACTGGTACACTGACCCTCTGTGGGGCAGCTAGACACTGGTACACTGACCCTCTGTGGGGCAGCTAGACACTGGTACACTGACCCTCTGTGGGGCAGCTAGACACTGATACACTGAGTCACTGACCCTCTGTGGGGCAGCTAGACACTGGTACACTGACCCTCTGTGGGGCAGCTAGACACTGGTACACTGACCCTCTGTGGGGCAGCTAGACACTGGTACACTGACCCTCTGTGGGGCAGCTAGACACTGGTACACTGACCCTCTGTGGGGCAGCTAGACACTGATACACTGAGTCACTGACCCTCTGTGGGGCAGCTAGACACTGGTACACTGACCCTCTGTGGGGCAGCTAGACACTGGTACACTGACCCTCTGTGAGGCAGCTAGACACTGATACACTGAGTCACTGAGCCTCTGTGGGGCAGCTAGACACTGATACACTGAGTCACTGACCCTCTGTGGGGCAGCTAGACACTGGTACACTGACCCTCTGTGGGACAGCTAGACACTGGTACTGAGCCTCTGTGGGGCAGCTACATGCAGCTCTGTTAGTTTACCTCTTCATTTCTTCCTTCAGGCACTCCCGAGTTCATGGCTCCTGAGATGTATGAAGAAAGTTACGATGAGTCAGTTGATGTGTATGCCTTTGGCATGTGCCTGCTTGAGATGTGCACACAAGAATACCCTTACATGGAGTGCAGTAATCCAGCTCAGATCTACAAGAGAGTCACTTCAGTAAGCAACGGATGAACAACCCTTTGAACTTCACATTTACATTTATCTTGCTCATTTCTCTCTCCCTTCCTATCTCCCTCCCTTCCTCTCTTCCTATCTCTCTCCCTCCCTCTCTCCCTCCCTCTCTCTCTCCCTCCCTCTCTCCCTCCCTCCCTCTCTCCCTTCCTCTTTCCATCTCTTCCTATCTCCCTCCCTCTCTCCCTCCCTCCCTCCCTCCCTCTATCCCTCCCTCCCTCCCTCTACCCTCCCTCCCTCTATCCCTTCCTCCCTCTCTCTCTCTCCCTCCCTCTCTCTCCCTCTCTCCTTCCCCTCTATCCCTTCCTCTCTCAATCTCTTCCTCTCTCCCTCTCTCCCTCTCTCTCTTCCCTCTCTCCATCTCTTCCTCCCTCCCTCTCTCTCCCTCTCTCCATCTCTCTCCCTCCCTCTCTCTCTCCCTCTCCTTCCCTCTCTCTCTCCTTTCTTTCAGGGCGTGCCTCCGCAAGCTATAGACAAGGTTGACCCAGTCATGAAGGACATCATCCACCTGTGTACCAAAGCAACCAAGGACCAGAGGTCAGTGATCTCAGTGTTTCACACCACAGTGTTGTAGCTAAGTCAATTGAGCAGGTGTAGATAGTTGTATAGGTTTACATCCTACTAGTCAACTACCCATAATATAATATAATATAATATGTAATATAATATTATTATAACTATGTGAACTAGCATTATTACTAAACAGCACATGACTAGATATGTACATGTACAATTATACATGTAAATTACACCAATGTTGAAGTATTCAAAAATAATTTCAAAGTCTTCAATGTCGTACTGTATTATGATGTTTTCCTGTTTGTGCATTCAGTAATACATTTTGTGCTACGAAGTTTCGTGATGGTACTGTCAGTAGGTATTACTGTACACATGTACTTTGTACTATGTATCATTGTGCTGTTTGTCCTTCTGGTCAATGTATACTATCTCTCTGTGTTTGTGTCTAGTGTAAGAGATATCAGAGCATCAGTAGCTGTCTCTGTGCTGGTGTCAGTTTCTCTCTGTCTCCTCTCTCAGGTACACTGTGAAGGACCTGTTGAATCATATCTTCTTCATGGAGGGCGAGGTCAAGGTGGAGCATGTGGGTGTGGCCCAGGAGGGCATCCTCTCCATGAGAATGGAGGTGCCTACGAGAGAGACCAAAAGCAAGGGTCACGAAGCCGTCGAGTTTACCTACAGCCTTCACGAGGACATTCCTGAGACAGTGGTTGAAGAGATGGTACGTGTACTATATAATTTGTAGTATTGCGTACATATTATGCAAAAGGTTTTGTTCAAATTTATAATTAAGACAAAATTTTTGTTGGTATACTGTAAATTTTGTAGATGTTAAAAAAATGTGTCAAATTTTTTGTTGATGCTGATATTTTTTTGCTCTTCAGGTAAAGAGTGGTATTATTCGGCACGAGGATCAGCGCAATGTGTCTCGCTCCATTCGAGAGCATGTGGAGTCGGCTAAACAGAAGATGCTCAAGACCCAGACGAGTGGAGTCATCGGAGAGGAGAAGAAACTGCTATCATCAAGCACCCCGGAACCACCAATCATGGAGGGAGGAGAGACAACTCAGCAACAACAACAACCGGTGAGAGGGAGGGAGAGAGAGAGAGAGAGAGAGGGAGGGAGAGAGAGAGAGAGAGAGATAAGGGAAAGGAAGAGAAGTTATCTCTCCTATACACAACCATCATGTACATTTACATGCATATTGTAGTTGTATTTTCCTGTCAGTATTACATGTGTACTTTTCGGACATGTATGATGTATTCTCTTTGAAATAGTGCTGATCAAACAGCTGTTTTACATGTACATGCAGTGTTTACATATCTAGCCTGAAGCAGCTCGACTGTGTATGTTTTATAAACCGTTGCTTGTTTGTCATTTGACTCATTTTCGTAACGATCTTGTGTGTATTTACAATGTACATGTATAGAGTTGATGTTATAGAGTTGATGTATTGATGTCCTCTTTCTCACTCTCTAGGCTTTCAAGTTGAGCAGACAGCTCTCCTCCAATTCCACACCCGAGCCGTCCGTCAGTGACGCTGCCCCACAGACCACCACCTCTTCCACTCTTTCCTCCACCTCCTCTATTACCACTTCCACCGTCACCACAAGCACTACTACCACAACTAGCACCACCACGACCGAGCCCCATGCCCTGCCCACTGACATGATCCCTGGTATCGGTGAGCGTCGACACAGCGGCGGAAAGCAAGGCCCTGGAATCACTGCACAACCCTCTCACCCTCTCCTGACCACCCTCTGGTTGAAGAGCAACCTCTTGAGACCACAGTGAAGCTCGTTTGACCTCAACCGCAGAAAGATGTGGATACCAAGTCTCCTCGAACAGGTAGGAGTGGATCGCAACTCCAGACCAAGCTGGATGCTGCACCATCTGCTCAAGTTCCCACTGACACCACGAAGGGAAGGCAGAAGGCAGAGGACAATTCTGGGAAGAATGGAGTAGTAGTAGCAGGTTCAGAGACCAGCAGTGGATACGAGTCATCTCATTCATACACAGAGGAATCTTCCCCAAAACTTCAAAGTTGCTGAGACAGTGATAAAGCAGCATTCTACCAGTGAGCCTGCTGTAGGAGACGACCATCCTGCCTCGAACGGAGCCGGCAAGAAGACTAACAAAGCCAAGGATACCTCCAAACCACGGATCCGTCTGAAGCTGGTAGAGAACTTGAAGGATGGAGTAGTGCAGTGTTCCATGACTACTGGAGCTGGACAGATGATCAACTTTCGCTTCAGCACACAATACGATAAACCTAAAGACATCTTTCAGAATATGGTCAGTCAGAAACCTTTTTAAAAATACATGTATGTGCCTGTCCTGATCCATTTGTCTGTCTGCTGTGTGTGTGAGCTTTTTCATAATGAAGTGTCACTTTATTTCTGTTCAGTCACTTCATGTTTTTTTTACAGATTAAGAGTCGTCATCTACAAGCATCGGATCAAGAATTATTCATTTCACTGATGACCAAGTTCATTGAAAGCATCAAAGAGGGCAAGCAGCATCACATCTCATCGTCCGGGATCGGAGAAGAAGCCGGCAAGACTAAGCTGCAGGCTACTGAACTTTCTGCTCCTGGCACTACTTCGGATCATGAAGAGGCAACTAGCAAGCCCAGTCCCCACCACGAGCCAAAGCCAGTTACAGAGCCATCTACCAAGGCGGGTGTGGTGCAGACCTCTATCCCGGCTGCTGCAGAGCCTGAGAAGGAGAGCACGGCGGGTCCAGCTAGTGCGCTGTCTCTGCAAGGGCTGGACGGAATTAAGAGTGCTCCCAGCAAGAAGAAGCAAGATAGTGGAGATCAGTCGGAACCACCTGCCCAGCACTCACTCACTGTTGAACAGTCAAGCAATCACTGGACTCTGTAAGTAAATATCACTAATACGAGCAATGCTTACTCTCTCT
>OZ024789.1:5244753-5282253 GCA_964017065.1 Haliclona indistincta
TATCACTAATACCAAGCAATGCTTACTCTCTCTTCCTCCCTCCAGAACATCGCCACTAGTCCAGTATCTACTCCCGTCCACTCTCTTGGAGCAGCCGAGGAGGCCTTCTCAGCAGCCATCGCTTCATCCTCTACCTCTTCTATGTGTGATCTTCCTCAAACCAATGGCACTCATCAGAAGCTACCAGTCAATCCTCCGCCAACATGCCCAGTGCAACAAGACATTTCATCATCTTCCTCTTCTTCGATTCTCTCTTCTTCCTCAACCTCGACTGGTGCTGCTTCGGTTGATCTCGACGCCACTCTTCAAGCACCGGAAAACAACGCCGTCACTGAGCCGCCAGCAATGGTAGGCAGCGCCTCAACTAACAGATTCGAGGTTGAGGACGTGGAAGACTCATTCACTCTCATCCCTGGCTCTGTGAATACTATTGACAGCTCAACTGAGAGCTTGGTAGCTAGTGATACTACTGAGCGACCAACTGTCGTGGATGAGAGAAAAGAGACAGATGGAGACACGACTTCACAGGAGAAGAGCTCGCCTGAGGCTCATTCCAGAATCAGTCTCAGTCCTACAACCGATAGTTCAGCTGCTAAGATTCCTTTGTCCGAGATTGTTGACACATCCCCGGCAAATGTTCTATCATCTGCGGGATCACCTTCGTCCTCCCTCCCCAGCTCACACCCTCTCTCAGCCACCCCACCACTTCTCTCCTCCTCACCCCTCCTCTCCATACTGGAAGCTCTCACCGGGCACCAGCAACCACCATCGCTTACCAACTTCCCCAATCATAAACTTGTCGAGGAGAATGTGGCGCGCTTTCTCTACGTGATGGACCGCATGCTCAAGGAGCCACGCATGAAGGACATGGTGGATCAGCTTGATGGATACTACAGCAGTACAGCTCAAGCTACTGCTACTCATGACAATACCAGGACTCCTGAAGTACCACCACAGGTAGAGACAATGCCCATCTGTTTTGTATGGCTATGAAATTTGTTAGTTGTATTGTGCGTGTCTTTGTTTGTTGCACCAAGAATAAGGAAATATTTTTATTTACTTCTACTGTTGTTTTTTCTTCTCTTAGGCTTCGCTAGACGATGAAGAAACCCTGCTTGAAGACGATGCTGAGATGTTGGCTATCAGAGAAAAGTGAGTTACGATCATAACCTAATGGTTTAAATTTATTTTCCGTGCAATACATGTACTTCCCCTTCATCTTGTGGGTCAGTAGTTCGTAATTTTATGCCTTTTCTCACAAATAATTATTATTAATAATTATAGTCAAAAGATCACTTTGCACTTTATTCAACTTCTCTCTCTCTCTCTCTCTCTATTCTTGTCTGCAGGTACAAGGAGAGAGAGCGCCAACTGCAAGCCGAGAGGGAAAAGGAAATTCGAAATCTGATGAAAGCTCGCTCAGTGAACAGAGATCATCTCTCGTCAGCATATTCAATTCCTTCGCCCACGCACTCTTCCAGTCGAGTTCCCACTCTCTCAGCCTCACATGACCCCACCATCGAGACTGGTAAAACATCGTCAACGCATACCAAAGCAGCGACTGACTCTTCTGCTGACGTAACTTCACCGAGACACGTTGAAACTTCTTCGAAAGTTTCTTCTCGGAAGAAAAGCTGACGTCCCTGACTTCGGATATACTTTTCTGTTTGTCTGTCCACCTGTATCACTCACTCATCCTACGAATTTCACTGGTCTCTGCCCCCTCATCAGTGACTCCAATTATTATTATTATTATTTTCAAACCTTCTTGTGTTGGTTAGGTGCGCTTAATTCTCGTGTAGAAATTGAATTAATGTGTCATCTCATCATCTCGTATATCTGTGTGTGTGCTGTATAATGTATTGTCCCAATACATGAGCAGAAAAAAAATAATTTTTAGCTCACTCACATTATTTTGAACTATACTTTTGCATGTGTGCCGCACCACAAGCTATAACTAGAAGTATATAGACACCCACGCAGCCTGCCCACGCCGAGAGCCGGCTATGTTGTGACCTGCCTAAGTGCAGGTGATGCATGTTGTGAGCCCTGACGGTGCACGATATTGCTCAAAGCGTCGTTTCCAGCGTGTCAGGGTTCGTGAAGCCAAAGAATATAATTATTATTGTGATCTTTAATGATTCTAATGAACAAAGACTAGGAACATGATTAACATTGTCAACAGTCCACAATAGACATGTTTACTCCATACGTATTCTTGCTTCTGGAAAAAGAGAGAATTAGATACAGCATGTATTACTTTTATTAGCTAATAACAAGAGTTATCAATTTTGTCAAAAATAGGAAAATTTGAGCACTACAATATACACTGTACCAGTCATCACGATAATCATTGAGAAATTTACCTAACAGAATGATAACACAAAATGATGCTAAAACTTGTGATCCTCCTATACCAATGCTAACTCCAGCAACAACACTGTGGATATAGTGAAAGTAAGACACTAACTGAGGAACACAGCCCTGCAGTAAGATAAGATGATATACTATAACACTGCAATGATGCAGTACCTCAGTGTATATTAGCTCAGTGGTCACGTTAGTGTCCATGACAATATCTGGACATGTTGTCTCATTGGCCAGTGGGTTGGTGGTGTTACAGCAAGAGACTGGTACAGAGAAGTTGTTGAAAACTTGTTCATAATCACTGAAATTCATTGCTCCACAACACCTTAGCTATGAGATTAACATCACAATGATAAATGAATGATTTAAAAACCCACTGTGTTCTGGGCAGCATCCCAAGCATCCCTGGCTCCTTGAGAGTCGTTGAAAAATGAAATGTTGGCACTAGTTCCAATACTCTCTGACAGCTACATGTATACATTGGTTATAAACACAGTATATTATGACGTCATCACTCACACTAGGGATCAGAGCACTTGCTGCAATACCAAGAGATAGTAATATCACAAGAACAATTACCCATGGAATTACATAATACTACAAAACACAATTCTCACAAGCTGAAGTAAAGACCTCAATTGTACCTTTGCTAGTATTTTCGCAAAATTATTATCATTTTGGTAATTTTTAGAAGCCCTCTCACATTTGATGAAAATTCCGAACCGAACAATAACAGCAATTATGAGCACACCCACAATGATGACCAGGACTGATATTATGATCACAGAGATGCTGGCTTGAGTTGTGATGGGAAAGAACTGTGTGCACTGGACCTTGAATTAGACAGAATGTGACGATATACTAGAGAGTGTACTGTATCTTACTAATGCCCATATCCCTACTGTTATTGTCGGTAGACCAGTCACCATTGCCTGTAGTACAAGTAACAGTCACAAATCACAAGCTGTAATAGCTTACAGCTATTGAATATATTATTGAGAAGCATCCAGTTTCCTTCCAGTCAGAACAAATAATTCCACGAAACGTATGTTTTCGTTCAAATTCTAAATTGAATGAACACATAAATTTTATAATTATGTGGTTGTGACTTGAACCTTCTTCCCTTTGTGTGTTATCTTGCATAAGTCGATCTTTCTCCCCTGACATGTACATGGCTTTGCCAAGATCAGTCTCTGCTCATAGTCATTCACTTCAAGGTAAATACATACATATGCAGCAATCGCTGAAGCTAGCTGTAGCACTATCACAACCACGTGACAAACCACTGATTATCAGACTAGATAGTGACTATTTTTTATGTAAACTACGTTTCCAGGAGAATAAACCATTGTACCATGGTGCATATGTGTACTACCAAAGTTGATTACTCGGTGGAATCAATTTTGGACAATTATTAGTTAATATGTTCAGACAATGTACAGGTAGCTAGACGCTAATACGTATACATAGCGGTAAGCAGTACTATGAGAAGCCAAGCAGTGCTGAGCTGGTCTGTTTCCATGCCCCTTTCACAATGAGGATCCATATTCCAATCGAAGCCTCATGGTTTGTATCCAATGAATAAAGTCAATGAACCATGAGAACTCAATGCAAACAAACTATAATAATATTAATAAATTATTATTTATTATAAATGATTATACAGCTAGTTATAATTTTATTATAAATGATTATACAGCTAGAGAGGATATACATTATACAGCTAGTGGGTTCAGTCTATGACAATGCATGAGACATCATCAAGTTTCTGACGTTTCACTGGTGGGTTCTCTTGACCGAGGAAAGGACGAATACGATTCAACAACGCCAGCCTGGTGCGATATGTCTTGAATTTACCATCGTTCTTTGTGACTACAAGTGTGTAAGGTACACTGTGACACTCGGTTGTACTACTAATATCGGTACTATGCTACTTTGAATTAATGTGTCATCTCATCATCTCGTATATCTGTGTGTGTGCTGTATAATGTATTGTCCCAATATATGAGCAGAAAAAAAATAATTTTTAGCTCACTCACATTTGAACTATACTTTGCATGTGCACCGCACCACAAGCTGAAACTACATTCTTTCTCACTTGCTAATGCAGCAAGTTTGCTTGGTCAGACAACTAACACTTAGCTTTGACAAAACAATGCATTGTACATAATATGACTACATACATTCACACATCTATAAATAGGGTAGCTTGAAGTGCTGAGCTACATATATGCTCAAAATAATGCATCTGGAAGAAAAGAGAGAGACATGTAGATACAGCATCGTCAGCATGTATTGGTTTAATTACAAGAGTTCATCAATAATTTTATTTTGTCAAAAAATAGAAAAATTGGAGAACTACATTACTCTATACTGGTCATAACCCCGGTCCTCGATAAAAATTAACTAATAACGTTATACCTAACGCGGTCATACTACAAACTATTACTAAAACTTGTGATGCTCCTATAATGATACTAATTCCAGCAACAACACTGTGGATATAGTGAAAGTAAGACACTAACTGAGGAACACAGCCCTGTAGGAAGATAAGATGACACTGCAATGATGCAGTACCTCAGTGTATATTAGCTCAGTGGTCACGTTAGTGTCCATGACAATATCTGGACATGTTGTCTCATTGGCCAGTGGGTTGGTGGTGTTACAGCAAGAGACTGGTACAGAGTAGTTGTTGAAAACTTGTTCATAATCACTGAAATGGATTGCTCCACAACACCTTAGCTATGAGATTAACATCAAAAAGATAATGAATGATTTTTAAACCCACTGTGTTCTGGGCAGCATCCCAAGCATCCCTGGCTCCTTGAGAGTCCGCGTGGTAAAATGAAATATTGGCACTAGTTCCAATACTCTCTGACAGCTATATACAATGGTTATAAACACAGTGTATTATGACGTCATCACTCACACTAGGGATCAGAGCACCTGCTGCAATACCAATTGCAAGAGATAGTAATATCACAAAAACAATTGTCCATGGAATTAAGAAATACTACAAAAACACAATTCTCACAAGATGAAGTAAAGAGCTAAAATTAATTGTACCTGTATTTGTATATTCAAACAATAATAGGAATCATTTTTGTATTTAATAGATGCCCTCTCATATTTTACGAAAAGTCCAAACCCAACAAGAACAGCAATCATGAGCACGCCCACTATGATGACCAGGACAGATATTATGATCACAGAGATGCTGGCTTGAGTTGTGATGGGAAAGAACTTTGTGCACTGGACCTTGAATTAGACAGAAAGTGACGATATACTAGAGAGTGTACAGTATCTTACTATTGCCCATATCCCTACTGTTATTGTCGGTAGACCAGTCACCATTGCCTGTAGTACAAGTAACAGTCACAAATCACAAGCTGTAATAGCTTACAGCTATTGAATATATTATTGAGAAGCATCCAGTTTCCTTCCAGTCAGAACAAATAATTCCACGAAACGTATGTTTTCGTTCAAATTCTAAGTTGAATGAAAACATAAATTTTATAATTATGTGGTTGTGACTTGAACCTTCTTCCCTTTGTGTGTTATCTTGCATAAGTCGGTCTTTCTCCCCTGACATGTACATGGCTTTGCCAAGATCAGTCTCTGCTCATAGTCATTCACTTCAAGGTAAATACATACATATGCATGCAGCAATCGCTGAAGCTAGCTGTAGCACTATCACAACCACGTGACAAGCCACTGATTATCAGACTAGATAGTGACTATTTTTTATGTAAACTACATTTCCAGGAGAATAAACCATTGTACCATGGTGCATATGTGTACTACCAAAGTTGATTACTCGGTGGAATCAATTTTGGACAATTAGTTAATGTGCTCAGACAATGTACAGGTAGCTAGACGCTAATACGTACATAGCGGTAAGCAGTACTATGAGAAGCCAAGCAGTGCTGAGCTGGTCTGTTTCCATGCTCCTTTCACAATGAGGATCCATATTCCAATCGAAGCCTCATGGTTTGTATCCAATGAATAAAGTCAATGAACCATGAGAACTCAATGCAAACAAACTATAATAATATTAATAAATTATTATTTATTATAAATGATTATACAGCTAGTTATTTATTATAAATGATTATACAGCTAGAGAGGATATAAAGTATACAGCTAGTGGGTTCAGTCTATGACAATGCATAAGACATCATCAAGTTTCTGACGTTTCACTGGTGGGTTCTCTTGACCGAGGAAAGGACGAATACGATTCAACAACGCTAGCCTGGTGCGATATGTCTTGAATTTACCATCGTTCTTTGTGACTACAAGTGTGTAAGGTACACTGTGACACTCGGTTGTACTACTAATATCGGTACTATGCTACTTTGAATTAATGTGTCATCTCATCATCTCGTATATCTGTGTGTGTGCTGTATAATGTATTGTCCCAATATATGAGCAGAAAAAAAATAATTTTTAGCTCACTCACATTTGAACTATACTTTGCATGTGCACCGCACCACAAGCTGAAACTACATTCTTTCTCACTTGCTAATGCAGCAAGTTTGCTTGGTCAGACAACTAACACTTAGCTTTGACAAAACAATGCATTGTACATAATATGACTACATACATTCACACATCTATAAATAGGGTAGCTTGAAGTGCTGAGCTACATATATGCTCAAAATAATGCATCTGGAAGAAAAGAGAGAGACATGTAGATACAGCATGTATTGGTTTAATTACAAGAGTTCATCAATAATTTTATTTTGTCAAAAAATAGAAAAATTGGAGAACTACATTACTCTATACTGGTCATAACCCCGGTCCTCGATAAAAATTAACTAATAACGTTATACCTAACGCGGTCATACTACAAACTATTACTAAAACTTGTGATGCTCCTATAATGATACTAATTCCAGCAACAACACTGTGAATATAGTGAAAGTAAGACACTAACTGAGGAACACAGCCCTGCAGTAAGATAAGATGATATACTATAACACTGCAATGATGCAGTACCTCAGTGTATATTAGCTCAGTGGTCACGTTAGTGTCCATGACAATATCTGGACATGTTGTCTCATTGGCCAGTGGGTTGGTGGTGTCACAGCAAGAGACTGGTACAGAGTAGTTGTTGAAAACTTGTTCATAATCACTGAAATTCATTGCTCCACAACACCTTAGCTATGAGATTAACATCAAAAAGTTAAATGAATGATTTTTAAACCCACTGTGTTCTGGGCAGCATCCCAAGCATCCCTAGCCCTGGCTCCTTGAGAGTCGTGGTAAAATAAAATATTGGCATTAGTTCCAATACTCTCTGACAGCTATACAATGGTTATAAACACAGCCTATATATTATGAGTCACCACTCACACTAGGGATCAGAGCACCTGCTGTAATACCAAGAACTGTTAATACAACAAAAACAATTACCCATGGAATTATGTAATACTACAAAACACAATTCTCACAAGATGAAGTTAAGAGCTCAATTATACCTTTATTTTTATTTTTAAACTATTGAAATCATTTTTGTATTTATTAGAAGCCCTCTCATATTTTACGAAAAGTCCAAACCCAACAGGAACAGCAATTATGAGCACACCCACAATGATGACCAGGACTGATATTATGATCACAGAGATGCTGGCTTGAGTTGTGATGGGAAAGAACTTTGTGCACTGGACCTTGAATTAGACAGAATGTGACAGTATACTAGAGAGTGTGCAGTATCTTACTAATGGCCCATATCCCTACTGCTATTGTTGGTAGACCAAGCATTATTACCTGTAGTACAAGTAACAGTCATAGATCACAAGCTATATAGCTTACAGCTATTAGACGTGCTGGTAAGTAGCATCCAATCATCTTCCGGTCACAACAAATAATTCCACGAAACGTATAATATGTTTTCGTTCAAATTCTAAGTTGAATGAAAACATAAATTTTATAATAAATTATATGTGGTTGTGACTTAAACCTTCTTCCCCTCGTGTATTATCTTGCATAAGTCGATCTTCCTCGCCTGACATGTCCATGGCTTTGCCAAGATCATTCTCTGCTCTAACATATACATAGATCTACATATGCAGCGCTGCAATATCGCTTGTACCATGGTACATATGTGTACAGTTACTACAAAAGTTGATGCCTCAGTGGAGGACAATGCTCAGACAATGTACATGTAGCTAGATACTAATACGTACATACAGGAGATTGCAGTGTTCTTGCACCAGCCACACACAAAGCGAGAGTGCTTAGTCAGCAATGATCAAGTGTATTACGCGGTCATATGATCACTGTGCTGACTAAGCATTTCTCGCTTCGCGTGTGGTTGGTGCAAGAACGCTGCAATCTGAATACGATTCCACAACGTTAGCCTGGTGCGATATGTCTTGAATGTATCATGATTGTTTGTGGCTACTAGTGTGTAAGGCACACTGTGACACTCGGTCGTACTACTATAAACATTGGTACGTATACTATGTTACTTTGAATTAATTAGGCCATGAGCCAGAGCCCAAAATTTTGGCTTTTGGTATCATCTGGAGGGACTAAGGTTCATAGTATTTTTTTAGAACATCTAGAATCAGAAAATGTGTGATAGCATTGCCGAAATGGTAGCTTTTGTGTTTTATCAAGGTTTTTGTATCTACTGTTAGCAAGCTTGAAAATGATTAGGTAGTAATTAAATTCATGCTCCTCTAATCATACTTATTCACAACAGTGATTCTGATTATCAAGCAATGAAAATACTTATACATGTACTTCATGCTGTAAGATTATCAAAGAAAGCTATATTAATACTTAGACTGTAGTGATCTGCTCTGAAGGCAGATGCCCTTGGCATGTCATAGCAAGATAAGGACATGTTTGTTGCCAGAGAAGATGGGTATAAAAAAACCCAGCCTGAAGATGGGTATAAGTAACTTGCTGCTACATACTGCATAGTAGTATAGATGTATACAGAGCCATTATTGTATACATGCTTATACATTGGATGAGACAATGCCAAGTGTTTTTGCAGCTAAAGCAAAGTAAAGACTATAGATAGCAGAGAGTCAGAATAGACATTAAAGAAATCAGAATAAGTTTCTTCATTTGAATTAGGAATGGTGCCTAGCAAAAGCATTCTGTACCTAGCAGGAGCATTCTGTACTGTACTGTACTGTACTTTTCTCCTAAACTAGATAGTATTTATGCCCATCCCTTCTACCAGCATAGTGACTAATTATTGATCTCATGCAGACACCACCTGTATGTTCTAAAATGAGATTTAATCAACAGCAATGAAAGCAAAGGATTAAAACAATATACAATTCTGCATGACTTGATACAATCAGACATGCATGCATGGGTAATAGTAATTTTAATAGACAAGATTAATAAAGAAATGAAGTAATAGTAATAGACATGCACAATAAACTATCCTACAGGGGCGACGGAGCAGGTACCGGTACCGCAGCTACCGTGATCGCGGGACCAATAAATTATTGCTGTTGTATTATGTCATTATTACTAATACTGTATACAACTGCAATGAATATTTTTAACATAACACTATCTTGTAACAAACTAGCAGCTGAAATGTTGCACTTATTCAGGAATAGGTGTTACTGTGCAATGCACCTAAGGACTTTTACCAAGATATATAATTATTATGGTAAATGGAGTAAAATGCTGTCTATGCAGCCTGCATGTCTAACCAAAAGAGCTATAGGGTGTACACTCACTGTGTCTAAGTCAGTGAAAAATGTGGATGAAAAAATGAAATGATCAAAATATTAGTATTAGTAGAGCGGATTGGTTGAAAAATCGTTCACTTTGTGATAAAAGCATGAAACCTGGTACACTGTTAGAACATGATATGAGGATCATTTTTAGCTATAGGGCCATCTCAGATTTGACCTCTGACCTTTGCGGCAGCTTTTTCTTCCAAATTGCCGATAAAGTCATCAACTCTCTGCTATCTATACTCTTTCTATATAATTTTGATCATTATACATAATAACAACATGCCCTAAGGAATAGTTTTATTCATAAAAAGTTTGACCTTTGACCTCTGCGGCAACGCTTTATTCATAAATTACGAGAGCAATCATTTTTAATGGTATTCACTGTTTGTGAGTTACCATTCATTGTAAATAGTAAGAGTATTCAAAATAATTATTCTTTTTGATAATCATGCAAAAGTTGACCTTTGCGGCAAGTTTTTCTTCAAAATTAATAGATGTGCATGACTACATGTACTATTAATTTAATGATAATGAATTTAGTCTCATGATAATGAGACTAAATGATAATGACTAAATGATAAAGACTAAATGATAAAGACTAAATGATAATGAGATATTATGATCACAGAGATGCTATCTTGAGTTGTGATGGTCATCACGATCATCAGTCAATGCAATAATTAATTATAGCTAGTACACCATAAAGAATGATAATCATACAAACTATTAGTAAAACTTCTGTAGCTCCTATACCAATACTAAATCCAGCAATAACACTGTGAATATAGTGAAAGTAAGACACTAACTGGGGTACACAGCCCTGTAGTATAAGATAAGATAATGTTACTATTATATAACACACTGCAATGATGCAGTACCTCAGTGTATATTAGCTCAGTGGTCACGTTAGTGTCCATGACAATATCTGGACATGTTGTCTCATTGGCCAGTGGGTTGGTGGTGTTACAGCAAGAGACTGGTACAGAGAAGTTGTTGAAAACTTGTTCATAATCACTGAAATTCATTGCTCCACAACACCTTAGCTATGAGATTAACATCAAATAGATAATGAATGATATTATAAACCCACTGTGATCTGAGCGCCATTCCAAGCATCCCTGTCTCCTTGAGAGCCATGGAAAAATGAAATGTTGGCACTAGTTCCAATACTCTCTGACAGCTATACAATGGTTAAAAACATGCAGTATAATTATTATGAAGTCATCACTCACTCCAGGGATCAGAGCACCTGCTGCAATACCAAGAACTGTTAGTATCACAAAAACAATTATCAATGGAATATAGGAATACTACAAAAACACAATTCTCACAAGATGAAGTAAAGAGCTCAATTGTACCTTTATTAGTATTTTGCAAATATTAAAACCATTTTTGTAATTATAAGATGCCCTCTCATACTTTACGAAAAGTCCAAACCCGACAGTAACAGCAATTATGAGCACACCCACAGTGATGACCAGGACAGATATTATGATCACAGAAATGCTGGCTTGAGTTGTGATTGGAAAGAACTGTGTGCACTGGACCTTGAATTAGACAGAATGTGACTGTATACTAGAGAGTGTACAGTATCTTACTATTGCCCATATCCCTACTGTTATTGTTGGTAGACCAAGTATTATTATTGCCTGTAGTGCAAGTAACAGTCATATATCACAAGCTATATAGCTTACAACTATTGGATACACTATTGAGTAGTAGCGTCCAACGAACTTCATGTGAGGACAAAAATCATTTAGATGTCCACGTAACGTATGTTTTTGTTCAAACTCTAAGTTGAATAAAAAATAAATTTTATATTATGATTGTGACTTGAACTACATGTACCTTTTTCAGTTTGTATGGTATCTTTCATAAGTCGATCTTTCTCCCCTGACACGTTCATGGCTTTGCCAAGATCTCTGTTCACAGTCATTCACCTCAAGGTATACAAGCAGCTGCAATCACTGAAACTGACGCTGTCAAACCACTGATTATCTACAGACCCTTCGCGAAATGACGTAATAATTTTACCGCGAGCGCGCGAAACTTGACTGGTTGGCAGAAGCTGCATCGTCAGTGCAATGGCTGCGAGCTGTAGCGCTGTAAACTGTTCCGTGATACTTGAAAGTAAGTGGCGTGAGTTCACACTAACAAGTAGCAGAGACGGGCGTGCATAAAAGCTGTTTCGAGAGCAAAGCGGTCCCGTCGGCCGTGTTTATTCACTGGACTACCGACTGGCCATTTTAGCAGGATAGAAAGCAAATCGGATAGAGCCTACACCTCGCAAGCAAGTCTTGTACGTTGCTTTGGCTAAACAAAGTCAGAAGAACCTGGTGAATTGATCGAGCTACAAGAAATGCAGTGATACAGTCGACACGCCAAGCAGAAATTTATTATTTTGGTGACGTCACGAGTAAACACAAAATGGAGCGTTTGAGGTGTGTCTGGTTGCTAGTGAAGAACGTTCTTTTGTACGTTATCCCGACGATAGAGGACTTAAAAACATAACCAGAACGGTCCAGGGAGAACTTTAGTTTATTTCTATGGTTATCTTGACTTCAGTTGGCTGTTGTGTTTGCCGTCTTCCGTCGTTTATTGTACCACACTTGAAAATGGCGTCGTGGAGGAACAGAATTCTCGAGAAGCTAACGCCTCGTACATGCAGTGGAACAACTTATATTCAAGGTATGTTTTACATTGATTATTGCTTAATGTGTTTTACCTGTTATGAGCGTGTATCTGTTGCGAGAAAAAAATTCCTGACGGTGACAAACGTGACGACTGAGTTTTATAATACATAATACTCGAGAAAACGTGATCTATAAAATTATTATGACACACAAAGCACTTGTAGTTAGAAAGAACTGGTCATACTACCCATGTACTTGTTCTATATCACTCTCATAATCTGTTTCATTGTCTGATTGATCAGAATCGATCACTGCTCCACTCTAGAGTTCTGTCTTCAATTTCCATGTTACGTGTCAGCCGTTACGTCTTATACTTTCTCTTGTAGTAGTGTTTGGGCCATGAACAAACTTCAGAACAGTTGTCCTTTTTTACATACACACCTTCCTGTCACACAACTAGTCTTACACTTACAGTCTTTTTGCCAAGATTGCCTTCAAAGGTAGCATTGTCTTGTAAATGCTTTTTGATTATAGCAGCATTTGGGATTTGGGCACGGCCTGGATGCTTCATGCCTCAAATAGGCTCCAAAAATTCTTTATGAATTGCATTGTACACGATGTAATAGGTACTATTGCAAAAGGGGTTGTGGGAAAGGTACAATTTCATTGAATTGTACTTACACACGTCAAACGTTCCTTGATATTAGGTACTTGTAATTTGTAATTATTGGTGAAGCATGCATCGTCACAGCCATGTATGCTGCATTTGATTATTGCTTGTCTTTCTCCCACCTAGGAACATGGTTTGGATCACTACCAATTCTTCGGAGGTCATCGTGACACGGGTGGCATATCGTGTCACTTGGTACTATACCCAGTTTTAAGGCTTCGTCGTGTTTGCCATGTGTGCACATTACTTGTGTGTTAGTGTTGTAATTCACTAAGTGCGCACACTTGACTGACTGACTCTCCTGGCTGACTGTCATCATTACCATCATTGGACAGACGTCGCTTGCTGCTTCTAGTGTCCATTTGGACCCTTTATGATCTACCTGTCACCATTAGAATATAATTATAGCTGTTATAATATGCAGTATTGTAAATTGTATTATCAAAGCGTGTCTAAATGGGATTGCGCAAGCGTACTTTGAAGCGCTCATAGTTCAGTGAGTGCAAGCTGGAACAACTCGAAGTTTGTATTATGTTGAGCTTGGTGTGTGTACATTTGCTGAGATGCATTATAATACTGAAAGCTGGTTGAGAAAAAAATTCCTGACGCAGTCTATGGAAGCATACGAATTCGGTGTCGTGCTTGGTTTAGCTCCGATACAGAGGCTGGTTTAAAGCGTAAGGCTACAAGGATTTGTGTATTGATAAAGCAGATGATGAAGATACTTTACTGCAAAAATAAAAGCAAAAGCACCAAGATGACAATAGATATGAACTGTTTAGTTTGCTTATGAATAATTCAAACATCCTTGAATAGACGCTGCAGGGTAGCGCGGCATGATAATAAATTGATTGTGTCTATTGACACCAATTCGTTGGTGTCAATAACGGCCACCGAAATGCTATTGACACCAACCTAAACCACTATAAAGGCATGTTTGTAGCGTTGATTGGTCAGCAGGTTCCGATGGCTCAGCGGTTAGCACGGTGGCTAGTAATGCGATCGTTCAGGATCGATTCTCGCTCCAAGCGTTTTTTTTTTGTTTTTTTTTTCCAGAAAACTTCAGTTTTAGCTACAATGTTTTTAGCTCGACGATCCTTAGTTAGGAAGACCCTCGCGACGATCCTTAGTTAGTTAGGAAGACCCTCCCGACGATCCTTAGTTAGGAAGACCCTCGCGACGATCCTTAGTTAGTTAGGAAGACCCTCCAGACGATCCTTAGTTAGTTAGGACGACCCTCCCAACTTTGCGCAGTTAGGAGAAGGTTTTTTTTAGGGTTTAGGATTTAGGTTGGTGTCAATAGCGTTTCGGTGGCCATTATTGACACCAACGAATTGGTGTCAATAGACACAGCCTAATAAATTTGTACGTGTGGTATTGGACTTCCGGTTATTTGGCGTGTCGACTGGATAGTGCGCCTCGCGAGTCTAGCCTCGATGTCACGCCTACTTGGTTACTCCCCTCTAAAACAGAGCAAGCAAAGAGCTTGTGGATAAACGTTACAGCAAACAGTGGCACTCCTGAGACCTAGTAAGTCCATTCAATATTGTTTTGCGACCTGAGCTCGCAAAACAGTGTTACATTAGCTAAATTTGTGTTCGTTTCTTTGCAAGCTTTGTGAGGCTTTGCTGGAGCTCATGAAGCCACCTTGCGCAGATGTTTAGACTTACCAATGGTCTCAGGAGTGCCACTGTTTGCTGTAACGTTTATCCACAAGCTCTTTGCTTGCTCTGTTTCAGAGTCGAGGGGAAATAAGTAGGCGTGACATCGATCTAGACTCGCGAGGCGCACTATGACTGCATTCTTGTAGCTCGATCAATTCACCAGGTTCTTCTGACTTTGTTTAGCCAAAGCAACGTACAAGACTTGCTTGCGAGGTGTAGGCTCTATCCGATTTGCTTTCTATCCTGCTAAAATGGCCAGTCGGTAGTCCAGTGAATAAACACGGCCGACGGGACCGCTTTGCTCTCGAAACAGCTTTTATGCACGCCCGTCTCTGCTACTCGTTAGTGTGAACTCACGCCACTTACTTTCAAGTATCACGGAACAGTTTACAGCGCTACAGCTCGCAGCCATTGCACTGACGATGCAGCTTCTGCCAACCAGTCACTGAAGTTTCGCGCGCTCGCGGTATAATTATTACGTCATTTCGCGAAGGGTCTTACTCTGAGATAGGGAAAAACTTGTCCTACAACCGCCTTACCATGGGAAATAGATCACTTCTTCAGTGGCTTGCTGAGGGTGAAACATTTTTCACGTAGTCGTAGACCCAAGGATCCTTGCGTTTGCAGTGACGACCAATTTCGTCTGAAATCACTGCTCCAATTCTCAAACTCAACATTGTAAACTACAAAGGTTAGATAACAATGTTACTGTAGCTACTAGACGCAAGGATTCAACTCAAGCTGTTGAACAGAAGCAGAAGCAGTAGTCAGGCGTGGGCTGAACTCGACGATCTATCTCGAGCGTGTTCAGTTTGTGGTGGTTTCTTGCATCTAGTATCTACAGTAACATTGTTATCTAATCTTTGTAGTGTATAATCTTGCGTTTGAGAATTGGAGCAGTGATTTCAGACGAAATTGGTCGTCACTGCAAACGCAAGGATCCTTGGGTCTACGTAAAAAATGTTTTACCCTCAGCAAGCCACTGAAGAACTGATCTATTTCCCATGGTAAGGCGGTTGTAGGACGACTAATTCCCTTTCTCAGAGCGAGGAGAAGAACGCGGATTTTCTACACAGAACGATTGGGAAACTAGAGTTCTAATGAACACATACCCGTGCGCTGAGCTAAGAGCTAAACACGACTACTCCAGCATTACTACAACACTCCCGTTACAGCTAATCCATAGACAGCTCCAGATAAATATTGATGATAGCAAAGCTACCATAATGCACTAACCGTGTTCTGAGCTAAGCCTAAGAGCTAAACATGACTACTCCAGCATTACCGTGTGCAACACTCACTGCGTTACAGCTAGTCCATAGACAGCTCCAGATAAATATTGATGATAGCATAGCTACCATACATGCACTAACAGGTGATCGGCAAGAAGTGATACTGACGTACGGCACATGTGAGACTGAGTGAGGACATCGTTATGGATAGGAGGTTGGGTGACACACCCACAATACCGTAAAGTGCTCTGACAAGGACACGTAGCTTTAGAAAGCCATGGATTAGCCGCTCGAGCAAGGCTTGCCAGCACAGAAAACGTCTTCATAGGACTATAGATTCAGTGAAGAAGCTGCAAAGTGCACTTTCGTGGCGAATTTCGAGCAGTGAGACGTAAACAAGCGTGTTTTTTGTCCACACACAAACACACACACATATAGACGGACACAAACGCATAACCCTAGCGCATACTGCGCACGGGTAATAAATAACGCCCTAGTCCCCCCCCAGGCGGAATATTTTAATTATCCGTTTCTGAGTTATGAATACGTGCCATTACGTCATTTATATGACGTCATGTTACTTCCGGGTGGCATAATATTATGCCACGCGGTAGTCGTGGCATATTTAGGGTTGGGCGGAATACAAGATGGCGGCTACACTTAGGCTAAACGCAATAATTCACGTATATCTTGGCTGCTGACGACATCAAGGGTATTTTAACTACCTAGGGGCTATCCTAAGAGGTAAGCGCTTACAATGAGTCTACTATTAAAGACTATAAGGCCAGTTGGTACGGGCATGAAAAGATGGCGTCTCGCCTGGAGGCACTACTACGGCACTGCCATATCTTCGCCGTACGGGCGTTTCAAGCTAATCTAACGTTCTGAAGCTCCTTACACGATTTGTGCGATTACAATGAGACCTTCAGAAGCACAATAAACCAGGTCTAAGGTGGTAAACCAGAGTTCACGTGGTCACCCATTTGTTCATCTTCTTTCTTCTTATTCTTCTTCTTCTTCAGAGAGCCTAGCGCCGTGGCTAATGAGCTATTCGAGACAAAACCTACACAGAAACTACACTAGTTAGTCGTTGGGAGCAGTGCACCGGATATCTATTTAAGCCTAACACACTAGCAGAAACGAGTATTTTCAGGAAAACAGCGATTTTTGGTCCATAACAGACTCCATTCCATCATTCTGTTTGAACTCCGTTACTAGGTTACGCCTACTCGCGCACGCCCGTGTATGCAATTATTCTAATACAAGCGCACCTTAGTACAAATTGCTTGGAACGCGAGTGCTGCTGCCACTAGCTGCAGTGTTCACAGCAGTCTGTACGAGCAAATCTTCACTGTTACACTGGATTAGTCTGTTCAGGCTTGTAAGAATGCTAGCCTAAGCTTAGCTAATGTTGCATGATACGTGTTGCATATTCAGTGCAGAGTCGCTTGATCGCCGGAATGCAGTCAGCTCAGTGATAGCTAGTTCTCTTTTACACTGTATTAGCATAAGTGCCAACTAAGTCATTAATAAAAAAGAAAAGAAACAAGTAATAAAAAACATTTTAACCAAAATGCAAGAGATTTAGGGTTGGTACATTTATCGAAAAAGTATGGAAACAAGATTTTGAAATGAAAAGGATTGTAACAATAGCAGTGTAATGATACCTCCCTAAATTAACTGCTTTCGATAGTTGTGGTTAATTTAATAGGGAGGTATCATTACACTGCTATTGTTACAATCCTTTTCATTTCAAAATCTTGTTTCCATACTTTTTCGATAAATGTACCAACCCTAAATCTCTTGCATTTTGGTTAAAATGTTTTTTATTACTTGTTCAAAATGAATTGCCCGTTCCCGATGAAAATGTACAGTGAATTCAACACTTTGAGCGTGCACTGGATGCGTACGCAAGATCGAGAAGCTGTTTTATGGCAGCCACAAGCTATCTGCAACTACCAGAAATGATGTGTAAGCTTAAGAAGACGCTAGCAACTACTCAAAAAAATTTAGTGGGATGCGTTTTAAACGCACTTTGGCTACTTACAGACTAGCAGGCAGCTATAGCTAGCTCATGGCATCCTTAACGCGGCTCCTCGACCTTGCGTACGCTGTACAGTTTCATTGAGAACATTGCCACCCGGAAGTAAATTACGTAATGTTTTTGACGTCACATGCAACCGCCCTATACTGTACCAAGGGCGTATAGAGAAAGAGGGCATGCAACTGTCAATCACTCTGTAGGACAGCGAAATACTTATTGTTACTAAAAATAAACATCAATTAAACTCCGTATACCTTTAGTATACAGTGCATACGTCAGTACGTATGCGGAGAGTGCAGAGAAAATGGCTAGTGCAGGTCTAAACGGCGGCATAGTGACAGTAGTAGCTGCTCGCCCTTGTCTGTAACCGCTAGACGAATGCTTGTCGCTAAATGCGTGAAGGGAGGCACACTAGTTCGCGCATTCTTCAAGCTGGAAACCTGAAATTCGTGAGACTGTCGCTGCCCTCTACTGTAGCTTGCGTTTGGAAGAAAGCCAAGATCAGCTGTGGATTGTTGTATCTGTAGTAGGAGAACACTGGCATATGGATTGGACTGGTACCGCTGTGCTTGGGATCGCGGGACAGGCTGTATCTGACTGAATAAGCGTCATTAGTTACCGCCTACTTTTTTCTACGTCAGCAATTGATGGGCGTAACTTCTAATTTTAGTAACAATAAATATTTCGCTATCCTACGGGAGTGATTGATGGTTGCATGCCCTCTTTCTCTATACGCCCTTGACTGTACTAGACAGCAGGAGCACATGAACAGAAGGAGCGTGCAACTGTAAACCGCGCGTTAGTGCCAACAGTGTATAATTAGATTCACAGATGTGTGCTCAGAACTTCCATATTTGGAAGTTTTTGTGCTTCATTAAATATGCCTGACGTACATTCTGTGCACGTGATACATAATAGATCTAAGTGCGGCAAGAGAGGATGGCGCGAACCCATCGACGTCTTAGTCAGGCCAGCTCCAAGAGAAAGCTGATCATGCTGTCTCCCCGGCGGATCCAGGGGGGGTACGACAAGCTAATTTATTCTGACGTAATGTACGTGTTCGTGAATAATACATGACATTCCGATCATTCCATACGCACACGTGGGCACGCATGGCAGCTGCAACTATAGACGAAGCAGTATCAAAAGCTCCTATGTGTTCGCGTCCGTGGTATCATCCAGGAGTAGAGGACGATCAGGAAGACTGCGTGTGTGTGCTTTCAATCGGTCCTCCTTTTTACTATACCATTCCGAGCTTCGATGTGCTGCAAGTTCAGCTAATGCAATTGAGAGTCATGGGCTACGACTCTAAGGGAGAAGAACAGCACTATGATTTCTTTATACGTTATGACCCTTCACTCAGCCATGGTAAGTGTCCAGCTTGGATGAGAATCAAAGATGCAGCAATTGTGAAGGTTTGTCACTGTCAAACAATCTTAACTCACTCGAGGCGTTCTATTCAGTCTTGAATTAATTTGCAGAAAGATGAGTTTTCAGTAAGTGTTGACACCTCTGGTCTGATGCTAACGGAAAAGGGAGTTGTTATAGTGTGGGAGTGGAATTGGGATGACAGTGACAGTGGTGAGGACCATGTTTCAGAATCATCAGTTGGAGCTGATTCTGACGATGATGATCACAACCTGTACATTGACAGCGAGACAGACGAAGCAGACACAACAGTGGCAGAAACAACAGTGGCAGAAACAACAGTGGCAGAAACAATAACATTTAAATGCATTGGAGCAACACATGACTCAGCTGGACAACAAGTGATGGCAAGAGCAAAAACTTTAATTGATCAGCAAGAATGTGTCCCTGTGATAATTGAACCAGAGCCAGACAATCAGTATGACTCAAAGGCAATAGCATTTAAGTGCAAAGTGGATGGAAAATGGCATAGAATTGGCTATATTGTGAGAGAAGCACTTGATGATGTCCACAATGCACTTGCACAGAAGTTAGTCATAGATGTGTCCTTTAAGTGGATTAAATATCTCGTCATATGGATGCGTTCAGGACCAGGCTATTATGCTGGGATTAACACTACAATTAGTGGGAAGTGGTCATTACAAGTACACAGATGTGCTAGTACACGATAACACATGATTTCTGAATTTTTCAATAACAATATTCTATGCATAACTATGCTCTAAAACATGTAATGAATCAGAGGGTAAAGGAGGTAACTCTATTGGTACATTGTGAAATTGAGCTCTCACTGTCAAACTACCCCTAGTTGGCATAGTTGCTCGTCTTGGTGCAAAAGCTGCTGGTTGCTCTCTTCTTGGTATTCTCTTGTTTTTGCGTTTTTTCTTTCTTGATGAGTCTGCAAAATCAGATAGTTGTCCCTCATAGAAACGTGTGTGGCTAGATGTGTGATAGTAGAACTTCAAGTCTGGGTCCAAGCGCTTTGTAAACTCTATGCAGGCTTTTCGAAACCCTAGGTTCATTTGCTTGGTTGTGAAGTTTTTACCAATGCTGTCGCGCATAACGCTGAAGAAGCATTCAACATCATCAGTCGTACTGGCTCTTGGGTGCTCTGGTTTCCTTCTTTGATTGACACTGTCTATGCGACGCCACTCTCTGCTCCCTATGTTGGCAATACATGCTACGAGAGTTTCCCGAGAAAATCCAAGAATATTATCAATTCTCCTGCAAGCATTAATAATAAAACACTTGTAGCTAAAATGCATCACAAACCTGTTGACTTCAATAGTACTAAAATCATACAAAGTTTTGTGCCAAGGCATTAGCTCTTCAAGAATAAGATTCAGGAATTGCATGTTAAACCTGCAACGCTGTAGCTCTGTTAGCCCTCGCTCGTCACATGCTCTCCTCCAGTTCCAAACTGTTTCAATGTACTTTGCTTCATACATATACCCCTTCCTACGCATAAATGCAGCAAGATCGGGACTAAAGAGGCGCTCAGCATCAATAACAGATTGTTTCCGTTCTCCTGTGAGAGCAGGGTAGGTCAGACCTGAAGACGGGTCAGATATAGTGCTTCAACGTATCGCTCTAACTGAAGGGCATTAGGCCCGCCACTTCTTGTCTGAGATGCAATTCTCTGTGTAATCATTTACAATAAACAGTTCATCTGTGTAGTAATAATACCTTCAGTACATGTGCCTCATCTTCACGTTCACAAAATACGGTATGGGTCTCAGGATGTACTTCTGGTACATACAGATACGTACAGAATTGGACACCTTTAGATTCCCAACTCAAAATTTCATGTGAGAACTCCATCTGAGCTAGAATAGACTTCATTTGGTCAGTCATGTCTTCTGGTTGGTCTTGAAATAAGAGACATACTTATAATTTACAGTATTACTGCAGTTCTTAACAAACCATGTTTCCAGGTTGTAACCTTGTAGTCATTACCAGCAACATCAGGAACAGTTCTTGGTCTCAACCATGCCACAATGTGTTCCATAGCCACACCTTGAGATCTCAATTTCCATATCTCATGGGCAACTGCGGCTGGCACAATCTTGTTATGAATTAGAGAACGGCCATCTTGCGATACTATATTATGCAAAATTGCAACTAAAACGCTAAGAGTTATGCAGTTATAGTTATACAACTACCTGTTGGGGTAAGCATAGATAAAAGAGCAGTATGACTCATCCTGCTGTACTTTCTCCTCACATCACTTCTGATTTGGATTACAGATAAAGGTCGAGTGTACCCTTTTGTCCTCAAGTAGTTGAACTCGCCATCGCTGACAAAGCCTGCATGCGTTTCAATGCATTTATACTTAATATACATGTACATATACCTACCTGCAACTTTCATTCCATGAGCAACCATCTCTTTTATGAGTTGAGTTATCAATCTGCGCAGGTCATTCTCCTTAAGACCATCATATGGAAAACACTGCACCGGTAAGGCATAAGGCTTTTTGTTACGTAACTCAGAGCTGATCATGAAAGTGAACACATGAGTTGCTGGAGAGCGCTTAAACCTTATTATTCTCTTCATCAAATCGACGTACTTGCTGCGAATTGAGCTCAGCTTTCTGGGAATATTGCATTGCTGGTAGTCTGCAGCAGGATTCTTAACAATTTCTAGTGTGGCTTCCACATCTGCATACAAACTGCGGCCAACAGATATAAGCTGTGTCAATTCCTGTACGTCCCAAGACAAAGCAAACATTGAATCTTGGGCTGGGCGTGTTTTAGCTTTCAATTTGTCTTCATATGCATGCTGTTTGAGAGTCTTGCAATGCTAGAATTATTACAAATCAAGATTATTATTAAAGTTATTATGGTACACGTGCATACTCATATACATAAATGGTAATTACCTTTCTTAACGAAGTCTAACTCAGTAGATATATATTTTTTGGCAGTCAATAGATCACTCTTAATCAAATTACGGATATTTCTCTTACATATCCCAATCCCTTCTATATCCATTTTAGGCGCTGCTTGAACTCTTGCTGAAGTTTTTGTAGTGTTGTATCATTCAGGTCCACATCACCAGACCAAACTCCACTTGTCGACTCCCAAATACCCTTGACAACATCACAACCATCACCTTTAATCCACCACCAAGTATCATCTGTACTAGCATTTGCTGCCTTCTGGATCACAGCAGTCTAAATATGTTATAACAATAATTATCTACATGCAGTTACTTATTCACATACCTGAATCTGTGAACCTATAATGTAGTCACTTTTCTGTATGTCTCTCTGAAGAGTTCGTTCTGAGGGAGCTGGTACGTTAACAAGCGCCTATAATAAACAATTGATATTAACTATAATTATTAGGTGCAATGTATGTTATGATGTACTCTCACATTGACAGGATTCATTGGATTAAGCAAAGATTTGCCTCTATGCTGAATCTGAATGATTGGTTCATAACTCCATTTTGGCCCAGAAAAGATTTTAGCCCACTTGGTTCCAAATAGTATGTACATGGTCTGTAACCACTCACGGTAGTCTGGCGGACAATGAACCTATAGTTGATAAAAGGGTATCAGTGTTTAGTTGAATAGTAATTATGGAAACTTGCTTTCTGAACAGATGAAGCAGTGAAAAAGGTTACAATGTATTCTAACAATCCCATTGGCATTCTTGAGGTAGGAAGCAGCGAATCCGATCCATCAGGACGAGTCGTACCCAAGGCCATAGCTAACAAGTACACCACATTGCTACGTCTTGATTGGTGCAAGTGGTTAAAAGCTGAAACAACCAGTTTCAAGAAATCACTTGGTGGCAGTAGCAAATGAGTGTGATGCTGCTTAAGATACGACAAAAATAGCTCCGAAATAATGTCTAATTGATCATCTTCTCCAAGTGATACAAGTACTTGTTGACACTGTGCAATTGTTTGTGCACGTGTAGGTACAGGCATGGTGTATAATAACGGTGCATTACTAGACAAGTTGACATTGGCACTTGAATGAGGAAGAGTGGATAAAGTGGCGGCTAAAGGAGAGAAAGGTATATGACTGGAAAAGGTGACATTTGAAGATTGTGGCATACAACCTGAGAAAGTTGCACTTGGAGAAGTGAAGAGAGGTGCATGACCAGAGAAAGTAAAACTTGCTGAAGACAAATTAGAAGAGGTGTTACTTAAAGTAGGGATGGTAGAGAAAGTTGTACTTGAACCACAGAGAGGCACCATAGAGAGGACAGTAGAAACTGTTGTTGCCACAGAGGAGGTAGTAGGAACTGCTGAGGAGGTAGTAGAAACTGTTGAGGAGGTAGTAGGAACTGTTGTTGCTACAGAGGAGGTTGAAGTGATTTGCACAGAAGCACGCTTTCGCCTATAATATTTATCAGCATCTGCCGGTGATGAGAATTGCTTGCTAAGTATTCCAATCACTCGGTAGCGGCAAGCCGAACCTAAAAATTACAAGCCAATAAGCTAATTGCAAGAATGAAATCATGATTACTAACCTGTACGGCAATACGAAGTTTTCAGAAGTTGCTGAATGAAAGTGCCAGCTTGATCCCAAAATTGCTTGTGCTTATGATTTACCCACTCATTCCCTGAAGAATGCAGCATCAAAAATAGAATCAATCCTTCTAGCTCAGCAACAGTCCAATTTGGCAGAGGATCACTCGTGATTTTAGTAGGAAATAAGATCTTCCTGGCTTGCAGGGGTTGAGGGTGGTGCTCCTGTCTTAAAGAGCTAGGCTTTGTGATGTCATGCCTACTAGACTTAGGAGTGCATTCCAGGTCTAGTCTATCAAATGCATCAGTAATATCTACACCGAATGAGCGCTCAGGAGTCGTAGGAGGGTCCCTCTGCCGTTCTCTGGAGCTACCAGAGGCACAGCTGCTAGCTACACCTTCATCCATTGATAGTGAAAAAACTAAAAGAGGTAAGGGTGGGGTAAGGTAGCTTAAACGAAAGCTCTTGGGTAGTAGTATCTATTCCGCAACACACTTACCGTTGAAATTGTCCTCTATAGACGAAGCTGACCAGGAAAGTCGCAATGTATTTTGATTTACCCTACGAGCAGTAACGTCAGCATTACGTCAGAATAATTAGCTTGTCGTACCCCCCCTGCGGCGGATCCGTTTACAACAAGTGAAGAACTCGCCCGTGAGGAGCGCAATGAAAGCTGGGATGACCGTATTCAAGCCGAGCAACACCAGGCGCGCTCGCTGTCGTAAACTTACCAAGTAATGCGCGTTAAATAGATATGACGTACGTTCATACTAGCATAGATAGTACACATAACGGGATTGGTGACTCCAAATCACGTAATACAATTATGCGCGGCGCATCCGTGTTACAATATTTGGCCGCATGGTTGCAGCTGACAACGGCGAGGAATGGCTAGTCAGCTGTAAAAACAAGACTACATACAAGTGCTTGTAGAAGGTAGGCTGCATTACACAGTGTAAATTTACAGATTGAGAAGTGGTCTAACTAAGGATAGTTGTTTTATCTAACCAAACTGTTTTTATTATGCACAAATCTCTTGTTTGATCAACCTGGAATGTGCGTCTCTTCAGTGCAGAATTTTCTGTACCTATATACACGCACAAACATAAGCTTTCTACAACTGCATAGAAAAAAATGACAGAGAAGGAGTTGTTGTATGCCTTTAGTCACTTTTCTTCTTTGTGCTTGGAGTTTTTGTTAAAAATAAAGTGATCAATGTAGAAGAAATGATTAATTTAGTTGCAGATTTCCTGTACCTATTTTGGAGAAGCAAATAATTTTAGTCAATATATTTTTGAACCAAATACTAGTGATAGGTCTATATTATGCCCTTAAATGTCTTACGTAGCTCTGAAATAAATATCAGAGGGTTCACATGAAGATATAATTGTTGCTCTTTTAGACAATGGGAAGAATGCAGTTGAAAAGTACCAAAACTCACACTCAGCTGGCTGTTTCAATACTAACATCCAACCCTCACTCACAGCAGCCAACAACTCTCACTCACGGACTCACCGCACACAGCAGTAAACCAGAACCAACTGTGTATAATTCAACTTTGACCATGTTGTACTGAGTCAGCTAGCTCATTGGTACAGTACAGCATACAGATTAGACCAGCTGCTGGTGATTCTTTCAAATTTACTTTCTTATTATTCAACTTTATGCATAGAGTTGTATGTACTGTGTTGTGTAATAGCAAGAGTGATACTCAGTATACAGCAGTTCAGCAGTAGCAGTAGTCTCGGCAGTAGTAGCAGTTCTGCTGGGCCGTATGGACTTCTCGCTGGTGATGACCGCTTCAACAACAGACAGTAGAACTATATTAAAGAGATACAATTACAGCATGCAGTATCTTAGTATCATGTACCTTGCCGCCGAGTTTGTGTCTCTTTTATAATGTACACGAACAGGAACTGCATTTGAACTATCTGCCATAGCTATCCACTTAATATGCAGGCGCAAACGCGGCGCTGTAACGCGGATGTGCCGTAAAAACAGGGATAATTTACGGGAGTCACCAATCCCGTTATGTGTACTATCTATGATACTAGTCTCGTCCCCAGACCACACCCCCTCGCTTAATTGCTCGTGAGAGGGTCTGGTGGCTTTAGTCGATTTTCTTGGGCCAGGAAGTAACTTTTTCCCCGGAATGTCTGGGGTAGAATCTGATTGGTCAGAACGCTAACTCTTACGTAATACAAACCACATCGATAGAATGATGGCGGTCAAGATACATGTACCTCGATACGGCGACTGTAGTCTTTTTCCTGACATTCTCGAGCCGCGTGTTTATGGATTGCAGTGCAACTGCAGTCTTAGCTCCTTTTTCGATGTCAGAGAAGCACGTTCGACAAGCGTACGTAGGATCGTCGTACGATCCGTGTTCAAGCTCAATCATCTCTATGTAGTTCTTCAAGTCTTGAGAACATTTGTCCAGACGTCTTCGCCTTCGCAGATTGTCTCCCTCGTTCAACGAGCAACTACATACGAGACACTTGTGTGTAGCAGCCATTTTCCTTTTTGCAGGTGCAAATACTAACATTTATACATATTCATTAGTGTTACGTAACTCTCGTACACGAAAAGCCCAAGAAAGTGCAACTAAAGCCACCAGACCCTCTCAGAAGCAAAGCGGAAGAGGTGTGGTCTGGGAACGAGACTACGTTCATACCTAGGTAAAGCGGAAGTACGTCATTAATTATTAAAGTGTTTGCACTGTACGTTGCACGCTCCTTCTGTTCATGTGCTCCTGTAGATAGTGACTATATATCTTTTATGTAAACTACGTTTTCAGGCGAATAAACCATTGTACCATGCATGCAATTGGATAGCTCAGTGGAATCAAATTTGGACCGTAATCGGACCGTAATAATAGTTATGCTCAGAAAATGTACATGCTATAATACGTACATAGTGGTAAGAGCCAAGCAGTGCTGAGCTAGTCTGTTTTTATGCAACGAGGATCCATATTCTAATCGAAGCCTCGTGGTTTGTATCCAATGAATAAAGTCAATGAACCATGAGAACTCAATGCAAACAAACTTTAATATTAAATGATTATACAGCTAGAGAGGATATACAGTATCAGCTAGTGGGTTCAGTCTATGACAATGCATGAGACATCATCAAGTTTCTGACGTTTCACTGGTGGGTTCTCTTGACCGAGGATAGGACGAATACGATTCAACAACGCTAGCCTGGTGCGATATGTCTTGAATTTACCATCGTTCTTTGTGACTACAAGTGTGTAAGGCACACTGTGACACTCGGTTGTACCACTAACATTGGTACTATGGTGAGCTATCAGCTTTTGCTCAAGATGACTGCGATTAGACTGTTTCGTACGAAAACGAGTCACACTCTTCTGAGGGTCCTTCAAGAATGCTGCCAACTTGGTACAAAACTCACAGCGACAATCAAGATTAGATTGAATAGACCAAGTTGGTGCCTGCTGGGTGAGCTGTTCTAGAATGATGACACACTGAGATATAAGAGAGGTGAGAGCAGTACCGCTGTTTTCCTTCATGGTCTCGTGTAGCTCTATGGCAGCTGGTACTAATGCACCAAGTAATGAATAACGATTCGGTTGCCTGAAGAAACTTTGTATTACAACTCCCAACTGGTTTTCGCGTTGTAACACACACAGAGTCTTGAATAGATCACAGATAAAATCTTTCAAACGAGCCCTTGAGTATATACATGTGTACTCTTGCGGGCCAGACCTTGAGGGTTACGAAGAACAATGTCTTGCTCGTTAGTTAAGGCATGGCAAATGACATCAGCCATTTTCTGACATACTTTCAATTTTTGAGACGACAAGGAACCAGTAGCTAATGAAGACAGAAAGTTGCAAGCAATGCTCATCTCTTTGGTAACAGCGTTCTCAAGAAGGGCCACAAGTGCTTCTTCCAGCTCTTCCCAACCAAAAGCAGTGCCTAACTCCACAATCGCCTCACAGAACCGTTGACACTGCAATAACTTTAAGTGCTTAACAGTGATAGCTTTGAATAGATCACTCACAAGAGTTATAGCCTTGAGCCGTTTTAGACAAGTTATTAGATTGATAAAGTCGTCTTCATTTGCACAAAAATCTGAATTTGTACTGACAGCTACTATCTCCTTTGCCATGTCCTCACATTCTCCTAGCAGCTGCTGGTTATCTTGGGATTCGCAAATCTTGGAATTCAATTTTTCTATTGCATTATTAACATCACCCATCACCAAGAGAGTATGTTTCATCGGCCAAATAAACAACGCTGCCTTGTGATAGGATCTGTCTAACGTTGCTGCTGCATTGCCAGTAAATGGTTCAAAATTTTCGTCAGTGGGTTTACCCAATTCAGGCACTATAGCATCGTGGGTTAGCTCAATGGAGTCGATATTGTCAAGAAACTTGCCGGTTGACGAAACTAATTTTTCGATGTTAAGGTCTTCTTCTTCGATATCTTCTATATAATAATCCTCACGAGAATCGCCATAGTCATAACGCCTTCGTCCATAATAATTACTACCCATTGTGCAATGTTGCTCTAATGTCACGATACCAAGATAAAGACAAAACTTCATTTGTTTCTCTGCCTCAAGGATTATCTCAGCCTTGGCTCTGTCGGCATTCTTCAGTAACCCAAACGAAAGACTAGCCTCGCAATAGTTGTGATCCAGCACGTAAGCTACAAATGGTACACCATCGTCATCCTGTTCCCACTTCCTCATGTCCTCTACCACTTTAGCAGCGACTTCACGATTGTCAAAAGGGACAGGGCAAGCATCGTCTCCAGAGTATACTAGATTATAAACTAGACACAATCTGTATCCTCTGGTCACCTCACACAGCTCGTGCTCACAATCAGCATAGAAAGCAGCATAGTTGTAATCAGTGACTCCCTTCGAACCAGAAAAGTCGAATATTTGTTCTTCGTTGCGATGTCGAACACGAAGCTCACCACCATCATAGTCGGACGGAAGCTGTATCACTAGAGTACCGAACATTTTGTCAGTCTTCTCTGTATCACGATGAGGCTGTAATAGAGATAGAGAAATCTGTAATAATTATACTACGAATGGTGCTAGACCATGTATATTTTCATGGTTGACTCATTGATTGAGATTCAATGCATTAAACTACAGTAAAACCCCTCTTAGCGGACACCCCTCATCCCACACTTGTATAAACCACATTTGAGTGTATAATAAACCCCTGATAAGAGGACACCCTCTCTATAATGGACAATTTTGTTGGTCTCAAAGGTGCCCCGCCTTAGAGAGGATTCACTGTAATGGTGCTCAAGCCTGCTAACACTGTAATGGTCATAATTTTCTTGAGATCGCGAAATTTCTGTAATAAACATTTTGAGTAAGCATGGAATAGGCTTAAACTCTGACACTAAAACACATTTAGCTGCCAATTTGCGAAATAATGTAATTCTATAGCCCGCAAAAATTAATAAAATTTAAGGTGTGACCCATGCACAAAAATAGTGACTAGCAGATAAACTCAAAAACGTTTCTTCAATACAAGACTAAACCCATAAATTATTCGCAAAATCTATATCACCAGAAATACTTAGCATACACGTAGGAAAAGATTCCACTTATACCCTGCATGTTCACACTGCGTGTTGGAACCAGGCAGAACCACATCATGTTATCACTAATGATCAAAGTTCAGACACAATTAAACCGCGTGCAGGAAGCAGCCCACATATGGTTGGGATACCGCAATGGTGCCGTTCAATTGCATTCATACTGTCGGTCCGGTTCGATTCTAACACGTAGTGTGAATATGGTATTAGTTATCTATTTACCCAGGAGTCCATAATCAACCGCGCCTACTAAAGAGTAGGAGTGTGAATCGCCCACGCTTTAATTGGATTTTCTGCCAGCGAACTGTCGCTAGCGGATATACTATTTTTAGCGCATGAAGATGGCAGCTCAATACTGAAGACAGAGAGTTGTCTATGATCTAAGCGCTGAGGAAGCATCCTGGTCTCTATTTCTAGCTCGATTTACAAGGCCGTCGTTGCCTTCGCCAATCCTCGTGAGCGTGGCTGTCTTCCGTTCGATCAAAGCTTCGTGTCATATCACTGGTCAGCTGTTTCTCAGAGTTCCATTCCTTACCTGAGATGTAACAGTAGTTGTTACGGTTAGTGGCCGTGATACAACACAACTGAAGCGGAACAGCTATGCTGACAGGTCAACACAGCAGCTCCAAGGATCCAGTTGTATGATCGAGCGATAAACAGCTTCGAAACAATCAGATAGCCGAACCACGAACGTACAGGTGATCTAGCGACGCCACGATGTGGCTGGATAGGCTATCAGATGCTTTCACGAGTACATACAGTTGCTCTCAGGTTGCCCATGTTCAAGGAGGTGCGGTCTAACTGCGCTAAAAATAGTATATCCGCTAGCGACAGTTCGCTGGCAGAAAATCCAATTAAAGCGTGGGCGATTCACACTCCTACTCTTTAGTAGGCGCGGTTGATTATGGACTCCTGATTTACCATGATGCACCCTGAGTAACCACACCCACCACTGGAACCACACCCACCCACCACTGGAACTCAGAGACAAATGAGAGGCATCTGAACACCAGGATGAGCTCACATAGTATTTGCTATCATGCTGCCCACAATGTGAGCAAACACAACCTATCGCACATTTACCTTGAAGAAGCTCCCTTGCTCATACAGCAGGAATTTATACAGATCACACTTCACACTCAGTTTCAGATCACATCCCAGTTCCTTCTTCACTACAGCAGCCAGGTTCTCCAAGTGTGAGTTCCACTGAGGATTCGTGATAGTGAACTGCGAGGGTTCCAGCTCCCACGTGTTCCTCACAGTGGTGTCTACTATGGTCTCTTGTCCTCTACCGAATGGAGCCTGAGTACACGCAGCTATGATAGCCTTAGCTTGAAGCTTGCCTACTGGAAGACCCACGTAGCCTTCCACTCCATTGATCTTGAGAGCTGGGAGAGGAAACTGGAAAGGACCGCCGCTGGCAAATGAACCTGGTATAGTCACAGAATTCAGTGTATCGACAATGGATCGAATGTACGGATAGTTCTTGGCGTGAGGACGACTCATTCTCGAGACAAGAGAGATACAGCTGGTTTTTAGACCACGTGTGAATAGGGCGTGGTTGTTGGAAATTGCGCCACCACGTGGCTGCACGCTCTGCTAACCGGCGCTAGTGACTGCTATTCGAGTTGCTCCTTTTGTCTCAGAAAGTGCTATTAATATTTCCAAAGAGAGAATGCATACAAAGAAGTGGTTGCAGGGTGCAAAGTACCTGAATTAGCACAGTGCTGGTGAGTTAGTCATCTTGCTACTTAGCCTCGTACTTGCTACTATACTAATAAAAATTAATTTTTGTCTACTCTTCACTGCTAAACAATCAAAAAGCATCATTAAGAACTGTGCTGAAACAATAGCAAAATGAGCACTACAACAAGAACACATATGAAACAACAAGAGCATACAACAATTATAATGAGAAGTCAATGAGGATGAGAGTAACTATGAGCAATGAGAATACAAGTCAATGAGGATAAGAGTAATGAGCATGAGTATACAATGAGTTAGACAAAAACGATGTGACTCAAAAGAGAGATACACAGCAAGATTGCAGTATAGATGTGTTCAATCCAAGCCCGTAGACAGGGGGGGTTCGGTAGGTTCGGACGAACCGCCCAGGCTACCCAACGGTCCGCTTGAAGTCTTCAGAAAATTACTATACTGGCTACTTTTGACTCTACAAATCGCTGTTGCTAGAGTAGAAGACTGCAGTAAGCCAATAATACGGCTAGCTTCCTAGTTGCATGCACGGTACGCGATCGCGAGTGACCAATCTGCTGCCTGATTCAATGGAAACGCCCATCATGAATAATTAATTAGCTAAAATTTTCGGCGGCGCTTCGCGCCGCAAACAAAAACGAACCTCCCCGTTACAAATCCTGGCTACGGCCTTGCAATCTATGACTATGCATGTGTCATCATCAAACTTTGGGCGTGTCAATTGCGCTGAACTGCTGAAGCGCCCAGACTGAGAGCAGAGACAAAACGAAGCTGTTCGAGAACCGAGAAAACTGATGTAGGCGGAGTCAATGATCAGCTTCAGCGACAAGAGGGTTAATTAATGGAGTCGCCCAAACAGTCCAAAAACCAGGTTTTTTAAGGTGGCGGTATACCCGTTTTTATGAATATTAATGAGCGACTTTCTTTTATCTGCAGCTCGTGACAGAGCAACGCTAGCAGCATGAAACTCACTCTGATGCATCAATGAGTGTGTCTCAATGTATAATGCAGCTTGAAACGTTGCACAATATTCTACACCAAGGAATAATGTAGGAACAATCGACATCGTACGGATACGCATTTTTCTAGCCAAAAATCTCTCCTGACTAACCGTGCAGCAAAGGTTACCAGCTGAAATTCGACTCTTATAAACCATTTATAGGTGCAGACGAAGAGTTTTCTGCATTTACTTTTCCTGATTTTAAGAAAAACACTTTTACATTCTAAATCATGGCTGATTTTGCAGTTACGTCCATGTTTGTCGATGCATAGAACAGCTACGTTCAGCGTGGGTCAACAAAACTCTTCGTCTGCACCTATAAATGGTTTATAAGAGTCGAATTACAGCTGGTAACCTTTGCTGCACGGTTAGTCAGGAGAGATATTTGGCTAGAAAAATGCGTATCCGTACGATGTCGATTGTTCCTACATTATTCCTTGGTGTAGAATATTGTGCAACGTTTCAAGCTGCATTATACGTTGAGACACACTCATTGATGCATCAGAGCGAGTTTCACGCTGCTAGCGTTGCTCTGTCACGAGCTACAGATAAAAGAAAGTCGCTCATTAATATTCATAAAAACGGGTATACCGCCACCTTAAGGATATCTCGCTTTTGGTAGTGTTTGATGCCTATCTAAGAAGTAAGTGCACTACCCCAGATATTTACACACGCGATGGTACAGATTTAGTAGAGATTCGTTAACTCAGGACAGCGCCAGGCTTACTGAAAGAAGAAAGAAAGAAACATGAACAATTCGCGTGGGCGACGATTTCAGCTTGCCACTTTAGAAACGTCTGCCAGATTCGCCAAAGGTATTTTCATGCTCAGAACAATCGTCTAATCAATCCTAGACGTCAGAAATCTTGAGAAATGCTAAAACAGCGAAGATCTGCAACGGCTCTCTGAGAGCCGCCATCTTGGTTTTCGTTGTCAAGCAAGCAGTCCCGGCGACTTTCATAGACTCCCTACAAGCGCTTACACTTCAGATTCACTTAGAGACAGTTAAAATGCAGTATAAATGTGTAACAGTAGAGATTTGTGCGAAAACTCATTTTCACACATGAGTAGCCGCCATCTTAACAAGTAATAAAAACATTTTAACCAAAATGCAAGAGATTTAGGGTTGGTACATTTATTGAAAAAGTATGGAAACAAGATTTTGAAATGAAAGAATTGTAACAATAGCAGTGTAATGCTACCTCCCTATTAAATTAACCACAACTATCGAAAGCAGTTAATTTAGGGAGGTAGCATTACACTGCTATTGTTACAATTCTTTCATTTCAAAATCTTGTTTCCATACTTTTTCAATAAATGTACCAACCCTAAATCTCTTGCATTTTGGTTAAAATGTTTTTATTACTTGTTTCTTTTCTTTTTTTATTAATGAATTAGTTGGCACTTTTGCTAATACAGTGTAAAGAGAACTATTCCAGCAGACTGCACTCGATCGACTCTGCACTGCGCATGCAACAGTGGTTACACGTACCATGCAACATTAGCTAAGCTTAAGCTAGCATTCTTACAAGCCTGAACAGACAAATCCAGTGTAACAGTGAAGATTTGCTCGTTGTCTGTTGTGAACACTGCTAGTGGCAGCAGCACTCGCGTTCCAAACAATTTGTACTAAGGTGCGCTTGTATTAGAATAATTTCATACACGGGCGTTCGCGAGTAGGCGTAACCTAGTAACGGAGTTCAAACAGAATGATGGAATGGAGTCTGTTATGGACCCAAAAATCGCTGTTTTCCTGGAAATACTCGCTTCTGCTAGTGTTTTAGGCCTAAATAGATATCAGGTGCACTGATGGTCATAGGTAGCGTTGCTTCTGTCTACGTTTAGTTGCGTTTGGTTCGCTCACTACTGTGCTAGACTCGCTGAAGAATAGGAAGAAAGAAAGAAAGAAAGAAAGAAAGAAAGAAGGAAGGAAGGAAGGAAGGAAGGAAGGAAGGAAGGAAGGAAGGAAGGAAGGAAGGAAGGAAGGAAGGAAGGAAGGAAGGAAGGAAGGAAGGAAGGAAGGAAGGAAGGAAGGAAGGAAGGAAGGAAGGAAGGAAGGAAAGAAAGAAAGAAAGAAAGAAAGAAGATGAACAAACGGGTGACCACGTGAACTCTGGTTTACCACCTTAGACTTGGTCTCTTTTGCTTCTGAAGGTCTCTTTGTAATCGCACAAATCGTGCAAGGAGCTTCAGAACGTTAGATTAGCTTGAAACGCCCGTACGGCGAAGATATGGCAGTGCCGTAGTCGTGCCTCCAGGCGAGACGCCATCTTTTCATGCCCATAGCACCTGGCCTTATAGTCCTTCTTAGTAGACTCATTGTAAGCGCTTACCTCTTAGGATAGCCCCTAGGTAGTTAAAATACCCCTGATGTCGTCAACAGCCAAGATATACGTGAATTATTGCGTTTAGCCTAAGTGTAGCCGCCATCTTTAATTCCGCCCAACCCTAAATATGCCACGTCTACCGCGTGGCATAATTCCAGACTATAGTTACCTCCTTGTTGGTTTACATATGGGCCAGTGGTAGATTTCATTAGAAATCATTACTTTCTTGCTTGTGTCCTTTTCCGATTTTTGACACTATTGATTTTGTTATTGCTATTGTTGTGGTTTTTCATATTGTTCTTTTTTTAAGTTGAAGCCCATAAGATGCGTGCAAGGAGCTTCAAAACGCTAGATTCGCTTGAAACGCGAAGATATGGCAGTGCCGTACCAGGGGCGGATACAGGATTTGAAAAAGGGAGGCCAATAATTTTAGCAAATAACTAATTATTACTCATTTATTCATGAAATTCAATTTATTCCTTACAATTTGCTTTGCGTCTTGTGAAGTTGTGCTACTACAATGTTACTGTAGTCATAAAATAATGCTTATAATAACAAAAAATTACAATGATGATGCTGTTATTGTCCATCCCTTGGAACTTCGACCTCTCTTCATGGTTATAGACTTGATACTACAGTACTTGTAGTCCCCAGCTAGCTGCTCGTCATGTATATGTATGAGCTCGTGTGCGTGTTAATGATCGAGAGGCGTGGCAATCAATAAAATAGTCTATGAATTAATTAAACATGCTCGCGAAGGGGGGAATTGGCCCCCGATTCCCCCCTGGATCCGCCACTGCGTACTTAATGCCTCCAGGCGAGACACCATCTTGTCATGCCCATAGCAACTGCTCTTATAGTATTTATTAGTAGATCAATTGTAAGCGTTTACCTCTTAGGATAGCTCCAAGGTAGTTAAAATACCACTGATGTCGTAGACAGCCAAGATGTAAGTGAAGTATTATTTTCCGCCTAAGTGTAGCCGCCATCTTGCTTTCCACCCAACCCACGACTTAATAATTATTTATTATTGATTGATTTGTGAGGGAGAAGCAATATGGCTCAAGCAGGACAACGCTATGGTCTACTGGTGAAGAACAAAGAGGAGGTGGTAAATACCAAACTTACAGCTTCCAGCGCTTCACCCGTTTCATCTCACTCGCCTCTCTCTCTTCTCGAGGCAGGTTGAGTTTTTGACGGTCCGTTTATACTATAGGGTGCGGAGCGACGAAGCGTCTAGGCCCGGACCCTTCTCTAGCTGAAGAGGCACCGCCGGCAAACAAGCTAAGAATGGCGGCAGACCTCAAGACGCAACTGCAGGAAAAGATCAAGAACACTCACGTTCTCGTCTTCAGCAAGACCACCTGCCCTTTCTGCGACCGAGTGAGTAGATACAAACATAGTGGTCCGCCCACTTATTGTACTGTTCAATCCTTCTGCAGATCAAACGTCTCTTTCAAGTGCAGTGCGTGAGCCCGACTGTCGTGGAACTTAACAAAGAAGGTGAGGTGTGGCTCCTTAGCAGCAGCATGCAGTCTCTGCAACCTCTTGTTAGTGCTTTTCAGTCTGGCAGTGGCTTCTCTTACTTTACCCTGCTGCCTTGTAACTGACCATTCTTCTACTGTAAATTTTTCTAACCTCTTTCATTGTTCACACCTGGTCTACACTGACTCAATCACTCCTTTATTTACTGTTTTCATTCTCTTGTTTACCAAACCTATCTCTCTCTCACTCTCACTCTCTCTCTCTCTCTCTCTCTCTCTCTCTCTCTCTCTCTCTCTCTCTCTCTCCAACCATACAGATAATGGTGCAGATATCCAACAGGCTTTGGAAGAGATATCCAGCCAGAAGACCGTACCGAACGTCTTTATCAACGGCAAGCACGTCGGTGGATGTACAGACACCATCTCAGCTCACTCGAACGGCTCACTCGCCCGTATGATCATGGATGGGGAGCAAGCTAGGGACCCCACTGTGCCTAGCGGTACCTACGAGTATGATCTGCTTGTCATTGGTGGTGGTTCAGGAGGATTGTCCTGTGCTAAGGTCATTTTCAAGATTATTCACGACACCACCTTATTGTTTTAAGATGTGTTGTAGCTTGTTGTGTTCACAGGTGTATCGTAGCTAGGTGAGACTTTTAGCATGTTAGCGAAGCAAGGACAAGCATTGTGCGAAAAACGAGACATTGTGCGAATTCTTGCGTTTTTGCAGAAAAACATCACTGTGGCTTCGAAAGGAACCGCCCGTGGTGTAAAACTGGTGGAACGTTGTGTGTATGCTTTCAATTGCGAGAACCACTGCAAGGCTTTCTTGTGTGTTGTTTATCTCAGGTACATCAAGAATACGCAATCCCAGCTGCCTGCTTGCCTCTTGAGAGCCTCGAGTGGAGCTGCTTTTTTAGTTTCAGCATAAATCATTGTTTATTCAACTCCAATGGGCAAGTAGAATAAGCCATTTAAAAAACACCTCTGTGCAGGATGGATTGTAAATAATAATATTATTGCAAAATCTGTAATTGTATAGATGAGCTGTCTTTGTGAAGAGCAAAAATGCACAACAACTTGCTCTAAATCTAGTCTAATCCTTCTCTAAGAGTGTTTTTGAGTCACACATGAACAAAATTAACTT